>JAMAKF010000026.1:0-401597 GCA_023628655.1 Sarocladiaceae sp. R1802
CCTAACCCTAACCCTAACCCTAACCCTAACCCTAACCCTAACCCTAACCCTAACCCTAACCCTAACCCTAACCCTAGCCCTGTTTTATTATTATAACTGCGCTTTAATGAACCTATTAATTGCGTTCTTAAAAGTAGCTATATATTATCTCTACTTTATATTTACTCTATACAGTAGTTATTAGTTCTTAGGCTATACATTTATTTAATATATAATACAAATAATTTTACAGAAATAGTTTATATAACGCTTCTACGTATTAGGCTTTATACGGTTAGTAAATAGCCTTCTTAGCTTAATCTTAGAATTGCTGCGCTGTATTTTAAATAATACTAGCTGTTTAATAATATTTAGACTTACAGTATTATAGGCCTAGTTTGTAACATACTGCAACACCTACTACTTTAATACTAACTAGGGTTTGTTATTGCTGATAAGGTTTATAGTAGTATATAACTTACTTAGGTCTAAACTATATAAATGCGTAGGCTATTTAATCTAATATAACTACTTATTTAGCTTCTTACAATTATTAGCTATCTTAATTAACTTCTGCTTTTGCTTAGCAAATTGCTTCTTTTTTTAGTTCTACAACTAGAATAACTATTATATTCTAGCCTACGTTTTGTTCTTAGGGTTTTTATTCTAGGTAATAATAGGTTATGCTATGCTAATCTTAAACTAATAGCTGCTGCTATAACTTATAAAAAAATATTAATATAGTATATTAGCTATTTATAGCGCCTTTTTATAACCACTTTATAGCTTTAAATGCCGCCCTTGCCTATGTAGGATAATTTATTAGTAGTTTTTATAATAATACGCCTTAATACAGTTTTTAGTTTATATACTATAACCGCACTTATTATATTTATAATAATAAACTAGTAGCGCTTAATATAGTATTAGATCTATATTTAGTAGTAGCAGCTAGAATATTTTTAACTTATTTTATATTTATATTAAACTTTTAATAGCTTTAACTGCTATATATACCTACTTTTAATAAGATTAGGTTGTTATTTTACTGTAATACTGCTACAAATATAATTTAACTTTAAATGCAATATATATATACTAACACTGCTTATAAATAATAAATAGGTACTTTTAAATATAAATAAACAGCTTTATTATAAATACTAATAATAGTAATCTAACTATTTACTTATACTACTTAATACTATTTATAAAATAACTTACCTCTGCCTCTTTTCCTTTTTACCTCTTTTTTTACTTTTCATAATTTTACGTTTTTAGTTATAAACCTATATCGCTCTCCTAACCCTAACTAATTAAATCTATTACAACTGAACATCTTATTCTAAATTAACAGAACCCCCTATTAGATATTGTGGGCCTCACTTTTATATAGGGTTTTAATTCGACCGAACTTCCGTCGATTTGGGCATTACAGATAGGGCACAGCTATACACTGTTCTTGCTATCACCGACTGGGGGCAATCCGGCTGGTATCCAGACTACTAGGAGTTCTGCAAAGCAGAGTATACTTCTTTATACGGGTCAGCGTGGCAGGCCAAGTATATTCCGAGCTTTCTACAGGAACCCAACGACAGCTGCATTGAAGGGTTTGAGTCTTATGGTCAGTCATTTGGGTACTAGTCGCTGGTCTTCCTCTGTTCATCTTTCTTCCTGAATCACGGAACTGGGCTGTTCGCGTGCGTGCGTCCGCGGCCAGCTCAGTAGCTAACCCTACATCGTTTCAGAGATCATCCGCGATAAGAGTCAGCGCAGTGTCAGGCTGCGCCCTGCATAGCAGACCTACTGTTAACTTCTAAAAGAGATTAGACTCAGCAAGGTATTCAATTTCCTTCATGAGATCAATGGGACACCATGAGTTGATATAGCGATGAGTGAGCAGTTTGTATTCACGTAATAGTACGAAGGTTATCCAAGAAGCTATAAATAGCATGGAAACAGGCCGAAGAACACGCTGATGAGCTCAAATGACCTTTGAGCCCAATGAGCAAGTTTGTTTCGGGTTCTCCCGCCTTTAATGCGTGTCGCGTAAGTTTAACAGGGTTCAAGCTACAGTCTCAAATGATTCTCTTCTAGCAATTGCAGTCCTAGTTCTCCCCTCTTCCCTAATTTGTCAGATCCGAGAAATGCGACGTAGGTAGCTCTTAGTGCAATTTAAAAGCTTCCGTCACGTTGTGGCGCAGGGCATTGGCGAGATCAGCGTGGGTATTTGTGCTTTGTTCGTTTCCGACCGGGCGTCGCCAAGAGTCTCTCGTCGGGCGACGATTCGGGCGTCGTATAAGCAGTTCAGGGGTCCTTTGCAAAAGGCCAGACCATACGCAAGGTTGTCCGTCACTGCCGCAAACATATAAAGTCGCAGTCATGTCGAAGTGATGACGAAAGCAGCAATTGCACGGGCGCGGCTGGTGTTTTGGGCTCACTCTCAAGTCCTTTGTTCTCACGATCACTGATTTTTGGGTGACTTGTTTCGCAAGTTGCTTACTGCACTCATTCGCTCACCTCAAGATGCATTTGCCTGCAAGGGTAGCATTGCTTGTCCTCGGTATGTGTAGATGCAACCCGAACCGCCGTTATACACTGATTGGTGCTGATCATTGATCTTGTGTAGCGGCAAGCAACGTCAGCTATGCCCTGAGTGTCACAATCCTGGGCGACACAAACCGGGACGGCGTTGTCGACGACAAAGATCTCAAAGGCCGAAACAAATGGACAACAAAGCGCGGTTCTCTATTCCTCGCCAACATTGGCGACACCGACCAAAGGTGTTACTCGGAATGGGTGCCGCCTGTCTATGAGGATGGTGATAGCCAAGAAGAGGACCTCGCGAAGGAGAAAGCCCTAGATCTGTGCAATGACGCCAGTGGGAATGTTCAACGGAATCCGAAGTACCTTGCTCAAGTAAAGACGCTACCTATTGATGGCGCGGATTTACCTTCTGACGCCACGGCCTCTGTCAGAGTTATTGGCGAGCAGGCAGCTTCTTTGACTCGGATCTTCGTCGGCAAGGCGGGAGAATGGACCTACGTCGGTGCTGACTACGAGTTCAAAGCTGATGATATTGAAAATGGTCTGAAGCTGGGCGTCGATGCTCGCGATGTGCGACGTGAAGGCCCCGATGGATGGGATGGACGGGCAAAGATCGAGTTCACCGTCTACTCTGGCGGCGAGAAACAGGCAAGCGACTCAATTGCTCTTCGCGTAGCTCCTGTCATGACACACCACCACCTCCAAAAAGCAGAAAAAGGTTTCGTAACGAATGGACCTCTGGACCTCACCAACGAATCTGGTGATTGGGGTGGTTGGTTCGAATATGGCCCCGGCCAGAACCGCTTCTCCAACGAATTTGCCGAAAATGTCGACCGCGCAGGCATTGACGAGCCTACCTTTCGTTTCGAAGGGCTTGATCCCTGGACGCAAGATTTCTTCGAAACAGGTTTTACCAGCATTCCTGGTCCTAGCGGCCCCGTTGTACTGCGCATTGTTATCCGCTCTGCGCAAAGTTACCGCACAGGTGGCCGAGAGGCTTTCCTTAGATTGCGATCAGATACTGTTGGATCTGTTCAGAGCATTGCCCCGGGAGCCTCGATCGATTCGATGGGTAATCTGGAGACAGTGCCGCCTCATAAGCACAATGGTGTTTCGTACCCTGCCGGCCGAGTCATCATGGGTCACGACGAATACAGTGAGCCAATCTTGGTCGACTTCTTCCGTGCGCAGGAGGTGCAGGCTCCTATCGTTCTTGATACCTCTTGGCTCAGCGTGGGTCACGTCGATGAGTTCTTTCAATTCCTGCCTGCTAATAATGAACGTGGATGGGTTCTCATGGCCGACGATCCGCTTGCTGGCCTTGCTCTCATCGAACAGACTGCTGCGAAGGACTCTTCTATGTCCGCGGTTTCTCGCCCAATCTTCCCAAACGACCCTCGAGAGTGTCACTACAATGAGACACTGGCCGACCTTCTCGCTTACGTTAACCTAACGCAGGCGCAACAACACGCGGCGGACTACATCCAGTTGAACATCGACATCTTGAAGCGCGAGGTTGGACTGCGTGATGAGGAGATCTTTCGCGTACCTGGTCTTCACACGAATTGGATCACGGGGATGTTCATGTGCTCGTATGATGATAGGGGTGAGGAGGAAGTGCCTGGTGATGGGGAAGTCGAGGTCCCTGATGATGGCGAGGAGCAGATGCCTGGAGATGACAGCGAAGAAGTCTGTGGTTGGACTGCGACCAGGAAGCGCTCGAAAAGACAAACCAAGCTCGAGGGCTCCGCCGGCAGCGGAGTCATGTCCATCCTCGAAGCAGGTACACCTCCCGGCGCAAAGTTCTCCATCATGTCCGACGAATGCTGTCGTGTCGCTGGCACGAATCAAACTGTTCCTTGTGACTCTTTGCCCGGATCTGAGATGCTGCACTCTTGGGCACTTTACCCCAGTGCGATCAACAGTGTTGTTCTCAGTGATACTGAAATTTTGGCTCCGAAGCAATGGGGACCTGTCGTGGATGGGGTGGATGTGCTGGAAGAGGCTGTGAGTGAGTCCTATGGCAAGCTTGGCTTCAATGTGACGTTCCAGGATAATTGGCATACGCATCACACGGGCATGGGATCGATTCACTGTGGCACAAATGTGTGGCGTGAAGCTGATGTCAAGTGGTGGAAGAGCTGCTGATCTGGATTGAAGCAGATATTAAGGCGGAAGAACATATCTTGGATAGCCAAACATGAATCTAACCTCACTGATCTTGGTATTACTAGCCACAGCCACAGGTTATCACGGCTAGGCTTACGTTCGTAGGTCGCGACATACTTGCATTCAGTGAAAAGTCGCTCAGGGTCCCGGGGCCTTTCTGTCCCACATTCCACAAGGCAGGGAGACTGTCGACGACATGGTGCTTTATTTTCTTTCTCAACATCCGCCGAGACGTCTCACAAGTTGGCAAGTGTTGAAACTTGCTCCTTTGTAGTCTCCACTGAGCCTTTCTCTGCCGTTACTCACTACACTGTGAATATTCCATTGTAGTAGCTTCCACCGTACAATTCCTTAAGCATCACAGCCGTCCTTGCTATCTCCGGCAAGATCGTCAAACCAGCCCGAAATAACTTCGTCAAATGCTTCAGGCGCATCATGCCAAATAATGTGTCCAGCCTTGGGGACCACGACAGCGTTATCTCCAGTGACGTTAAGCGACTTGACAACAAGGTCGAACATTGGTTTCGGGGCCGCGCCATCAACTTCGCCATGGAGAAGATGGACATTGGCCTTGATGTTCTTGAGAAGCGGCTCGACCAAAATGGGGTTCTTCATATCCGCTCTGGTGTTCCACTGCAGGGCAAAGGCACTGAATGGAGGCGCATCCTTGGCCTCCATATCCTTCACGAAGTTCTCATGGTTGTCCGCATTCCAGAAGTACAACTTAGATATGGTCTTGAAGGTATCCCACGCCGCTTTGTTGGTCTTCGGGAATCTCTTGTCATCGGGATCGGCCATGACAGGGAGGAGTTCGAGGGAAGGCGTGTAGTCGATATCCGGGTTGTGTTCCATCAACTGCTGAACAACGTTGTTTTGATATTCGACAATCTCTTCCTCGCTAACCCCGTCAAAGACCAATGTCTCCGTCAGGTAAAGGTTAGCGACCTTGTTGGCATGCTTTCCCGCATAGATCAAAGCCGACGTCGCACCCTGGCAATGGCTAAACAAGTTGACCTTGTTGAGCCCAAACAGCTTACGAACGCCTTCAATGTCCTCAGACATGGCTTCCGTCGACATGGTTGCAATAGGATTCTTTGGCTTGTTGGAGAACGGACCAGAGCCTCGAGCGTCCCAGTAGACGAACCGCATATCCTCGTAGTATGGCTTGAGAGCCTGTTGCATGTACCAGTACGAGTGTCCAAATGTTGACGGGGCGACCAAGACAACTGGGCCGTCCTGGGCACCCTCGACTTTGATCTCAAGGTAGTTCCCGTTGATCTTGGCCATGCAGTTCACATCGTCGGTCACGTCAAGACTTTTGGCGCAACGTGGTGGGCTCGGGCCTTTGCCTGGGCAAGGCTTCTTTGGTGCCGCCAAGGATCCAGAGGAGAGTAGGAGAGCCGCAACGGCTGCTTTCGAAATGTTGAACTAGAGAAGAATTAAGAACATTGCCTCTTAGACGCTGCACATGGGCGGCATCCTCTTGCCCTCTGCTACGTACCAACATTGTGCAGTGGAGTGCTAAAGACAACCGCAAAACAAAAAGAGAGTGTGTAAAGAGCGTGGAAAGACCGTGGAAAGACTGTGTAAAGAGTGTATACAAAATGCAACAACACAGAATGCGGCGATGAGACACAGACAAAGGCATATAGTAAGGTCTCAGACATGCTTTTATGTACCGCATCACCCCTGAAGGCATAGCCTCGTGAGTTGAGACGCGCTTGAAGAATCTTACCTGATTATCTCGTTCTGTGCCGTAAGAATAAAGAGATTGAATGTTGTGCACTTTTTCGGCGATGGCGCAGCAGCACTGCTGACAGCGGGTAAAAGGATTGCCACGTCTGTTTTAAGGTAATTGGCTAGAGAGTGATTTCACTCGAATAATCTAGCGTGAAGAAGTAATATTGTACGACATTGGCAATCTTACTCTATGCGAACGGCTTTATACATCTCAAGGCAGAATTGTCTAGTCACGGAAATTGTGAAGCCGCGATAGCACGAGGAATAGCATAGCCAGGTAGCGCACTCGTATATTCAACAGCTGGATCTTGCAAAAGGGAGTTCCCCACGGCAGCGGCACCTTAATCGTTGTTAAATGGGCTCTAGGTAGTACAAATAAGCGCAAAGACCAGCCGTGGTGCAGGATTTGTGCCAATGGGGGTAGCCCCCCCTGTAGCCCAAGCCTATACAGAAGTCGCCGGTGGTTGGCTGCATTCTATCCTTAGACTAATCGTGTCAAAGCCTGGATTACTGCGGGACTTCTGCACGCTGCCGCCGTTCCAGAGACCTTGGCAGTCAGCAGTCATTATGTCCGCAGATTACTGCCTGCTGCTTGGGTGATGGATGCGGCGGAAGCTGCTGGTGCAGCTAGGAATGCACCTCTGGTTGTAGTGACGTGCAACTCTCCAAGCTACTGCTGCAAGGACGCCGTCCACCATAGCATGCTCAGGGCGAGTGTTGTCAAAGAACGTCTCTACTATGACATTAGGGTCTGATGACTTGAGCAGAGCGGTGTATAAGCGTCAGGATCACACAGGCAAGGGGAGATACGATGTGCATGGTAGTGATGACTGGTTTGAGTGAAGGGTAAGATTAGTATATTAACAAGCTTAACTCGAGCACGACGGTCGCTGCTTCCTTTCTGATCCTTCAACGCCTCTCAAGGCGTAATGTTGTTATTTGGTCTAGAAGCCTTAGCCTTCCCGGTGTGGTGTAATACGGTGCATGTCGTTGCTTCTTACACCTGTATAGAGCAGTTGTGTTCTATAAACAGATTTGATCATTAGGATATTAAGCAAGTCATGCTGTGGCGCGAAACATGACAGCTTCTAGGCTAATGTGGCAGATTAGAAGTCTCTACATCGAGCCACTGTAATACAGGCTTTCCTTTAAACGATATGAGCCAGATGCACAGACTCAATTGATCCTCTGGCCAAGTTAGCGCATGCCTACTCAAGCATCATATGCCTCCGCACGGTCAACCGTAATGGAAGAGTCATTTGCGTTGCCTTCCTTCCAACCGTCACTGTAATCGTCAAAGTGTGTTCCCTGCTGTCAAGCTCCGGGCTCCACCAGGTGCTCGCCAACACGTAGCTCATCATAATGTCTCACTGGATCCGAGGGCGATGGTTCATCGAGGCTGGACGTCGCGTTGCCATGATCAGATCTCAACGAAGAATATACGACGATGTGCGAACCTGAGGAATGGTTAGTAGCCGTGGCTCCAGTTTCCTTCAAATAGTGGTCATCCCCATTGAAGCAGGTAACGCCACACTGGCTGCCCACGATCCAGTTGCCGTTATACTCCACGCGCAGCCCTGAGTGCCCTGTGTCCGTATCGTCAATGACAAGACTGTCGCTTCCCAGGTCGCTAGAAGGAAGCTGCTGGGTTGCGCCAGCTGCAAAAGGCTCATTGAGGTCGGGTGTGTCCTCGCCAGTCCAGCTGATTCGCTGCGCTCATGTTGTGCGGAAGTTATAGGTGTACTCCAGCGTGTTCTTGCCGTGGTAGGCAATCCAATCCTCAGTGCTGTCAAGCGGCTTGAAGAAGAAGTGGTGTCCAGCCCTAGACCCCAGTCTCATCATTGCGCTTAAACAATGGACCTAGAAGCAGTTGCAATTTGTCAGGTGAAAGAGGGTTTTCGCCTTTGTCTAGAACAATGGACCAGATCTGATGGTCGGGCCGATCTATCTAGCTAGCTTAGAATTACATTTGTATAGTGTTTTTAACAGCTTATACGTATAGGCTGATAAGAATAAAAACTTGGTCTATATAGAAGATATAGAATAGTACCAACTCGTCTTAGACTCACCTGAACTGGGTCATTCTTACTACATAATATGCTACCCTATACTTCTTCCATAGGCAGCTGCAGTAAAACGCTGCCCGGGCAGCTTTTTCCTATATAAGTTTCTATGGAAGATAGAGGGTAGTATCTAGTTATTGCACACTCATCCAGCACGGGTTATTCTTGCTATATAGTCTGCTACCCTATAC
This sequence comes from Sarocladiaceae sp. R1802, assembly GCA_023628655.1. Classification (NCBI taxonomy): domain Eukaryota; kingdom Fungi; phylum Ascomycota; class Sordariomycetes; order Hypocreales; family Sarocladiaceae; species Sarocladiaceae sp. R1802. The sequence continues at coordinate 8,690 of JAMAKF010000026.1, forward strand.
CTCTTATATAAATTGCTACACTTAAAAGCTACCCGGGCAGCTTTTTGCTACAAAGATTTACATAGAAGCTACAAGGTGGGCCTATCTATTTAACATACCTCCAGACTAGGTAATTCTCGCAATATATTCCCCTACCCTATAACCTTTCTATAGGCAGCTGCAATAAAAAGCTGCCCGGGCAGCCTTTTACTATGGAGGCCTACACAAGGGGTACAGGGCAACTTCTACCAATTTTAGACTCCCCAGACTAGGATAATTCCTGTAATAAAGTTTGCTACCCTGTACCTGTTTTCTACGTTGCTACACTAACAAGCTGCCCGGGCAGCTTTTTGCTACAGAGGCCTACATAAGAGGTACAGGGTAGTGCTTGCCTATTTTGCGTTTACCCTAATTGGGTAATTCTAATAGTTTACTTTCCTACCCTGTACCTGTTCCACAGATTGCTACACTAAAAAGCTGGGCAGCTTTTTGCTACAGAGGCCTATGTAAGAGATATAGGGTAGGACTTATCTATTTCAAACTTACCCAGACCGGGTAATTCTTGAAATATAGCTTGCTACCCTGTACCTTTGCCGTAGGTTTGTAACAACCGGTCTTACTTGGTAAGGCAAGTCGTAAGTTTCTGTTCTAGGGTAAGTTAGGCAATAACTTGAACTGATAGATGATTGGTTAAGCAGTAATAGAATAAGATAAGTTGTTAAAAAGCTTTAAAAACTTTACACTTAATTATACTAAAATACTTAAATTAAATGCTAAAAAACTAAATTTTTATTATTAGTAGTAATAGCTATTTCTTATATACTTTAAATCTTTTTTTACTATCTTATAGCTTACTATGCACTAGTGATCTATTTTCTAGATTACTGCTAGGTAGTGATTTATTAGATTACTACTTTGTTGTAATTTTTTCTGGTTATGTAACTTCGTATATGTTTATAAACCTAGGCTGTCTACCTATAGTGCGTCTGTGGTGTCATACCCCGTGCGGCCTATCCTGTAGGCCAAGTCAGTTGGTTTGTAACAAGGTTGCTACAGTAAAAAGCTGCCCGGGCAGCTTTTTGCTATAGAGGTCTACATAAGAGGTACAGGGTAAATCTTACCTATTCTATACTTCCTTAGGCCAGGTAATTTCTACAATATAGTTTGCTACCCTATATTTCTTCCATAGATTGCTACACGAAAAAGTTTCCAACCCAGCTTCTTGCCATATATCCTTCCAGATAATATAGACTAGATAGTCGCCTATTAACGATAATAATTTTAAAAGATTTATAGCACTATCTACAATACCATAGCTGTTATAGACATTTTAAGTTAGCAACTCATCTTAGGAAGCCTTTCAAGTTAAATTGCCTGGTACAAGTGTAGGATATATAGTTACATTTTACGTGCGACTATGTTTTTATAAAATTCATTACCCTACTCAATGTAGTTTTACCTGTCATAGAACTCAATAAACAAAACTGCCTAGATACCTCCTTATGTATCAGCTGTTTAGTCCTGGTGTAGGTAATCTGGCTATGCTGTCAGATTCGAGTTCTATGGCTTCCTTGGCATAGTAAAGACGTTCCCAGACTAGTAGCTCCTTGGGTTTCCGACCGGTTGTGGTGCAATGCTGAGTCGGGAGCACGAAATCGCCGGCGATGCACTAATGAGGTACGGAAGGGCGGGGTAGCTTAGCTACCTGCAAGAGGGGAAATGGTGCACTTGCAGTGGTCTTACATGTGAAATGGGAATAACACAACCAGAGCGACTATTTGTGTTGAACTTCTACCAGAAGGCCATCATGTCTTTGGCTTCGCTCTTTCCTCTTCGTTATCCTCTCTTCTGATGCACACATTCATGTGACGTGACAACATATCTACCAGTCCCAACCCTCGCAATCATGTCCTCGACAACTACTACTGCTCCCACTGAACCTGTCACTTGGGTCACGCCAGCAGCACGACCTCCTCCAGGCCAGCCCGACATCAGCTATGCACCAGACTACGACAAATGGCAGGCCCGTGTCGCCTCTCGCCTAGCTGAGGGAAACCTTCGTAAAGACTTGCCCGAGGGATTCCCTGACCAACTGACTGGTGATGCTGTATGGGACGGGACAAGTCTTGCCGAGACGTACGACTGGACGTACATACTTAATGAGGGACAGCTGGCAGAGATTGACCGCGCTGTGGCTCACTTCAGATGTGAGTATACCTCTTGTGACCGAGCTCTTCCAAATTGCTGACACTTCTGTCTCAATAATGCAGCCCTTGGACTTTCTCTAGGTCACATCACCCCAGAGACCTTCCCCTTGCCTACCGTGAGACCCGAGCTTCGGCGCCTCTCTCACGAGCTCCATTCCGGCCATGGCTTCTTCGTCATCCGCGGCATCAAAGTCGACGAGCACTCTCGCGAAGATAACGTCATTATTTACGCTGGCGTGTCTGCGCACATCGCGCCCCAACGCGGCCGCCAAGACCACAAGTACGACGGAAAGCCTGCCGATGTGGTCCTCACCCACATCAAGGACCTTAGCAGCGCAGATCCGGACAAGATCATTGGAAGCCCGGCATACACTACAGATAAACAGGTATTCCATACCGACTCGGGCGACATTGTCTCGCTTTTCGCACTTGAGACGGCAAAGTCGGGTGGCGCCAGTAAGCTTGCTAGTACTTGGAAGGTCTACAACGAGATTGCGCGTACGAGGCCTGATCTGATTCACACCTTGACCCAGCCGTGGGATTACGAAATGTATGCTCATGGCCTATGGACTTGGGCCCTTCAATTCAAGTGTACGCTGACATGGGACAGATTTGAAAAGGCAGATAAGCAATGGCACTCAAGGCCACTCTTGTTCCTCTTGCCCGCCACCGAAAAGTCGCCCCAAAGAATTGCTCTGCAGTACGCCCGCCGGTACTTTGTTGGCTTCGGGGCTCTGCCACGCAGCGAGCACATCCCACCCATCACCGAGGCACAGGCTGAAGCCTTGGACACCCTGCACTTTACCGGCGACAAGTACTGCGTCAACACCGAGTTCCAGAAGGGCGACATCCAATACGTGAACAACCTGGCCGTCTTCCATGCGAGGGATGGCTTTGTTGACGAGGGCACCAAGCAGTGAGTACCATCCTCTACTCCCTCAACTGCACAGTACCTAACAGATTTCCCCTTCTCATTCAAAGGCGGCATCTTCTTCGCTTGTGGCTCCGAGATCCGGAGAACGCGTGGCAAACTCCAGAGGTAATTCAGTATCGATGGGACCAGATCTACGGTGGCGTCACGACTGAAGCCGAGGTGCTTCCCCTTGAGCCATTCATTAGGAGCGCCTCGAACAAGAACCGCTAAACAAAACAGTTTCAATGTAAAACACAGCACCGGCCTTGGGGCTACTCCAGCACAGATATTAAGCCTCAGTAGTCTATTACTGTTGAGAGTTACACTACTAAGAACCCTCACCCTTGATCTTCCACCCGTGATCCTCCACCCGGTCTAGTTGATAGACGACTTCTCATGATGTGTACTGCAGGACTTAACCACAGAAGTTCTGGCCACCGTCGCACAGATTCTCATATCCATATGAGTAACCAGTGTAGGCCCAGGGATAACCACCGTTGTACCGTCCCCATCCCGGCTTGTACCGGCCACAAGCCTCCGTGATACGCAGGGAGTACTGTCCCCGCCAGTAGCTGGAGCAGGTCAATGAATCGTGGTTGTTGAAGGTGCTGAAATTGCAGTAGTAGGCAACACTGCATCCTCTTTTCGCAACAACCCTTGTCCATCTCGAGGCGGCTCCGACGTCGCACTGTCGGTCCAGATCGGAGTTCACCCAGTCAGTCTCGGCGTGGTTCATCTCCTTCTTGGACCCGGCGCACGAGACAACCTTTGGAGGGTTCAGGCCGCGAGCTTCGAGATCACGAGCTGCGTTTTGCGCGTCCTTGGGGAGATCAGATGGGTGATCCGCAACAGTGGCGTGTACATTCTCCCAATCAGTCGAGTTTGCAATGAGGACAAAGTCCTGCGTGCCATCTTCGAGTTCTTCAATGCCGTAGACACCATCAGGGTGATCGGGGGACATGAAAAGGCCAGCTGCCAAATTGAAGGCAGTGAAAGCGCCAACCAAGATTGAGGATCTCATTGTGGAAGAATGGGTCGTCTGCCGTTGTTGAAAGGTGAAGTATGTCTTGAAGATCGTGAAGGAGGATGTGACTTGGTCTCTTCCTGCTGTATTAGAGGAGAGAAGTTATACTTTTATAGCTGAATCTGTGGAAGAGATAAGCAACACTTGAGTCAACACGGAGTATCGCAAGTCGCTATCCGATGCCAGCCGGGTTCATTCATTCTTTACCATCCTGGAGTTCATCACGGCAAAGTCTTAACAAACCGCATGATCAGACTTGCGATGCAGGACTTCTAGGTCCTACCAAGAATATTGATTATTGCGTTCGCATAGTCAAGGGGGTATACCCAGTCTGTGAAGCAAACGTTACTTGATAACCTGATGTGAGTGGTTGAGTTAGTTCTAGATCCCTGTCTTAATCGATCCTTCGTTTGTGTTGCTCCCCGGAAGTTTATAATTTTGCCCGTCAAAACTATATTCGAGATCTAGGACTTTGCCAAGCTTAAAAAGCGGGCGTACCAAGGCGCAGTAGTAGGGTTGAAAAGCAAAGAGATATTCTCAAAGTCCTAAATCGTCGAGGTTCCCGCAATTTTCTGCTGAAAGTAGAAGGTAGACTTCGTCTAATAGCGGAAATGAAATATCGCAGCACGGTTGAGCCTCGCCTATCTTAAAACTATACAGGTTCTCTTCCCAATGCCTTGGCGTAAACTGAATTTCTGTTTTCTGTTTTTGGTCTTCCTAAGTTGGATAAGAATAGATCAAGACTAACAAGCTCTCCGATGTGAGCTTCACAGGCTGCTGGCTAGCAGCTCTCTGGAATACGTAGAAAGTTAACAAGAGTTAGAGAGGGAAACCTGAGAGAAAAGCTACATCGAAAGGTAGAATGTGAAAAGAGAGTACAGTCGTTGGTGCCAGTACGTGCGGGGCTAAAGCACATCCTGTGAGATCAAATTGATAAGCAGCTCTCCAACAAAGCAATTCGCCTGGTAAGGGGTGCATCCTAGCTTGGGCATTCTCATGCCTTCAGATAACATTCTCTGCAAGATCAACAACATTCTATTGCGATAAACCTATCACCAGACCTTGTCTTCCAGCGCTGACCCTATGGCATAAAGCCAAATTGACTCAAGTATAAATCGAAATCACTTTCATCAGGCAGCATGATGCTGTCCTGTAATTCTCGCGACTTGACCTCAATGTACAATGCCGCCACTTTACACAGCCCGTGACTCAGATAATGTAGCTGTTCGATCGCCTCCGAAAAGGCGGATGTTGGTCCGAGCGACAAAGCAAAGTCCCTCAACAGTTGCACGTCACCAGCATCTAGCATGTTGATGATGTGGCAGAAGATAGCAATGAAGGGGAGAAAAGGAGAGAAAAGAATCGTCCTATCAAGGTCATTACGTGCATTCGCTGTTGGAGGGAGGAGGAAAGTCACAAACCACTGAAGATACGCTGCTTGGACTTCTTTGCTGCCTTTCGCGAGGTCCATCAATTGCAGGTGAAACCGGAAAGCCTTCCGTGCGGCATCAATGCACTCAAGGCTCAAGGCGGTCGGTGCCCCATCCAAAGTTGATACAGCACGGTATATAAGCGTCAATGTCGAGTAATGTGAGACCTGCTCCGATAAGAAAAGTATTTTTAAGCCATTCAGGCCCCCAATATTGAATTCGTAGGGGTCATGCGATTGCTCGAGCTCTTTCTTGATGGCCACAGTATTCAGGGCGATAGCTTTGATCTCCTCGGCAATTGCTTCTGCGTATTGAATCTTCTGCTCCAGGGGGAAGAAGGCACTTCGGGAGCTGTATAGCTGCTCATAAATCTTGCCCTGGACCCCGGCCTGGCGTATCCACAGCAGCTGGATGCCTTTCCACGGCATCTGGTCTTTTACTCTGAAAGGTTCAGCTGAGACAGAGATATCGTAGTCTGCAATAACGGGTGATCGGCCCAGGCGCAGGGCTAGACCTCTGTCTAATATATAGACAGACCAGAAGAGAGATGCTTTCTTGTGACGCGCGTCATCTTCCTGTCCATTCGGAACTGCATATAAGCGATGGTAGCCAAGCGATTGACACATTTGAGCGGCCATGCAATTCATCTGCCAGGCGAGCGAAGGCCTCGATGCCTCAACGGCATAACTTGCCTAGCAGTTGTTAGTGGACCTTCGTGAGAAAAGATCAGCTTGAGGATGGCGGATGATCTTGACCTTACCCCTAGAAGAAGTGCCTCAACATTATCCAGGCTTGCTGGCATGTATGCATTCAGGTTCCCCAGCACAGTTGCCAAGTTATCACCGCAAAGAGTGCGGTTTTCAACGTATACCGCGGTCCTGGCTGGATCTTGCTGCGTGAGAGCTTTCTCGTTGAAGAGGTAGTATAATCCAGCATTGGCAATTATAAAGCTTGCCACAGTATATTCCTCAATCGCAAAGTAGACATCGCGGCAGGCGGCGGTGAGTTCGTCGACGTCCAAAAAGCTGCAGTTGAGGGTGAGCATCACCGAGGGCACCTCTTTAAACCAGTCAGAATCGCGGAAATAATAAGCAGTAAACCCATCCGCGCCCACCTTTTAGTTCCTGTAAAATGCGCAAGACAAGAGACATTGGAGGCAATGACAGTGCACGGAAACCACCATTGGGAAGGCTCTTTTGATTTGGAAAGCGAGTTTGTGCGCCAGTCCAAAGGTTCTGCGTTGTGACGATGTTTTGCAGCGCAGACAGCGCTGAGTTGAAATCGGCGCTCAAGTTCGTTGGGTTCATCCCTGTGACAGCATTTTCCACGAACCCGCTGGCTAGAATGGCGTGGGTGGTAAAGGAGGAGCTGCCCTCGAATGGCTTGTCCAGGCTTTTCTCTTGAGACTCAGCGTCTGTACGCTCGGTGAGTGGCGGCGTAACTGATGACTGGTTCGTGTTTGGCACGGGGCTGTGGAGAAATGATGAGATGGCTCGAAGATGGTGCTCAATACTCCCCATGCGGTTCTCAAGGTGGTCCAACTTTCCTTCACTTTCGTTTGAATAGGTCAGTTACTAGGCTCCTGGGAATGGCAGATTGTGCAGGAATGCTTCACTATTCCGTAGAAATGAGGACTCTCTTGCGAGACTCTCTATCTCTTGCGAGACTCTCTATGCCTCTGTCTCGTCCTTGTGAGGCCGCATGGCTCCTTGACCACACGGCAGTTTGTGCAGGGAGATTCCTTATCGCATGTCATCTAGAATAATTCAGCACAATATGACTTGTAGGGGCGCCGATTCACTCTACATACCTTCTTAATACGACAACGGTCGCACTAGGTGTTCGCAGCTCAGTCAGTCAACCACCCGACACAAAGGAATCCTCCCCCAAGCAAAGCCAATAACCCCGGGGGACGTCGGAATATGGAGACGAACCGCTCGTCTAAGTCTGGCCGGTGCATCGGACCCGGTGGCGTCCTGCATGGTGAGGCCGGCAATTCGAGGAAAGATTCCTCATTTGGTGCACAGTTCTCCGGGCAGCTCAGGCGGATCTCAACTGCTTCATTCGACCAAAGGTGCTCACGAGACGGAGGTGAAGATGGCGGTTGGGCCGGAAAGAGGAAGCCCGGGAACCCGCGGAAATCCGGCCGGAGCCGGCTAAGCCCGATACGGAAACTACTGGCATCTAACAGGAGCCCGACGAAACCCGGTCCGGCATCCGTGGATATCTGGGCAAAGATTGCGGGCACGAGACAGCAGTCTCCTGAAATCGCAACTATCAGTTGGCCAGTCCTGTTGCTACAAGTGTACGAGCTTTGTTGAATGCAAACCACGTATCCGAGTCTCACGCGGTAGCAGTAATCTTCTGTATTCTAGCGCTAGTAACGTCGCTGATTCAATACTATAGCCATTGTCTGGCTCGAAGATGGTGTGTCGCGGAATGAGGGATAACGTCTCGAGAGTTCTCATGGTCCAATACGTAGCAGTGTATTGGTTCCTTGAAGCAAAGCGCGCGATCCCAGACTGATAACGGGACCACGGACAACAACAGGACCCCGAGTCCGGGACGGATATAAAATGTCCGCCCGGCAGTCGTACCAAGTCAAAATTTCAGGGCTGTAATGAAACAATCGTTTCATATACCTGCACCCACTCTAACTGAGAAGAATCTCGTCGATCAAGCCGGCAAAGTCCACATCGTCACGGGTGGTTACACAGGATGTGGCCAGGAATTGGTCAAAATCCTATACCAGAAGAACGCGACCATCTACGTTGCCGGTCGCAGCGAAAGCAAGGCTTTCAAGTCTATCGCAACCATCAAGGAGCAGTATCCCAGTTCCAAAGGACGGCTGGAATTTCTGAGCGTCGACTTGTCGGACTTGTCCTCCATCAAGAAAGCTGTCCAGGCCTTTGAAAGCAAGGAGACAAGGCTTGATGTCTTGACAAACAATGCAGGCGTAATGACACCCCCCGTTGGGAGCAAGGACAGCCATGGGCACGAATTACAGATGGGCACCAACTGTCTGGGTCCCTTCCTCTTCACGGAGCTGCTTCGGCCTATATTGCTCAGGACCGTTTCTGCAGCACCACCTGGCTCTGTCAGGGTCACCTGGGCTGGCTCGGTGACTGCAATCGCGCAGAGTCCGCAGGACGGTCTTCAATTTGACGCACAAGGGAAGCCGATCGTGCATGGCTCACCAGACACTGATTATGGCCAGTCAAAATGTGGAAACATGTTTCTTGCCTCGGAATTCGCGAAACGATACGAAAAAGATGGCATTGTGAGCGTCTCTTTCAATCCCGGCAATCTGCGAACAGAGTTACAGCGCCACATGTCGTTTCTTGGAAAGGCGATGTTGGGCTTCATGTTACATCCACCTGTATTTGGAGCTTACACTGAGCTCTATGCTGGATGGGCGTCCGAAATCAGTCTGGAGAACAACGGTGCCTTCATTATACCATGGGGAAGGATCGATTCGCAGGTGTTGAGGAAGGATATCTTGGCTTCTTTGCAGAGTAAGAAAGAGGGGGGTTCGGGTGTTGCAGCAAGGTTCTGGGATTGGTGCAGTGAGGAAACGGCCAGCTTTCGGTAACCAACGATCCAAGTCTTCAAAGGCCAGTGTTCATATTCACGCTTGTTAAAGTTGACAGAGCTCTTTCGCTCAGCAACGATGAAAACCCCCAATAAAGCTCTAAGGGTTGTGAGAACAGAGAGACGCAGCTGGTGCCTGCCTACTGTATTCTCGTCATGGTCCGATCCGTACTGTAGCAAGCCCAAGCGAACAAGTCCAACATCTTAAGCACTAGCAGTACCCGCACTCTTAGGTTTGCGCCCATATACCAGAGTCCTATATTGTCAGCGATCAGTGATCAAGAAACGAGTCCACAAGCAGGCACTTACACCTCATAGTACGGGTTGAGGCTCTTGTCCCTCAGCGCCTTCCTCATCTCTGCGATAAAGACCTGGCATTCCTCATACCTCCAACCCACAATTTGCGTCAGGAGAAACAGTCCAAAGCCCTCAAGGCCACCGTCCACAAACAACTGCACATACTGCCCAATCTCCTTCAGCTTGGGATCGAGTGGCCAGCCACTCATGGGGAGGCGGAACTTCTTCTCTGTAATATCCTCGAACCCAGCGTCGTTCATGAGATCGTGCATTCGCGAGCCAATGGCAATCTTGAATGTCTTGCCCATCTTTTCACCGGCCTCTTGGAAGACGCGGTTCCATCGGTGGTAGATGTGCTCGGGATCGGTGACGACGTCGGAGTGGGCGCGGATGTCGAGCTCCATGTCCTCAAACCAGCCGCCCGGCTTGAGGTGATGAAAAGCCTTGCTGTAGAGAGCGGACCAGTCGGCGATGCTGCCGTAGAGGTCGCGAATGTGGATGTAGTCAAAGTGATCGGCCGGCCAGGTCCAGTCGAGCTGAGCATCGTCAAGAGTGAACTCGCAATTCGGGGGGACCCAGGGTGGCTGGATGGGAGAGATGTCGGTGCCGGTAACGTGTGCGCTCGGGAACTGGTCGGCAAAGTCGATGGCCCAGATTCCAGTGCCGGTGCCTAGATCAAGGACTTCCTGGCAGTTGTCGGGCACGGGTGCTTGGAAGAGCCTGTTGTCGAAGTACAGCAACATGTAGTGATGTCTAGCAGAAGTCAGCGAAAGTCAAGATCACCGGTCGCTGCGACGCACGTGATGTCGAGGCCTTCATTTTGCCGGTCGTCATTGGGAGCCCTGCCAAAAGACTTGTGAGTATTGATCGCAACCTTAGGTCACAGTCTATCGCACCAGTACTCGGTCGTCTTGGAGTTGCCATAAGTCCGACCGTGGATGTTGCGGTAGTCGAAGATGCTGGAAGTCAAAGAAGCTGTCGACTCGTTCAACGAGCTGCCGAGGCATGTCAGCACAAGCCGGGAGTGACACTTCACCCTGGGCAGTTGAGTAGGTTACCTTGATTCCGAAGCGTCATCGTCATCTCCCTGTGCGTCGAACTGGGGATCCTGCACCCAACAACCAGGTCAGTATCACGAGAACCAACGAACCCAGACGGCGGTGAGCATGGGCGTACTGCGGCAATGGGGGCCGAGGCCGCATTAGCGCCACCAGCGGACCTGGGGCTCGAGGCAGTCTTAGATTTGGGGCTGCTCATGGTGGCGGTGCCTTGGGCCGACTTTATTGCGGCTTCTGGCGTGAAATGGTGGAAAGGTGGTGTAAAGGAATTAGAAATAATAGCTCGCGGATGGGCGGATGTCAGCTGCGAATATGGGACGGGCCGGCGTGGACCCCTCTCTGCCTCATTGGTGAGATGAGATCCCTGTCTTCGTCTGACATATCACCAAGCCTCGTTACAAGCTAAAGGATGGTCGAACAGATCCCCGCACTCTGCGAGGTTTTGATCCTCGGTGCATTCTCGATCATGCTCACGAGTGCAATCCTGAGCAGCTACTATAAGTAGAAAAGACAAGTCAGCCATCTGCAGGGTTACAGCGCGCCGCATTGTGTGCGTTTCTCACGTTAAGTCAAGGTGTCGCCTTAGGTATAGACAGAATGATATTGCTTCACTTCCTACAATGAAAATTGTGAAGCAATATTTATCGCCTTGTGCAAGAACATCTTAAATAAGCAAACGTTGCGTTGAACAGGACGTCCAAGGTTTCGCGACTTGCTGTAGTAGGTACCCTGTAGAGCGAAACAGATCCAAACTTGTGAACGATCTTCAAGGAACGAGCGCTGATTGATGAGATTACTTCTGAGTCGGTACATTCTTAGGCGTCCGCCTCACAGCCTTGTCGGCGTGCTTCCTGTAGTATTTCTCTGCTGACAGCGTCCATGGGCATAGGATGGCTCAGTGCGTCAAACATATCGTTGCTGATAATACAAGGGTGCGTGTCGATGCTGAAGCGCTCAGCTAGGACGTACTTTGTGGGGTTCTCCATGTCCCTCTCCCTGCCAGCCGTAATGCCCCCACGGGGGAGTCAAGGAAGCTAATAACACAGATGATGATTCCCTCGTAATCCGTGATCTGGAAGTGCCGGGCGGGAATACGGTGGTTGTTCAGCTTCTTGGTGGCATAGGACGGGACTGCAATACTAGATACGACAATAGGGAATGCTTTCAGGATATTCCTGGTCAACCATTAATCGTCTCTAGTCATTGTGTACAAGGTTCTTTTTCCGTCTCCAGCTCAGGATTTCTCAAGTCTATCTCCAAGGCAACAGAGCATCGCATCGCTAGATGGTCAAGCTCAGCCCATCCTCAACATGAAAGTCCAAGCTAATCCTCCAACCCGCCCTTCACAGAAGCTTTCGTGACGCCTCCCCTGGTGCCTACCCACTCTCCGTCGTGATGACCAGACTCTTCATCGCTCGTGACCTTGTATGAAGTGTGGACCATGACTCCATCCGGGTTGGTCTTACCAAAGATGTATTCTTGGCTTCCTGCGGCGCTTGAATTTGCCTGGCCCTTGAAGTCCGATGTTCCATCTTGCCCGCGCGCTGTAAGCTCGTAGGGACCGGAAATCGTGCCTTTCCCTGATTTGGTTCCAGTTCCGCCAGTGGTAATGGACGTCGCGTTACGATCCCAGAAGTTGCGACTGAACATGGGCCGCAAGATCGGGATGTTGACAGTGAAGATTCCAACAATCGTTTCTCGCACGCCCCAGCTGTTGATTTTGATAGCGGAGGGACTTCCTGTCGTGGTCAGGACGACGCGGATGATGGCGGCTGCGATGACGAAGATTCCCGATGAGAGGAGCAGGCCCACCACGAGTTTCCTAGGACACGAACAGTCAGTGCTGAAAGCATATTGAATGGACAGGCAGGTCTCACTTCTTCAGCGGTACTTGGAGCGTCCAAAGTAGAGGCAGTGGAATACAAAGGATCATGGCGTCGGTTCTGTGAGTGTCAGTTGGCTTTGCTCTATAGCTACGACCGCAGTAATGGAACTCACACAACGTTGAATACTGTGGTGACGATGAAATTCTGCTTCTTGAAAGTGCATTGCACTGCGAAGGATGTCAATACGTGTTCTCCTACAGGTGCGATGATGGAACTTACGTCCGGGATCAGGAACCACCCTGTATCATTGTCAGCAAACAAGTCGACCAGATGCATGAGGGGAATCATACTGCCAATTCTTGTTCGTAGGGAAACAGCCGAAGGTGAGCTGCGAGATCACACGTCAGTAACACTACGCCAGAACGCTGTTAGAGAGATTTTCCTTACCGTTAGAAATACCGCAACATAAGACGCAGCGCAGATGATGGAGATGTAGTTGACCATCCTCTTGTGCCAGGTTCCGATAGTCATGCGCGCGAAGAAAGCCAGCATGGTTCCTTTGAGGCACCACAAAAGCGCGGTGTACGTGTACCATGCTGTGATCTGGAGCTTTGACCCAAGGGTGTAGTCTGATAGCTCTGAGGCTGTGAGCTCTGTAGAAAACGTGAGCATAATCCTTCGTACCAAGTGCGTATTTTGGGCATGGGAGTGACTGACCTCTGGTAAGCTGCACGAAAGCTGCCTCAACATTTGTTCCCAGAAAGTCTAGCACAAAGTCAGCATATATGACTCCAATAAGCCTTCCGAGCGTTCGTACATATTAGGTGTACTGTCACTGCGTCGCCTGTGTAGAATAGCAGCACAAGGAATGAGAACAAGTCGTCCAACTGCAGGCCTCGGAATCCGACAGTTTGAAGCCTGACCACAAATCGTGTGACTAGGAGCGCGACTCCCACGGCATACAGCGCCCATACCTCGTGGAGGAACTGGTTTCATGTATTATTAGCTGCGGTCCAAGTGTAAGGCAGCGGTGTTGTGGGAACGTACCTCAGGCTGGTCTTCGCTGACAGGCATCGTATCGAAAGGGACCGCAAAGCCAAGTATCAGAGTACCAGAAAATTTACAGAAGAGACGAGGAGATCAGGATCTCAAGAGGCACATGGCGGTTAAAGAAGCAGGACTTGGATCAGGAGCAACCACATCTTCATTCGCAACACGAAGATCAGACCAGGGGACCTAGGTGAGTGGCGTAGGAGGCGGTCCGAGCGATTGCACTTGATACAGAACTAATTGTAGCGCAGGCTTGGCCACGGCGGCACTGGTTTGCCGGGAAGAGCTGGAAGCCGTGGGAATCTGGCGGCGTCGCTTTGCGCCTTTCCAAGGCACTAGACTGAGATCTACGGTCCTTAGATCGACCTATCCCCAGTCCATGTGCGTGCTCAGACTGCCGGCTCCACAAGTCCTCGATTCATGCACCCGGTTCCTGGGAAAGATCTTGGGTTGTGCCTGCGCTATCACGTAGGCCGTCTTCGCTAACACGTGTCCGCGTCTTTCTAATGCCGGCGGCTTCGTCTAGTCTGCGATCGAGAACCGCGTGGTCTGTGACCACCAAATTCTCGGCCAGAGAAGCCCATCTTGGTTGTGGCGCCTCGGAGCTGAACAGCTGGATCGAAGAACTTGCACAGACTACCTGCTGGTGGTCTAGGTCAATCTCCATATGTTGAGCCTGCGATCTAACCGTCAATGGCGCGGTGTCGTTTGCCAGACACGATCCGCATCCACCCATTGTTCAAATTCGTCGCCAGAGGCTGAATCCTGCGATTGGGTACAGATGTCGCCACCGAATATTATCGGGGTGCTTAGATCGCAGCGGCATTTGAACCAGGTTGTCCACGCAGCCTCATAACACGGTTAACCTCATCAGCATGGGCTGTATGCGAGTTTGCACGCGCAGCGACTGATGCGACACCTTGAACCTTTTGTCCCAGCTATGACGAGATTTGAGCCCTTATAGAGTTGACCATAGGACAGCGATGGTGATGGCAGAGGCGATGCTTGAGATGGCAGTGTAGTCAAGCACCCGTGCTATTGTTTCACTGTGGAACTATTTGCGTCCTCTCCGCTGGAATAACTAGTGAAGTTGGTTGCCACGTTCCAGACACTCGAAGCCGGCCCCAGAAAGTCCAGAATGATGTTGACTAGCACTGTATGAAGTGAAGCGCACCCATTGACCCAATCAGTCTCTCAGTTGCTTCTCTGACTAAAAGCGAGTAGACTTTGGGTCGATCTCAAAGCCGAGCCCTTCGTACAGCTTCGCAAATAAGACCCTCAAAAACTCATCTCCCGGCCCTTTTTCCTCTGGCACATTACTCCTTGCCCACTCCCACCATACCCTGCCGCTATCCAGTCCCTCCTCATCGTCTTGCAGGTCTACGTATCGGTTCTCGGGCGCCCGCTCAGCGTCACTTCCGACGAAGCGGAAATAGGCACTGATTGCACGTCCCACGATACTCTCGTCCAGCAGTAGATGCATAGCCAGCGTGACGTGTTCAGAAACTGGCGTGAATGCCGCCCCAATTGCTTGAAGCGGACCCGCGACATGTACCGTTTGAGGTGTGTCCATGAGAGCTGGACTGAGGCCGTTGACGCGAATCCCTTTGCATGCCATCATCTCTCGAGAAGCGCGGAACAGCCCTCGCGTGCCATACTTTGCTCCCGCGTATGTGACGAAGCCAGGCAAGGTCCAGTAGCACTCCGGGCTCAGTATGAAGATGACGCTCTTCGACCCGGGCTGCCACGACGATGGGTTCATACCCATGTAAAGCTGGGCCAGTTTGAGCGTGTACATGGCGCCCTTGACATTGACCTCGATGGGGCCAATGTCCGGCTGCGGAGGGTCGACTTCAAGGTTCTCTAGAGGTGCGTCCGCGGCGGTGAAGAATGGCCCGTCCAGAAGCCCGGCATTGATAACGACGTGATCGAGACGTTCGCCTGATGCGGAGAATCTGACGGCTTTCTTGAACGCCTCAATCATCTCTTTCCAATCCGTGACATCAGCGCGTAGGAATTGTGTCTTGCACCCTGTCGCCACCAATCGCGACGCCAGCTGCTCACCCATCTCCGTCTTGACGTCTGTAAAGGTCACGTAGGCTCCTGCCAGTGCACATTCCTGTACAAGCGCTGCGCCGAAGCCGCCTGCGCCGCCCGTGATGAGAATGCTCTTATCGTTGAGCCGCGATGGATCCGGTGGCGAGGCCCAGACACTGCTGGGAACTGGCTTAGAGATCTGGATTGCAGACATGGTGAATCTCCGCTGGACTTTTGTTTGCAAGAGCTTTTCGGGACAATCGTCGTTGCGGTGTTTGGGGTTGAGTTGTTGACACGAAACTGAATTGACCACGGCGGTTGCAGACCTTCAATGACCCCGATGCTGCGGTCAGCATGCCAAGACTACAGCAAGTCGCCGAGAAAAGGTGCCGTCAGCATTTGCATACTATTGCCTTTTTCAGGACGCGCTGCAGTGAGCCACGCGATTCAAATCATGGCTCCCGTGTGGGCAAGAAGCAGACTGGCTTCTGGAAAAGCTGCTGAAGGAGACGTTATGACAACCCGAGTAGACCCATCACTTGTTCCGATACATTGACTCTGCACTCCCTCCTAAAGAGCGCCTCACAGTACATTTCAGAGCACATGTTAGTCTTCACGGTGTCCCAAGACTTTCATTATTGGTCATGTGGTGGGGGCTGGGTATTTCGTTAAGCCTCTCGCTCAACGTCCTCCGTCAATCGTCTCCCTTGGCTTCTGAAACTCTCGTAAAGTTCTATGTCATTATACATCTGATGCATCCCTCGTTTTTCGGTCAGGATTCGACTCCCTCGTTTTAATACTCAACCCATTATCACATCAGAGCACGCACTTCACTATCAGGATCTGCGAGCTCAGGATAAGTCTCTCTTTGACTGAGGACAATTGGGGGCTATCAGTCTCTGGCATCATATCCTGGTCATCGGACTTGCATCCTTCAGCCCGATTACATGTGCATCCGTCTCTCACGGAACCCACGGAAACGTCCGTTGCGGTTCCTGTTACCACCATTGCCACCGCCATTGCCATTGTTACCTCCATTGTTGGCGTTGGCGTTGGCGTTGTTACCATTTCCACCGTTACCGTTGTTGCCTCCGTTGTTGCCTCCGTTGCCGTTGTTGTTCCCATTGCCTCCATTGCCAGCGTTTTTTCCATTGCCGTTGTTGTTCCCATTGCCTCCATTGCCAGCGTTGTTTCCGTTGCCAGCGTTGCCTCCATTGCCAGCGTTGTTTCCATTGCCGTTGTTGTTCCCATTGCCAGCGTTGTTTCCATTACCAGCGTTGTTCCCGTTGCCGTTGTTGTTCCCATTGCCTCCATTGCCGGCGTTGTTCCCATTGCCAGCGTTGCCTCCGTTGCCTCCGTTGCCTCCGTTGCCGGCACCTTGCTGGACAACCACGCAGTTACCAAACCCTCCAAGGGTGGTGAAAGAAGCAAGACAAAGATTGCCTGAAGCGCCGCCTGTGCAGGTTGTGCCTGCCGGGAGAGAAGCAGAGATCTGCTCAGTGCCGGTTCCAGCAGGTTCCTATTCAATGAGGCTTGATTAGAGCTAGTGCATCGAGTCAAAGGCCAGAGAACTTACAGCTTCGCCATTGGCAGTGACTTGACCGTTGACAAAGTTGCCACCAGTCCCGTCGGCGTTGACACTCATGGTGACTTCACGCGAGCCATCACGGCCACTAGTTGTGGTTAGCTTAAGACCGATGGAATTGGACCATCTTCACTTACCCATTGAAGTTCTCGATGCTGGCGGAGAATGCTCCCGAAGCATCAGCTGTGACGGGGGTGGAGTTGTCAATCGCGCTTGCAACGTCCACGTTTCCGCAAGGATTGTTGCCTCCAGGTCTCTGGACGTCGTTTCGCGATGCAGTGCCTTGGATACCCAAAGCCGGGCTGATTGCAGCGTGGCCAGAAACCTGAACGGCGCAAAGCGCGAGGATGGCAGCGTATGCACGAACTGACTTGCCCATCATGATTGCGAAATTGTTAAAGAAGAAGAGAGTAGTGGAAGAGTAAACGAACGAAGAGAAGAAACACAAAATCCACCGCCAGGGGGAGTTGCTGAGAAAGAGATATACAGAAAGACTTGAAGAGAAGGGATGAAGCACAAGTTGGTGTAGAAGCAATTATTCCTTGGGAGCTGCCGCTGCTATTTAAGCATCACTGAATTGTTGTCAACATCGTGACCTGGGTCATCGGCACGAGGCATGTTACAGAAGTCGAAAGTCCCCATTTCCCAACAGGCTAGTAAGCCAGAAGAGGTCTTGAGACCATCGTGAGATGCGTTTCATGCCAAGGACAGAGTTCAACCAGGCGACTTGTTCACGCAGTGAGATGATGTGAACATGGCCGGGGAGGCCCGACAGGGGCGCGAACACGTTTCATACGACATGTGGCCTGCCTCGGTTTGCGGCTAACGGCACGAAGCTGCTAGTCTGCGACCGAAACCATCACCAGGGAGCCTGACCCCAGAAAAGACCTGCGTGGAATGCATGAATTGACTGGTCTCCAATTCGAGAACAGACTGGGGACAACTCCCAGCAACGAAATACTCCACCAGTAAAGTCCAGAGCTGGTGGGCGACCCCAGTAGCGGTTTTCGTCCGAAGGGGCTCGTTTCTGTAAACGATGATGGGACGTCTCGTCTGACTCCTGAGCTGTTTCGGACAGGGCCTGAATGGCTATTTCAGAAACCCTGTAGCCACCACTGGCCTTTGCGAGGAGGACATGCCATGCCGAATTAGCCGACCTGTCCCTGTCTTCTGGAACACGGAGACAACCTCAGGCTTCATGTCACGAAGTTACAACTACGAGCCCTCGAGCTGCCATCCCGGCTTGAAGTCATACTTTGAAGCGGCAGCAGATATGGTGGATTTTGTCCCATCCAGTCTATTCCCGAGGTCCACTCTTCCCGATCCTTCGCTCTATGAGAGACTTCGAGGACAGCGCCATGAGGGTCTAATTTTCAACGCTATTATTATTAAACGTAACCTTAAGCCAAGCAGAGTGACAGGTCTTGGACTTTTCTACCGTCCCGTAATTTTTGGCGCCATGGCCTGTGTGACGGCCATCCCAGTCTCTACCCAGCTTGTTCACGCGTTGTTTGACCAGCTGTTGTTAGCATCGATAGTCAAAGGCACAGGATCATTGCTTCGAATTCGATCTTCTCACAGACTCTTGTCAGTTGGTGTCCATGCTGGAGGAGCAGCAGCGATGTCCAAGAAGTAGGTATCGTGATTTGGGCCAGCTGTATCAGCGATCTTCGGATCACAACGGCGACTCGGCGACTCGGCGACGCAACAGTGCGGCGTATGTTCGCAACAAGGTTTCCCGAGAATAGGATCGGGTATTCCAGGGTCGCCGACGTTGGGGGATGATCTCGGCGCGAGGCGCAGATAATCACACCATCCAGGATCAGATAAGATCAATAGCTCGCGTGGTTTTCCGCCAAGCTCGCTTGTTGCCGCGAAGGCCGAGAAAGTCCACTTGGAATTACCAAACTCGTCCAAGTGGACTGTCCTGGACACGATGGTCCGTCGAGCGATCAACGCATAGGGAGCAATAGCTCGAACGGCTGAACTCGGTGGATCTTCTAGTAGTGCAATCTTGTCAAATTTTCCAAATGTCAATCGCGTTTAAAAGAGGCTGTTCGGCCTCTGACTATCTTCTGAGCACGATCCTGATCATCAAGACCCGATCTTATCTTCACACCAGAGACCGATCATGAAGACAGCTATCGCCAAGCTTCGCGCGGCTTTCCCGTCGTCCACGGGCGAGACCGCCGCGCCGCAAGAGACGACTGTGGAGCAGACCGATGCCGGAAAGGTCGACGGGGGGCTTCACAAGCCTGACGATGTGGAAGATGCGCTCGTCACAGAATCTGCTCAGCATGGTGTGCAGACGGTCGAAGCCACGACGCTTGTCTGGACCAGAACGACCTTGGCGATTGTCTTTGTCCTGTGAGTACATGTTGCTGATTTGAAGTCACTTTCACTGACGGGAGTCGTGTATAGCATGTGGTTCATCTACCTCACAAACGGCTTTCAGTCCAGTGTCAATGGAACCCTACAGCCGTATGCCGTCAGCGAGTGGGAGTCTCACTCTCTGATCCCCGTCATCAATGTCGTCGCTAGCAGCATGCAAGCCGCCGTCTTCATTCCTCTGTCCAAGATCCTTGACCTCTGGGGCCGTGCCGAGGGCTTCCTCCTCATGGTCGTCATGGCTACCGTCGGGATGGCCATGATGGCCGGCAGCCACAATCTTCCGACATACTGTGCAGCCTATGTATGTGACAAGCCCTGCCTCAATCGAGCCGAGACTGACCAAGATAGGTGTTCTGGCAAGTCGGGTGGTCTGGACTCATCTACAGCATTGACGTGATCACGGCCGACACGACTCGACTGAAGAACCGAGGTCTCGCGTACGCCTTCACCTCGTCCTCGTACATGGTGACAGCTTTTGCCGGTCCCAAAGCTGCCGAGGCTTTCCTCTACCACGTCAACTGGCGCTGGGGGTTCGGCTGCTTCTGCATCGTCCTGCCCGTCATCGCCGCTCCGCTGTACCTCCTGTTCAGCTTCAACCTCAGGAAGGCCAGGAAGACAGGTGTTCTGGTCGAGCCGTCGAGCAACATGACTCTGTTGCAGTCGTTGAAGTGGGGATTCATCGAGTTTGATGGTGAGTGCAACAGTCTCGTGATGTTTGCAAGTATCAAAGACCGGAAGCTGACTTTGACCAGCTGCTGGCGCCTTCCTCTTCGCCGCAGGCCTCGTCATCTTCCTGCTGCCCTTTTCCATCGCCACCTCAGCGCCTCACGGTTGGAAGACCGGGTACATCATTGCCATGATCGTGCTAGGCTTTGCCCTCCTCGTCGCCTTCGGTCTCTTCGAGTCCTACGTCGCGCCGAAGCCTTTCCTCAAGCATGGATTCATGACGGATCGCACCGTGATTGGCGTCTGCATGCTCGATCTTGTCTACCAGATCTCCTACTACTGCTGGTCGAGCTACTTCACATCGTTCCTGCAAGTTGTCAATGGTCTCAGGCCATCCCAGGCGTCCTGGATCAGCAACACCTTTGACATCATCTCGGGAGTGCTTCTGTTCCTAGTGGGATACAGCATTCGAAGGACGGGACGCTTCAAGTGGCTACTTGACCTTGGCGTGCCGCTCTTCATGCTGTTCCAAGGCCTCATGATCTACTTCCGCCAGCCTGGTCAGTCCATCGGCTATCTCATCATGTGCGAGGTCTTCATCTCCATCGCTGGAGCCGCCTTCATTCTGTGCATGCAGGTAGGCATCCTTGCTTCAGTCGATCACCAGCATGTCGCCACGGCGCTCGCGGTTCTCAGCGTGACAGGAAGCGCTGGTGGTGCGATTGGCGCCACTGTCTCTGCCAGTATCTGGACGAACACCTTTTACGGGAGACTTGTGGCGCTCTTGCCTGCAGACGCGATGGATAACATTGACATGATCTACGAGGATCTGGAGACCCAACTGAGCTACCCAGAGGGCAGCCCGACTCGCATTGCCATTCAGCAGGCGTACGGCTACGGACAGGCCAGAATGCTGGGGGCTGGCACTGGCATCATGGCTCTGGGACTCGTATCTCTGTTCCTGATCCGCAACTACGATCTCAGGAAGATGAAGCAAACCAAGGGCATGGTGTTTTAGGTGATGGCCGGCTTTGTCCCGGTAAATGGTCTACTGTAGACATCCCCTTTGACAGTACATAGAACCAATATTTTAGCCACGAATTCTAGACTATTCCTGCACTTGATCCTTGACAATTACGGCCATGGTTAGCCGTTCGTTTCTCACGAGGTGGCCCGGTGTCGGCGATGACACTAGTGACGAGGGTGACGAGGGTGTGAGTACGGAGTACGTCGGCGACCACTGTGGTGGATCAGTGCGTGGTTTTTTATCAGATCAAATGTCCCAGTCAACGCCTTCCGTGGAATAGGTTTAGCTCGAGAAACTACAGAACAGGGTGGTAATTATCTGATCGCGGGCCAGCACGTGCACCTCGCTTTATCAGATCCGAACACAACTTGGAGAGCTCCGATGTGATCTTGTCGCAATTCCACTTCAATCTCCCCTCATCACAAAGTCGCCTAACTCATAGTCATGCAACTCCCCGGGAAATCTTTCGCGGCTGTCAGCGATCATGCTCGGCTGCCCAACACAACTGAATGGCTGGTGCATACACAACGCGGGGAATACCTCGTTCAGGTCGCGTGGCCACTTTCGTGGAATGAGGATCGGACCGGTTCAGAAGACGACGTTGCCGATATAGTGTACGCGATGAGCATTGATAGGGCCAATCGTGAGGACAGGCTGACAGACACCAGGTATCTCGTCGACGGCAATGCCTACTTCTACACAGCTGTCGACATCAGCAGGCGGCTGGAGTACTTGAACAGCTCCAGGACCATCATCGTCGGCATCGGCTACCCGCCAGGCAAGCGTGTCTACGATTTCCGGCGAGGCCCAGACCTGACGCCCTGGGCGCCGGAGTATGACATGCCTTTGAACAAAGAGGGAAAGCCACGCACCGATATCTCGTTTGGCGAAGCAGACGACTTTCTCACTTGGATCCATTCCGACGTGATGCCACACGTCGAGGACACATTGTTTGCAGCACGAGCCCTCACACGGGGGCGCAGAGCACTGTTTGGTCACTCGTATGGAGGCATCTTCACACTCAACGCCATGTACACGAAGCCGGGTCTGTTCGACACCTACATCGCAGCAAGCCCCATCACTTGGTGGAACAAGGACTACCTCATCCGTGAGCTGGAACCCAAGTTTCGCGACCTGGATAGGCCATTTTACTCGCCTGTCTCCCTGGTGTTATCATGGGGTGGTAGCAAGAGTGACATGGTTCGGTTCGACGGAGAATCCGAGGCTGTCTTCCGCAAGAGACAGAGCTGTGCTGAGGCCGATGAGATGAGCGAATACGCAGAGGCACTGGCAGGGAGAATGCGACAATGCCGGAATATCCGCAACGTGCAAACGAGGAGTCTGCCGTATGAAGATCACGGGAGTGCTGCCGTTGCTGGCCTGCAATACGGGCTGACTGCATTCATCCTCGAGTCGAGGGAGCCATGATACCTTTGGAAGTTGAAGCGACCAAGCATACATATTGAAGCGTTTTACATCTCAGCATTCAAGCTCAGGGCCATCGTCAATTCATTCCGTGTTTGGATCCCCGTGATCATGCCACTTTGACGACCACCTTGCCAAAGTGCTTCCCTCCGTAAAGGTATTTCAGAGCATCCTTGGCCTCTTCAAAGCCAAACACTCGATCCACCACTGGCTTGATCCCTTTCCTCTCGTAGAACTCGACCATTTCTTCGAAGCGATCCCTCGGTCCGTTCAGGATGCCCTTCAAGGTCACGTTCTTTCTTAATGCGAGAAGGTTCGTATTCAGTCGGTCACTCTCGTCGTCCTCCTTGCCACTGAGGTATCCGATGGCGGAGATGGTGCCACCGAATGCGATGGCGTCGAAAGACTTGCGGAGGGTCTGCGCGCCACCAGTCTCGAGGATGATGTCTGCGCCTTCGTTGTCCGTGATCTTCAAAGCGGCTTCGTGCCAGTCGGGCTGAGTCCGGTAGTTTATCACGTGGTCTGCGCCAAGAGCCTTTGCCTTCTCAAGCTTCTCATCAGAAGACGATGTGACGATGGCTGTCAGTGATGGTCAGCAGAGATCTCACGAGCCGATAGCTGGGTGTCTGGTGACTTACTCGTCGCACCAGCGGCATGGGCAATTTGCAAGCCACTGATACTCACTCCACCCGTTCCCTGGAGAAGAACAACCTCACCCTTGCCTCCGGGCTGTCCCGGTGGCCGGAACTGGTTGATGGCCATCCAAGCCGTGACAGCTGCGATCGGGAGGCAAGCAGCCTCCTCATCCGACAGATGCTTTGGCGCTTTCACGATGCTCTGAGCCGAGAATACCCGGTACGTCTGGAGCACGCCATCGAGGGGATGTCCCAAGCCAGACCCCATCATCGGGGCTTTGACTTGGCCAGTGTGGTGATCCTGCAGGAAGGTCGATAAGACGCGGTCGCCAACCTTCCACCGCGACACGCCGCTGCCAACGGACTCGATTGTGCCACACATGTCTGAGCAGAGGACGACAGCCTGTGAGCTGGCGTCAACGCTCTTGTGATGATTGTACAGACCCATGGCGACTGTGGCTACTGTCAGCAATCCATTCCATTCCTTTCGCAGACTCGGTTTGTTCACCCTCTGTATCACGGTAGTTGAGAGCCACAGCCTGGATCTTCACCAGAACCTCGCCCTCCGCCGGTGAAGGCATTGGCGCGGTGCCTTGGACCAGCTTGTCGAGGCCGTCCTGGTAGCTCTGCCATTGTTGCACTTTTGTGTCCGTCATTGTAGCTTTTTGTCTGGTGATGTTTGCAACTGCCCCGAAAGTCCAACGACAGATCCACAAACTTTATATATCAGGTTTATACACCTCGGGGGCAAATGGCACATTACCAATCCTCGAAGCCTCTAAGGCCCAGTTGTGGATACATGACGTTGAGATTCTCCAGTTGGTGTTTTGCTCCTCGCCCGCGTGTGTCCACTTTCTGAATCGTTCTAGGTCTGCTACGGCAGCCGATAGTTGACAGAACCGAGGCCGCGGGACCTGTCGCGATAAATAATGCGATCTTGATTCCGAGGTCTCCGGATCTCCATTCCTATAGACCATCGCCCCTCAGCTCAGCATTTTTCTCGCAGCTCTTGTCGAAATTGAATAACCCTCGTCTTCGCCCACGTAGGTGCTTCAACCGACGGCAATAGATTGTCAAGACCGGGCGACACGCGAGACGAGCAGGCTCTGCGCCTTGAAAAGCACGTGGTTGTATTTCTTTATATGATAGTGCGGAGCAACGTGATAATATCGCTGCCACGAAAATGATTCCTCAGTCCGGCTGGCCTCCACTGGGGCAGATCACTGTTGGGCTACAGTTGTAGCTGTAGCCGATGGGAGAAAAACAGACGATGGTCACAGCATCGCAAAAGGTGCTGAGCCGTCGATACCATCCTCCGTGTCATCCGTACGCCTGATCCCTGTGAGCGAGTGCGCTCTACGCCAAGCTCCGCCTTAGTTGTCTTCCATAGAACAAACACTCAGTTGGTTGACCAACATGTTATAACATCAGACCGGCCGATTAGTAGCTGAACAAAAGAGAAGAATTATGGGTACATATGGAATTCGCAGCTTTCCGTTGTCTGCATGGTTGAGACGAGATAACGGTGCGACCTGTCGTTCTCATCCGCAGAATGAGTCTACTTTCCACGACAGACGGGGTTGTAGGACGAATGGAGCAGAGGCGACGATCGCGTGCCTGCAAGGTGAACCTTTCGAATCGGCATCGGGTATGTGCCGGGCCGAGCAGCGTAGGCTGTCCTGTTCAGACCGACTGGTAAAGCAGAAGTGGCTCGCCGACGTTCTCGATCTCGGGTATGGTGCACTTGAGGTCGAAGGCTTTCGAGAGGACGATCTTGAAAATCTGGTACAGGTCAGCGACATTCATGAAAGTACGGGGCGGCTGTGAACACACCTTCTGGACATTAATGCTGTGACTCGTGCTGGAGAAGATCAAACTCGCCCGCATCGCCTTTGCGAACCGACGTGCCTGTGCCATGTTAGTGACCCTTGACCATTGGCTTGCGCGAGGCTGCATACCTGATTCGAGATCTCCTCCTGATCCTGGGGCGGGAAGTTGACAAAGTGATCATACTTGGTGCCCACCAAGATCGGGATCGCGGTTTTGTTGAACCCTCTGCCCTGGCGATACCACTCCTTGATACTGTTCAGCGTGCTCTTTCGTGTCAGATCAAACATGAAGAGGATGGCAACGGCATCGTTGCACACCAAGGGCAGCATGTTGACGAATTCTCGTTGACCGCCGAGATCCCAAATCGAAAATGTGATCTCAGTGTTCCGGATGGAGATTGTTTTCTCCATGAAGTTGACGCCCAAGGTCTGGATGTAATCCTCGTCCCAGCTGCCCTCGACGTACTTGACCATCAACGATGTCTTTCCGATCTGAGCATCACCGACCATTCCAACCTTGATCACAACATGGTTGCGGCCATTCTGCCCCTCGCCCGCGGATTGCCGTTGTTCAGGGTACTGTTGTGGGTTCGAGAGTCCGCTCGCTGGTCTTGAGAGAGAAGGGTTGTTTGGGACAGGGGGCGTGTATCGAGCATTGGGATCCTCCTCAGGGTGCGGGCTGTTTGCAAGACCTTGATCCAAGGACTGGCTTTGCTGGTGGTGGAAGGCATTGTTGTTTGCAACGTGAGGGGAGCCCTCTATACCGCCGAGTGTATCATCGTGAGGCTCTTGTGGTTGCTGATGGACTGGATCAAGATCCATAGTTCCTGACGGTGAGGCGGAAGATTTTTCGTATGTTTCGTCAAAACTCGAGGTCGTGGCCCTTAAGCTAGTTCAAAATGCCGAGCACGCGGGATGCCGTGCTGGATGCCAGTAATGTCGGATAGTGCACAAAGGGTAGCGTCAGCTCAACACCAGCATCTGAACAGTGGCCAAGGCCATGCAAGACGAGCAAACAAGCGAGTGACAACAGGTGCCGGAGTCGATGATTCGATGACAAGGCGATCGTGACGAGAGTCGGTTCGGATGGTATTGTGTGCTTCGAGATGCGACGAGGCTCAAGGCAAGCGACGGTCAACGAGGAGGGGTGATGGTGCAACTCGGGCTCAGCTGGCCAGGCTGTGGAGTGCGGTTCTGGAGGGAGGTGTGTTGTGGACCCTGAGTCTCGAGAACAGAAACGTCAACACTGCACACTGCACTCTGCTCTCAGAGCACTGGGGGATGAGCAGGTACGGGGACGATAAGCTGCCTCTCAGGTCCTCTTCGGGCGCGGCTCCAGTGAGTGGCTGCCGCCAGCAGCACTTTTCCGTCCAGCTGTGGCCAATGGGAGCACTATCAAAAGACGCGCTACGGAATTTCGCGAACCGTCGACGTTTGCGCAGCGTTGCGACTGTAACTAACAACGATGAGCAGTTGCTCCAGTCATTCCCGCACATGGTCCCGGTGCATTGCTCCTCTAGACCCAAGAATTATTTGCCTCATTTTCCAGTCTGTTGAAGATGAAGCAGCGGATTCATGGTCCAAACCTCACTCTGAGATCCAGCAGTGGTGGTTCCCCACAAAGATGGTTCAATGCCCCAAGGATGATGACTAACACACGGGTTTGAGCTCCGATCACCTGCCTGGGAGCCGCGGCCAAGCGCCCTCCGAATCGGAATAAAGCCTATCGTCGACCGTTGGCACACATCTGGCTGTCTACTCATCCACCACCAGCCATTGTCCTCTGAACTCCCATCGTCTCGGCGCCTTTCAATCGTACACCTCTCCAGCCATGTCTTCCTTCACAGCCACCCTGCGCGCCGTGCGCCCAGCAGCTCTCCGCCTTCGGGGTGCCGCTCCCGTTGCCCGAGCACCTTTCCGAACCTTCTCCTCCACCAGACTCAGTAGGCCGTTTTCGCCAGCTCCCTTGCTCCGAAAAAGACACCAATTGACTGTTTCTAGGCCTCGCTCGCCGATACACAAAGGACCACGAGTGGGTTGATCTCTCCGCTGATAGGAAGACTGGCGTTGTTGGCATCTCCGAGTACGCTGCCGAGCAGCTTGGTGATGTCGTCTACGTTGAGCTGCCCGAGTCCGGCAACTGGATCGATCAGGGCGACACCCTTGGCGCCGTCGAGTCCGTCAAGAGCGCCAGCGATATCAACGCACCCATTCGCTGCAAGGTCACCGCCGTCAACGAGTTGCTCGAGGAGAAGCCGGCCACCATCAACCGCGTGCCCGAGGACGACAGCAACGGTGGCGGCTGGATCAGCAAAATCGAGGTCGACGAGGCAGGCGCAAAGCAGTACAAGGATCTCATGGACGCCGAGGCGTACAAGGCTTTCGTCAGCGAGGACTAACAGCTTCACGTATATTGATCCGTGGGAAACTTATTAGAGGTGGATGTGCAGCTCAACCTGACTCGTATGGAAGAAAATGGTGGAGGCGATTCAACTTGTAACATATTGGGCAGATAGTTGCTTGCTCTACGAGATGATGCGGACGAGTTGCGATTGGCCTATCTGCTTGTCCCAATCCCTGTCAACACGAACATGTGGTATACGCACATGATGTAGTCGCAAGTGCCGCTCTACCATGTCTACTCCTTCTGCGGCATGGGTCGGACAGAGTTGATCTCGTCGAGGATCTTTCCCGCGCCCTTGCTGACCAGATCCAAGGCCACCCGCTTTCCAAACTCCTCGGCGGCTTCTTGGGATGAGAGAGACTCAGACATGTCGGAATCGACTGCCTCAGTGCCCGTCACGTTGACTACCGTCGCTCGCACACGTAGCTTTTCGTCGACCCAGCTCGTCTCCACGCCAATTGGCACACTGCAGCCACCCTCGAGGGTTCGCATCAAACTCCTCTCCGCCGCACATGCCATGGTAAGCAGCGGTTCCTCCAGCTTCTGGAGAATGTCCAGGATCCGTTTGTCGCCTTTGCGGCATTCAATTCCGATAGCTCCTTGCCCTACAGCATAGAGAATGCCACCATTGTCGTAGTCGAGGAACTGGGAAATGTGGTCATCGAGTCCCATTCTTTGCAGACCAGCTGCGGCTAGGATGATGCCGGTAAGCTCCGGGTCATCGTTGAGCTTTTTGAGGCGAGTCTGGATGTTGCCGCGGTGGTCCTTGAACTTGATGTTGGGATACCTCCGTGCCAGCTGTGCTATTCTGCGGACACTGCTGGTGCCAATCACACTCCCGTTGGGCAAGTCTGCCAGAGACTTCCACCCATGCTCTGTGACCAACTCCTTCTTGAGCACCAGCGTGTCTCTGGGATCCTCCCTTGTGGTGACACAGCCAAGAATGCAATCCTCTGGCAGCTCTGTCGGCATGTCCTTGAGGGAGTGGACTACGATGTCGACTTGGTTGGTCACGAGCTTTTCCTCGAGCTGCGAGGTCCATAGACCCTTGCCTCCAAAGTTGTAGAGAGCAGTGTTCTGATCCCGGTCTCCTGTCGTAGTCATACCATGGATGGGGAAGGTGTAGTTTGGATACAGTTTTTGAAGCTGTGAGACGACGATGTTGGTCTGTGCCATGGCAAGAGGTGATTCGCGGGTTCCCACACTGATGATGAGGTTCTCGGGGCTTGAGCCCGATTCAGCAGTGGTGGACGCCATGATGACAGGCGAGATTTGTGTTTGTGAATCCTGTTTGGAATGCAAGTGCGTCAATCTCTGTCGGTGCGCAGAGTCTCAAGATTGGTGATGAAGTGGCGATGAAACGATGTAGCTCAAGTCACGATGAAAGCCCTGAGAGCTCAAGGGTGGCAGGTGCAGTGGCTTGGAGGGGCAGCGGTGGAGGGGCAGCGAAAACGGGATTGCGTGGTGGGGCAGTGACAGCTGTGTCTTCCGCTGCCAGAGGGCGGGTGATGGGAAAACCGTCCCCTCGAGCATCCGTGCAGCTAGCGTGGATTTCGATGCAGCAGCTCACGTTGGCCTCGTTCTAGTCATCAGAACCCAGATCTTGCGACGAAGATGTCCGACCTGCATCAGTCAGGCGTTTCAACGATCATCAGATGGCACAGCAACTTGGTGTCACGGACTTTTGACTCAGACGGGCGGCACTGATGGCCGAGTCGTTATGGCCAAGCGCGTGAACAGATGACAGCTGCATCAATCTAATCGAGGATCCGATGCCGCCAAGATTACTCATTCATTTCGATATTCGATCAGAGCACGTTGCCCAATTCAGGCCTTGCCGTTTCAAATCGTCCTGAGTGCGACGTGGGAACTTCATCATCCCAACTTGACCCAGGCCACGGTCGAGAATAGTATCACAGTCCGAATGGCGACGCTTCTTCAGTGTCTGTGACACATTGCCGTGCAGCATCTCACGTTTGATGCTGCCTCGTCTGGGCATGTCATCACGTCGGCCGCTGTGCTAGTACATGCGATAGCTCAGCATCATCGCAGTGATGGACTCGTCACGATGTTTTTGATCCTATGCTTCCCGTGGGCTTCTACAAAATGGCAGCCCATCCTTGACATCTGCCTCCTCCCTCTCCTTCTTTCTTGCTCTCCAAATCAATCCCCTTGTTCAAAGATCCATCTTGAAACGCACTGAACGACCAGTTAATCTCACACTATCCCTATTCAACTGTCAGATCCACGTCTTTACCGTCAAATCGATCACATCTACCATGAGATTTCTCATCTTTCTCGCCCTGGCTATTGGCTTAGCTGTCGCCTTGCCGCAGGACCCTGTTCCTGTTCCCCCTACAGATCCGGCTCCGGTCCCCCCTCCTGCTGATGATCCTCCTCCAGAACAACCTCCTCCGGATCAGCCTCCAGCACCCGTCCCGCCACCATCTGACGAACCGCCCGCCCCTGCACCGCCGCCGACAGATGAACCGCAGCCGGATCCACCAGCGACTCCAGTTCCTGATGTGCCGGCTCCAACAGTGACCGGAGGTCCTCCCGGCCCTATCTGCGAGTGTGGTTATACGTACTGTGCATCGGTTCTGCAGGCAATGAGTACGTCCTCATCTTTGGCACCGTCTGGTTGAAGAATAGCAAGTTGGGATCTAACAGTGGATGATTAGAGGAGCCATGGTCGGTCAAGCAGTTGTCCGACGCCTACTGCAGTACACCGAATGCCACGTGCCCCGACAACGCTCCACGAACCGATGTTGAGCAGTCTCTCTTCGTCTGTCTCTGCGACGATGTGGAGGCGAAGCTCGGCAACGACCTGAACCTTCTCTGCGGTTGCGACGAGTGCCTTGTTGTAGGCCCTGACTACCGTGGACGTTGCGCGGCTCCATGTTACAGCACCTGCGATGACTAGCCTGCTTTCAAGACCGTCTCGATCATGGCGAGAGTGTGCCTGTAGGATCAGAAGGCGGCAGAACGATGTAGGCTCACAAGAAGCCGTTGTGCAAGATTGTGCCCTTTCTTTCCTGTCGATTCCTAGCTAGAATGGACAACACTGCATAGTTGAGTTGGTTTTCTTGACCTTTGCAATGTATGTTGTTGCCTGGAGATGCAGGCATGATCTGTGCAGTCTAGGCACTATCATGGTGACTGCCGACGAACATAAAGCAATTGTCCCATTAAGAACGCCATACCCAGTCATCCGAAGCTTCTGGTTCTCTTGTAGCCTGGATCCGTCATTGTTCACGGTCAATGAGCCAGTTCCGAGTTTCAAACTGTCCCATCCTCGCATTAACATGGCATCAGCTCCCCCGGATTTGACGGGTCTGGCTTGGGGGGGAATGCGGGGTCACAGTCCACTGTGATGCATCTCCCGCCAGGGATCCAGCCGCCCCCAGACATCCGCGCATCCGTTCCCCACCACCTCCAAGCATCCGTTCGTTCATTCATTCAAAACCAACATCACTCTGGATTACGGAGTCTCCAACTCCCCTTCCATGGTACCTTAAGCTCAGAAGGTGTGGCTGCCTTCCCCTCTCATCGGCTTAACCGCTGTGTGCCACCCCGCGTTCTCCCCCCCGAAGCTTGCGTTGCATCCCTCGAGGCTCCCTCATCGTGCTGCCTGTGCCTGTGCCTGCTACACGCTCGCCCGCCTAGTGTCGGTTGCTGGAACACATCTTATTGATGCTGTCCTATTCTTCCCCTCATCTACCCGCCGTCTCGAAGCTTGCTCGCCTTCCCTCCCACCCTCTTCCCATCAACCTAAGCTCATCGCTCCCGGTTGGTTGACGTAGACGACCGAAAAGGCATCGTCTCCAATTCTTGCTTTCGGGGGAGCTGCATCACCTCGACCTCAAGCATCGTGAATTACTCGTCAGCTGCGATCGATGAGCTCTCGACCGCTCTAGCTTCGCTCACACCCTTCTGCGGCCGGCTCTTGCGGCTGTGGCGCCCTTGCTTTTTCGTTCACGCATAAACGACGGCGCCTTGCGTTTACCACGACAGCAGATCATGGCGTCCAATCTTGTGCGCCCACGGGGCTCGACACTGTGTTCTTCAGTCAATTCACCTGCGTCGGTTGCGAATGCTGCATTTGCCTCTCGTAGCGTTCGTCCCAGCTCATACGGTAAGTGGTGCACTTGCGTTAGGAATCACATCGCGTCAGAATTGCTCACAGGTATTCTGTTCCAGATGTGTCGCTGCTCAACAGCATCTCTCGGTCTCGTCGCCAGTGGCATCAAACATGGGCTTCGAGACAGCAGACCTCTCGCGCCTCGGCTGGCAAGCAGCACGTAGACTTGCGATGCCTTTCCTGGACACGAGTGCTTTCCGCATCCTCGGTCTGCTCCAGGGTCTACTCAACCGCCGTTGTTCCGCCCACTACGCCTTTCGACAAGCTCACCGTGGGAGTCCCGACTGAGATTTACCCCGGCGAGCGCCGAGTCGCATTGACCCCCGCCAATGTTGCCCTCTTGCTCAAAAAAGGTTACAGCAAGGTGCTTGTCGAGCGCGGTGCTGGCGCTGCTGCCGAATTCCACGACCATGTCTACGAGAAGGCTGGCGCAACTCTTGTTGACTCTGCAAGCGGCATCTGGTCTTCTGCAGACATTGTCCTGAAAGTCCGCAGCCCGGCCGATGCTGAGATTGAAAGTATCAAAGAGAACCAGACAATCGTCTCGTTTGTCCAGCCCGCCCAGAACAAGGACCTGGTACAGAAGATTGCCGACAAAAAGGCCACTCTCTTCGCCATGGACATGATTCCGCGCATCTCCCGAGCCCAGGTCTTCGATGCGTTGAGCAGCATGGCCAATATTGCTGGCTACAAAGCCGTCCTTGAAGCCTCCAACGTCTTTGGTCGTTTCCTCACGGGACAAGTCACTGCTGCCGGCAAGATCCCCCCTTGCAAGGTCCTCGTCATCGGTGCTGGCGTTGCTGGACTCAGCGCAATTGCGACGGCTCGCCGCATGGGCGCCATTGTCAGAGGGTTTGACACTCGATCTGCCGCACGTGAGCAAGTACAATCTCTTGGCGCCGAGTTCATCGAGGTCGAACTTGAAGAAGATGGTTCTGGCGCTGGAGGCTACGCCAAGGAGATGAGCAAAGAGTTCATCGAGGCCGAAATGAAGCTTTTCAAGGATCAGGCCAAGGATGTCGATATCATCATCACCACTGCCCTCATTCCCGGGAAGCCTGCTCCCAAGCTGATCAAACTCGACATGCTCGACGTCATGAAACCCGGTAGCGTGATTGTTGATTTGGCTGCCGAAGCTGGCGGCAACTGCGAGGCTACCAAGAAGGGCGAGTTGGCTATGTACAAGGACGTCAAAGTCATTGGATACACCGACTTGCCTTCCCGGCTCCCGACGCAATCCTCCACCCTGTACTCCAACAACATCACCAAGTTTCTCCTTTCCATGGCGCCTAAGGACAAAGAGTTTGGTATCGACCTGTCAGATGAGGTCGTCCGTGGATCTATCGTAACTCAAAAGGGAGAGATCATTCCTCCAGCTCCTCGCCCCGCGCCACCCCCGGCACCCGCAAAGCCAGCTACCCCTGAGGTTGTCGAGGCGAAGGCCTTGACTCCATGGCAGAAGACAACTCGCGAGGTGGCCGGTGTCACTGGTGGTATGGGTACAGCACTTGCGCTTGGCAAGATGACTGGTCCCCTGTTCATGGGCAATGCCTTTACTTTCGCTCTTGCAAGTCTCATTGGATATCGCGTAGTCTGGGGCGTTCAGCCGGCGCTGCACACCCCTTTGATGAGCGTGACCAACGCAATTTCTGGCATGGTCGGCGTTGGAGGGCTATTTATTCTTGGGGGAGGTTACGTCCCGGAGACCATCCCACAAGCGTTCGGAGCGGCTAGTGTCTTGCTGGCTTTCGTCAATGTTGGTGGTGGCTTCGTTATCACGAAGCGCATGCTTGACATGTTCAAAAGTAAGAACACTGGTACTGAGTAAAGGCATTCACTTACATATCGCCTAGGACCCACTGATCCTCCAGAATATCCGTGGCTCTATGCCGTTCCGGCTGCGGTATTTGGTGGTGGTTTCATCGCTGCTTCTGCTACTGGTGCTGCTGGACTGGTGCAAGCTGGGTATCTTGTGAGCTCTGTGCTCTGCATTGGTTCAATCTCTGGACTAGCCTCTCAGGCAACAGCTCGAATGGGAAATATGCTGGGTATACTTGGTGTGGGCTCAGGCGTGCTGGCCAGTCTTCTGGCGACTGGTTTCGGGCCAGAGGTCCTCACTCAGTTTGGGGCTCTGGCAGCTGTTGGTACCATTGCTGGTAAGTTTATGTGATCACTGCAAGCAGTTGACGCGCTAACAAAAGACAAGGCATGCTCATTGGAAAGCGGATCACTCCAATCGATCTCCCACAGACAGTTGCTGCGCTTCATTCCGTTGTCGGTCTTGCCGCGGTCCTGACCAGCATTGGTTCCGTTATGGCTCACGTCTCTGATCTATCGACTCTGCACATGGTCACCGGATATCTGGGTGTTCTTATCGGTATGTCTTTGGATATCCATGAGAGCTCGTGCTTGACTTACACACCGTAGGTGGTATTACTTTCACAGGCTCCCTCGTGGCTTTCATGAAGCTTGGTGGGCGTATGTCCTCGCGTCCCACGATCCTCCCTGGTCGACATGCCATCAATTCCAGCTTACTCGCCACTAATGTCGCAACTATGGGCTACTTCGTCACCATGGCTCCTGGAAGCCCGATGATTGCGGCTGGGGCTCTGGCTGCGAACACAGCACTCAGTTTTATCAAGGGTTACACCACCACGGCTGCTATTGGCGGTGCTGATATGCGTAAGTCTCTGCAGCAGAGATCCTTCTACAAACCTGACTGACAATAAAAAGCTGTCGTCATTACGGTCCTAAACGCATACAGTGGATTTGCGCTCGTTGCTGAAGGTTTCATGCTCGACAACCCGCTCTTGACAAGCGTGGGTGCACTGATAGGAGTATCCGGCTCCATTCTATCGTACATCATGTGCGTTGCGATGAATCGGTCACTGACGAATGTGCTTTTCGGCGGCTTGTCCACTCCTACGGCTGTCCAGGAATACAAACCGCAGGGTGAAGTCACGCAGACCTCTGTTGACGATCTGGCCGAATCGCTGCTCAATGCTGAGTCGGTCATTATCATCGTCGGTTATGGTATGGCAGTTGCAAAGGCACAATATGCCTTGTCTAACATTGTGCAACTGCTTCGTTCCAAGGGAATCCAAGTCCGGTTCGCGATTCACCCAGTGGCAGGTCGCATGCCTGGTCAGTGCAATGTGCTCCTTGCGGAGGCAAGCGTGCCCTACGACATTGTGCTGGAGATGGATGAGATCAACGACGACTTCCCGGAGACGGATCTTGCCGTCGTCATCGGCGCCAATGACACTGTGAACCCTATCGCGATGGAGAAGGGCAGTGCCATTGAGGGTATGCCCGTCCTGCACGCCTGGAAGGCAAAGCAGGTCGTCATCATGAAGCGAAGCTTGGGTAGCGGCTACGGTAAGACATGAGGCAAACACCGGTATGTTCGTTGCTGACACAGTGTAGCCGACGTCCCCAATCCCATGTTCTACATGCCGAATGCGAAGATGTTGTTCGGAGACGCGAGGGTCACCTGTGAAGGTAAGCAGACTTCATGACGATTGTCCGTACTGACGCATGCTGACTGTACCGCAGCTATCAAGACGTCGGTAGAGACCAAGATCTAGGTGTAGAATTTCGATTTTGCGGGAATCCGGGCTTTGCATCGCGCATTGGTTGAGCGCCCATGTTTGGAACAGTTGGATCAATTCTTTGGGTAGATTGCTTCTTGAACGGGCAACGGTTAACGTGCTCGGGCATCGCTCATAGTTCAGAGACGCTTCTCGTATTGTTTATAGCCGCCCGCCATCTCATATATATATATACAGTCGCCTTTCGCAATCCTCCTAGTTTCGTGGCGCAGCAATCGGCTCCCAGGCGGCGATCTTTGACTTGGTTCTGAATTCGACTGTCAGCCAACATTGCCGCCAGAGTGATATCAAATCAGAAGGCCATAGACTCACGTGCTGTATGTCTTGAAAGCGCCTGCTGTGGCCGTCCTGTTGGGAGCGGGGATCCTCGGCTCGAATGCCCTTGTGCCGGTCTGGATCAAGGGGTCCGACGGAGGAGCCTTGTCGAGGGCGTAGCTCATCCATGCGTGCCATCCGGGCTCGATTTGGGCGGCGTCGTAGTCGTGCTTGGCGTATTCGACCCAGCGGGTGCGCAGGGGCAGTTCCTCCATGTTCTCGTAGAACTTGTTGCCGGCGCGATCGGTGCCCATCAGCTGGCCAACCTTGGTGTCACCTGGAAGAGTTGAGTAAGACGAGTTTGGTCATTTGATGGGATTCGCCTGAGCTCACCGATGTACTGTTCGTCGGAGGCGCTATGGTCAGTGCAGCTGCTCGTTATTGGCGCGGTCGAAGTCGATCACCTACCAGCATCTGGACAAAGTATTGCTGCAAAGTTGACGTCAGTTTCGGTCCTTCTGGCTCGAATAGGTGCCACCAACCTTGATTCCAATCTTGCGGATGCCCCGCAGGGTACGAGGAATGGTCGACATGGCGGCGTGTTTGTCAATTGACGACCGACGTTGGTGTTTGAGGTCAATGGTGATGCTTCGGCAGGCCGACGTTGGTGATGGATCCGGTCGGTAGAAATTCGGCCATTCCTCCGGCGCATTCCCGCCAGCTTCGTCCAGCTACCCTACCTCAACAATAATCTTGACTTTATTACTCGACCATTTTCCACACCTGCAGAAAGTCAAAAGGGTCGTCAAATAATTGGCCAGCTGACCCGGGAACCACTCAGCTCCAGCAACGAATGTTGGCGCGAGGGTGTTCGCGCTGCATTGCGCGCGCCAGACCAGCAGTTCTCCGGGGCCAAACCAGCTCAAGTCGATTCCAGGTCAGGAGATACTCGGCCTCGGCGGGTGCTACAGCGAACCCTGCGACAAATGCGAGCCATGTCGGTGCACTGGTGCCCATAGTCAGCGAGCTCGATCGCCTGGCGCCTGGCTTCGACATTGACGGCGACAAAATACACATCATCCGGACCCCCACCGACTTCTACGAGACGCTCAAGGACCGTATCAGCAAAGCGAAGAAACGCATCTTCTTGTCCACCCTGTACATTGGCAAGACGGAGCAGGAGCTCATACAGACGCTACAGGATGCTTTGAGACGGAATCCAGAGCTGAAGCTTAGCATCCTCACCGATTCGCTTCGTGGCACGCGGGAAGCCCCGAAACCGTCATGCGCGTCACTCCTCGCACCGCTCATCAGCGAGTTCGGTTCTGAAAGAGTCGAGATCCGCATGTACCACACACCGAACCTGACAGGCCTGCGCAAGAAGTACATACCAAAGCGAATCAATGAGGGCTGGGGTTTGCAGCACATGAAGCTATACGGCATCGACGACGAGATCATCTTATCAGGGTACGTAAATGTTCCCAACTCTTGTCGGTACTAAGGACACTGACCCATTGCTCAGAGCCAATCTCTCGTCCGACTACTTCTCCGACCGTCAAGATCGATACCACCTTTTCTCCTCAACTGAAGTGACCGACTATTTCTGGAGAATCCATCAAGGCGCCACGTCCTTCAGCTTCTTGGTCGAACCTTCCCAAACGGAGCAAGCAGGTTTCGCCCTGACCTGGCCCAAGACAAACACCGCGCCGTCGCCGCTGGACGATCCCACTGCTTTTGTGAAGAGCACGACACAGACAGTGCGGGGTCTCATCGAGAGAAAAGAGCAGGCCGCCGCTACAGACGCCAAGGACACCAGGGTCTACATGCTGTCCCAGATGTCCCAGATCATGAAGCCCGACTACTCCACGGAGCTCCCCGTTCTGACGCACATTCTCAAGACTCTTGCTGCACCGGCTTACAAGGGTGCATCCTGGACCTTCACCGCCGGTTACTTCAACCCCGCGCCATCACTGACGACACTCCTCCTCAACACAGCCTGTGAGAGGAACAACGTCGTCATCACTGCAGCTCCGGAGGCCAATGGATTCTACGGGTCTAAGGGCGTCTCGGGCATGCTTCCACCCGCGTACACCTTGCTTGCGAGGCAGTTTCTCAAGACGGTCCACCGCAAGGGCCTAAGCGACGGGATCACCCTCAAAGAATGGAGGAAGGGCACCGTGGGCGAGCCTGGTGCCTGGACGTACCACGCCAAGGGACTCTGGGTCACCATGCCCGGGGACAAGGGCCCTTCCGTGAGCATCATTGGCAGCTCAAACTACACGAAGCGCAGCTACTCTCTTGACCTCGAAGTCGGGGCTTTGATCGTCACCAAGAACGAGAAGCTCAAGCAGCGACTGGGAGAGGAGCAGCTGTGGCTCCAGGACCATGCAAAGAGCGTGGGCCTGGACGACTTCGCCAAGAACGACAGGAGGGTTGGCTTGAAAGTCCGCATCGCCATGTGGATTGTACAATTAGTTGGAGGCGCTCTGTAGAGAGGATTTGAGTGCATGTGAGCACATTGTAAGAGCCATTGTACATCTAGATCATAGAGAGATACCCACATAGGCAATGCATAGAAGCACAATTGACAGCACCATCATAGTTCATCCGCACAAGGCCAGTGGTATTTGAGTTACATTTTGTACAGGTCTGGTATACATGAGGCGGTTATGCGCCAAGCACCTTCTGGCCAACCGCCGGGCCGGTGGGCGGCGAGCCGTTGATGAAGACGCGGCTGATCAAGTCACTCTGGTGCTGCTCAATCATCTCCTTGAGCACACTCCTCTCCAGGACGACCTTGCCCGTCTCCAACAGATCCTTGACGTCGACATCCTCGAGGTCGAGCGCGCGACCGTGCTCTGGGACCTCCTCCATTGCCTTGAAGAGCATCTCTCTCCTGTCGCCCGTCACGAAAAGTGTGCGGCCGTCCTTGCGGCCGAGTCCGAGGTTGCGCAACAGAGTGCTGACGTATTTTTCGAGGTACGCTTCTTCCAGGCCATCCTTGAACAGCTGGCCAGGCGCAGCGGCGTAATCCTCCGGCATGGGCAAGTCCATACCATCCTCACAGACGATGAGCTCACCCCTGCGGTAGCGGTAGCTCAGCGCTGTTCGCCAGGCCTTGTCGTAGACCTTCCTGTTAAGCTTGGTGCCGAAGTCACGCGGGTGCGGACCGAAGCTCTTTCCACCGCCACGAAGTAGCGGCGACTGGCGGGTTCCGAGACGGGCTCTGCCGCTTCCCTTTTGCGGTCGGATCTTGCGGTGCGAACCGTGAACATCCCATCGAGTCTTTGTTGAGGCTGTCCCGGATCTCGTGTTGTCGCCCTCGTAGACGACGGCTAGGTGGAGGAGGTCGCGACGAAGAGGGAGGTAGAGGTGCTGTGTGGACCACTGCTCCAGCGATGCAGGTTCGAGGGATGGGAAGTCGTGGATGGTGAGCGGAACAGTCGAGACTGGGTGGAATCAGTACATGATCTGAGGTGACGGAAGTGCACGGAGGGCATACTTGGTTTCCAGGCTGCGGCCAGGCTCTGCTTGTTGGCATTTGCGGCCTCTGTTGCCATAGACCTGGTGAAGGTACGGCTGACGGTCGATGACTGCCACCATGTCAGCTCTTGAACGCGTTTGACCGACAAGAGCATCTCCAATTCCCCCAGTGAGGGACACGGCAAAGACTTACCGTGGCACCAATCCTCAATGACCCCATGGCCTCGGTAAGGCACGAAGCACTCCGTGCTGCCATAGCGACGTTGGACCCTGCGTCCCTCGCAGCAGCGCAGGCGTATAGACTTTTCGTGTCGCTATCGCTATCGCGCGGCTTCTATCAGCCTCGATGAAGACCTGCACTCGATTCCAGCAGGATCGTCCGGCCGTTTGTGTGGGTGCTGGTGGCTGCTTGTCGTCGTTGGGACAGTTCCAGTGCAAGGCCAAAAAAAGCGTCGGTTCTGGTCTTTAGGAGCGACCAATTCGGGGCGGCGGATCCTGCCACCCAATTGGTTGGACACCCAGTCTTGGTGGATCTCATCGCGTCCCCCAGCGTCGTAGAGAGACTGGGCCATTTTTTCGAGCGAGAAGAGGTTCAAGCTCCCGAAAAACCACGTACAGCCACCATCACCACCCCAGCACTCGATCTTCCTCACATTCCGCGCACATCATGTCGCGGTGTCAGGCGGTCGCTCGGCCTCTGGCCAGGCAATTGCGTGCTCAGGGTCTCTCCCGGCCCCTGAGCACCAGTGCAGCACTCCGCGCCGATGTTCAAGAACCTCCAGCACAGAAAGCTGCTGCTGCGGCTGCTGAGGCCACGCCCACGCCCTCGACACAGGATCTCGACCCCAATACTGTCGGTCCCGAGTTCGAAGCTACTCTCATGAAGTCCGGTGTATTCCCCATCGGCTCACGGAGAAGACGACTTGCCATCCGAACAATGGACAACGTCCCGTTCGAGCAGCTCCCCTACCAGGCTTTCCAGGAGGCACGCAAGATCCTCGCGGCAGATCGGGAGCAGAAGGTCACCAAGATCAAAGTCGATTCAGAGAAGCTGTCGAAACTCATGGCGACAGACGCTAGCGAGTTCAAAGGTGGTCAGCAGTCCAAAGACGCCAAGATCCTCGGTCTCAGGAGACAAGTCGAGCGCCTCAAAATCCTCGCAGACATCAACGACCCTGTGGTCAAGAAGCGCTTCGAAGACGGACTGGGTGAGTTTGCAGCTCACCTCACTTGATGGAGCAATACTAACAACAGCAGGCGACATGAACAAGCCCATCTACCGTCACTACGCCGAGCAAAAGTGGCGCTCCTATGACCAGCTCCTCATCTCCCAACGTGTCTCCCAATTCAACATCGTTCCCGATATCCTCCCGAAGTTCGAGCCCACGGCCGATGTCAAGCTACATTTCCGCCAGAAGAAGTACGCTCCCGGCGATATCGTCGACAGCCTCGTCAGCGAGAACCCGCCCCGTCTGCGCGTCCAGGTCTTCAATGGCGGCGAGCGCATGGTCTCCATCGTGGTCCTTGATGCCGATGTTCCCAACCCAGAAGAGGACTCTTTCTTCAAGAGATG
The DNA here is from genome assembly GCA_023628655.1 of Sarocladiaceae sp. R1802. Taxonomy (NCBI): domain Eukaryota; kingdom Fungi; phylum Ascomycota; class Sordariomycetes; order Hypocreales; family Sarocladiaceae; species Sarocladiaceae sp. R1802. The sequence goes on from JAMAKF010000026.1 coordinate 49,127, forward strand.
CCACTTCATGGCTGCCAACATCCCCCTGGACCCGACTAACACCTCTCTTCCCCTGAGCAAGATCGTTGCCGACGACCAGCTCGCCGTCCCCTGGCTGGCCCCCTACTCACAGAAGGGCGCCCCCTACCACCGCCTATCCATCTTCCTCCTCGAGCAGGCCCCCGGCGAGAAGCTCGACGTCTCCAAGCTCAAGGAGCTCTACGCTCGCCAGGACGAGACCAAGTTCACCCAGCGCTTCTCCCTTAAGTCCTTCCGCGATAAGTTCAACCTCAAGCCCTTTGGCTTCAACATGTTCCGCAGCGTCTGGGACGAGAACACAGCCGACCTCATGGCACGGCACAACATGCCCGGCGCAGAGACCGAGTTCCGCCCCGCGCGTGTCTACAGCCTCAAGCCGCCGATCAAGCCCCGCGGATGGGAGGCGAAGCGCCAGGGTCCCAAGTACCGCCAGCTCTGGAAGTACACCAAGCGCATCAGGGGAGTGTCGAATGCGCGAGGCTGGACGAAGAGGAGGTAGAGGACCCCAGAAGATGTTGGAGTGGTGTCAGAGAGATGTGGTCGACACCTGTATGTACATGTACGAAGCATTGGGCATACGCCGCCTCCTGGGTAGTACCCTGTATCAATAGACTAGCTGTAATAACATTGCTGGTGTTTCAAATTCTATGTGCAGGGCTGGACTGTTTCCGCTGGAGCATTGTGCCTAATTCTCGTCAGCGTGCAGATCTTACCAAAGCTATTCACAACTTACATCCTGCACCGAAGCAAAGAATATGTGTACCGCTCGACTCGTTCAAGGACTATTGCCAAATTATGAAACTAAAAATTTGGTCGAGAGGACAGCATCACGCTCATCGCAGTCAGAGTGTAATCCCGAAATAACCATGGGTCAGGTGCAGCGATGTCATCATGACCTCTGCGCTGGTGCAGCGCGAGGGGGACGGGCGTGGGGCTCTCCCGGCGATGATGTAGTCATTTGCAGTCCAGCCTGGCCCCCTGTTCTGCATCTCCTCTCTTCACTCACCATCCGACTTTACAGTTTGTTTCACTGCGGATTTTCAGTTTCTTACTTCAGACATCCGACAAGGTGTCTTTATTGCACAAATACATGTTGGATTCAGTCGGTACACTTCAACTGTGGCAACCAGTTCGAGGCCGCAGGGCCCTTCTCCGAAACGTCAACCAAGGGCTACGTCACGACAGCACGAGCTCGTTGACGATGACTTTGACGACCGTACTTGAGGTTGAGCGCTACATTTTCGACAATAATCGCGAGCGCGTGTAAGCATACAAAGACTCCGTTCCTTCCAGAACACAAAAAGGCTGCCAAAAAAAAAAGTCAACGCCAGCAGTTCCGTTTCCTTGAGGTACCAAACCAGGACCCTCCGAGGGCCGTCCTCGGATCGTTTTCGTTCATCTCACGTGTACAAGATTACAATACTGCTACAGCAGTGCCACCCACAGTCTCAGCGTGCGTCGCTTGCCTCGCTGCTCTCCGCTCCTTACGACTGTTCGTCTACAAACATGTCGTCCGGCATATAATCGTAGCTGAAGAATTCGCTCTTCACTTCGGGCGATGGGATTGTTGGGGCAGCAACGGACGAGGCGGGCGACGGCTGTGCATTCGAACCTGAACAACAAGGTTAGAGAGGCTCAAGTGGGCAACGGTCAAGATGGTTAAGACTCACTGCGGCCACTTTGCTGTGTCTCCCCGGAGCCATTGGATGATGACGGGCGCCGTGCCTCGTCATGTCGCGTTTTGCTTTCGACAAACTTTCGCGCTTCAGTCGTGAACCAGCTGTCGATGTTCGGGTCGCCACAGCTTGCATGGGTCATGAGATGCTCCTTCAGGACACTGACCTCGGCGAGGAGGCCGTTGAGTGTGTCGTGGAGGGAGCTATGCGTCTTCTCGAGGTCGTTTTTGGTTTCCTCTAAGCTCTGCATCCACTCTTTCTTCTTCTGCCGGCATTTCGAGGCCGCCACCCTGTTGCGCTCGAGGAACTTATTGCGGCGGTTGTCGTCTTCTCCCAAGGGTTCCTCGTCTACTGTTTTGGCAGCCCCCGTCGACTCCTCCTCGATCGATCCGTCCTTCGATCCCTTGGCCTGTCCCCTGCTGCGCTTGGTCGGCTTCTTCGTCGTTGTACGAGCTTTCTTGACTCTGGCGGACTCGTTGTTTGGGGCGGTTGCCAGTGGAGCCGAAGTGGATGATGCTCGAGCGAGTGAGCCATTGGATGCGGCACGGGTCAGACGTCGAGGAGGCTGAGCTACGACAGACGGTGCAGGAGATTCCTTCTTGACTGTGACGGGCTCGACTACCTTGCTGTCATTTTGTTGTGTTGGGTCCGACGACTCGCCAGTGCCCCGCGATGCAGTTGCATCGAGAGTTGCCTCAGCATCCTTCTGAGAATCCCTATCTGCAGGGTCTGACAGGTCTGCGAAGATGTCCAAAGCTGCATCGTCAAAGGAATTACGGTCCCAGAGTGAAGACGGGGTCAGGAGGAACTGTGACGGGGTTCCCGGTGATGGCTTGCCAGCAAGTGTTTGGTCGAATGTCGCCTGGGACGAGAAGTCGGCAAAAGATCCATCCATGGCAAGGTCCATGTGTTGGCCAAACATCGGCATCTCGGTTTCCATGGCCATTTTGGTTTGCTAGTGCAAGCGGATGTTGAGTCCGAGCAGGTCCCTGCGATGCCTGCAACGTCGAATGGCGGGGCAGAAAGGCCTATGGATATGCAAGGCCGTCCTGGTGAACCTGGTCTCGGCTAAGGTCTTGTCGTGGTAGGGGCGTGATGTTTCTGATGGTGTCTTGTTGTGGGAAACCCGAGTTGCGAGATGATGATGGAAGCAAATGAGACAAGCTGTGTAAGCGACAGGTGCTTCAATGAAATGGCGAAGTCGTATGGAAGATCAGGTGATGTTGAGGTGAGAAGAGGGGCGATGGGACGGCGCAGCTCCAGGCGTACCGAGGACGGCTAGATACAGCTAAGGTTTGTGACGGTTATGGTGGAAGTTCTGGTGAAGGGCTGGCGGTGGGCGAGAATCGGTGTCGATGGGCAAAGTGTGAGGGGAAGCTTCGAGTTGCCGTGAATGGGATGTGATGGGTGGATGGCGGGGAAAGTGAACCGCAGAGCGACCTCAGCGTGTGGAATCGCGATGAGATGGTTGCAGAGAAGGGGCCGCCGCTGGTGGGATAGGAATCTGAAAAGCTTGGAATCTGGTTGGCGGCGTCGAGGTACCTTGGCTGGCATGCAGCAAGCAAGAACAGGGCAAGCTCGGATAGCTTCGAAGCTATGGTGGATTGCAGGCGTTTGAGGAGCTGCTCGCAAGCTGGAGGGTGGGTGGGTGTCGCCGTGTCGGTGCTGTTTCTGGTGGTTGTGTTGTTGGTGGTGGTAGTGGTGGTGTTATCGGCGCGGGGCAGTCGGGAGCTGAGCTCGATGGGCCGCGTTGAGTTGAACTAAGGCGGCGACCAGAGCAAAGTCTAAAGGGCGGACGAGGGCGGAAGGCGAAAGCTGTCGATGGTTGATGGATGGGAGATGTTGTGCTGACGGTCACAGGTTGGACAGTAATGAAGGTGGACGGAGGACGAGGAAACGATTCAAGTTTGGCCGTGTCGAAGGAAAGATTGCGATGCACCGATGGATGCTGGCGCTGCAGATGCAAACAGGCACAGTGACGGGAGGTGAGGTAAGGTAAGGCAGGTCGCAGGCTACCTACCGGCTTTTCCTACTGTCAAACTGAGCAGGATGGGTAACAATCAATAGTCTGCCCCGACCAAGCACGCAGATGCACGCAGATGCGCAACAGCACAGCACCAGGTCGCCCGGAGCAAAGGCGACGCGCAGGTCAGATGTCATCGAGATCCGCCTGCAGCTGCGATTCTGGCCTAGCAAAGCTACAAGCTAAAACCAACGGTAGCCGGAGCTCCCTCCCTCCTCTTAGCCCAATCAGCGTTAGATCGTTTGTCGGGAACGGTACGGGCTAACATGGCCTCCATGGATCGCCCGCATCTGGCTCATCATCCCGACTTTTGTGTCGATGGTCAATCACATTCTTCGGGTCCAGCATCGCGACAATCAACCGGTGTCGTCTCCGGTCACTGCTGTTGGCAGCTGCAGGAGCGTAAAGTGGGAACAGGCTGCCTTACTCGACTGCCGTGTCCGGACCATTTACACCGGCAACCTAACCCTGGTTGCAGAACACCATCAAAGTTAATTGTAGGAAGAGAGAATCCGAGGCCACAATCAGCCAGTCTACTTCCGATGCAACTTTCGAAAAGCAAAGTCATGTTTCTTCGGCGTGAATCGCACTATGTGCCGTATAATCCTACTGTCTTGCAAAGGGCGGGGGCTCTGAGGTACTGCTAATGCGCCCAACCCATTATAGAGGTCGGGTGCCCTGCCGCTGTCCCACGCTAGAGGCTTCTGGATCCGGCCAGACTCAGGCAGGCGGATCGAGATGTGAGACGCACCTCGCGTCTAGAGCTCTTGGCTTGAAACTCCCCAGCTGATACAAACGTGCAACAATATTGAGACGTGATTCGATTGTGATCATTAGAAACATCTCAAAACCTCGAGACAGCTATTCTTGGATCACAAAACATGTCCATGAATAGCATAGAGTCCTCGTCTTCGTTTTGACCTTCATGGCAGCGCCTGTGCTCTACTAATTGCCTTTGGATTGCTGTGAATCATAAACCAAACAAGCATTGTCGGGCAATCGAACTATTCTCCACATGGTTAAGCATTAATGATGAGATATCCTCCAATTAAGCTGCAGGTGGAATTTAACGTAGCATCTGCACCCGGCGATGCTTCAACCTCCGACCTTCGATCTTACCCTGTAGTCGGTGACTGAGCCTCACCGGACGAGCGATATCCTGATGCCTATCTACCGGGTCAAAGGCTTGACATGGACGACATGAAGACCAGACATTCCAGTTGCACCAAGAAGAGGCCGTGCCTTGTCGAATCCTTCCGTCTTGCGGTTGTCTAGGTGGCCCTCCACGCTCGTCCAACCGATGAGCAACATCAAAGCATTGCCCACCCCGGTACCTTCTGGCTCGGGAACATCTGCCTCCACGCTCCAGCCACCGCACACACCTCTGAGCTCCTTCGAATGCTCAAGTCCCAGTTTCTGGAACTCAGACCAAGTTTGGTCGACCTTGGCTTTGTCGTCATCGCCAATGGTGCCGGGAAAGTGCAGCGAGAGTACCTCTATGGCACCCAGTCCGTTCTCCGCGAACACCGACGAAGGGGGAGCCAGCCCAGCAGAGGGAGTGAAATGCTTGGACAGAACCTTGGTGCCATCGACGAACTCGAAGAGGCTCTTGCTCAAGCTCTGAAAAGATCTATATCCCATCATTAGCTTATTGGCACGCGAGTAGTCCCTCGAAATCACTCACTGGGTCTTCACATAGGCCAGTCTATCTTCGACCGAGTTCCACTCGGCAAACACCCAGTAGTTGCTCTGGTCCTCGACTTCCCTTCCGTAGTGCACACTCTTGCAGGCATCTTGCGCGAGTGCATCATCAATGGTCGCTGTGAAAGCTTTGCCAGCAGCGGACTGCTCGTCGAGCAGGTCTGTGGCGGTATCTTTCGCTGCGATGCGAGTCCAAGTTGTGATAGCCATGTTACGAATCGTGATGGGTCGAAATGACAGAGAGATGGGATAAGTTCGAGCAAGTCAAGAGCAGACGGCGATTTATGATTAAGTATTGGTAAGCCAGTGTCCAGCTATCGGACACCTTACTTCGTGATGGAGGCGGGGAAAGCTAGATGGGGATGGGAGCCTCGGCTTTCACTGAAAGTGCTGCATGAGTCGGCGTTCCGCATCGCCTGGAGGTTCAAATGCCCTGATACCGCGAAGATCACAGGAAATATCCTGAAATATCAATACTAGACAGAAGCCTGCGTCAATCACACAACACAACGAGGAACGACGACAAGATCGATTTATCTCAAGCACTGGACCGCGGGAGCTGACCCGCCCGTAATCGGCGGGGTGAAGCACTGGTTAAGTGGTCACATGACCTCGCGTCCAGGTCCCTCCCCTCATCGCGCTTCACGTCCCGAACGAGCCTCTTAGCGGGATCCCTCAGCTATAGACACTTTCATCACAGCACGCCTCAAGACTCACCTCATTGCGCCAGCCAAGATCTTGTATTTGAACTACGCTCCCTGCCTGCGTCGACTTGGCCGCCCAAGCTCCGCCTTCATCTCTTCAGTGTCGTACTTTTCTCCGCAGGGCCGTCTTACTTCACCCGCACAATGGCCGAGCAACTTGCAACGCCGCGCATCAGCGCCCGCTACCTAGATAGCTTCAACGGAAAGCTCGTAATGATTTGGGGAAAGGTTACACAGCTTCGTGGCGACCAAGCCACGATCGACTCAGATGGTCCAGTCAATGTCTTGCTAACGAGGGTGAGTCTATCTTAAATCTGATCCTGGCCTGCAAGGTAGCCCCGCCAGAAGCTATCCCAGTCGAGTTCCCATCCAGCTCGTCATGATTGTATACGTCAGAAGCAGTCTTTCACAAATATGTTCTCCTGACCGTGCTGAGAGCTTACCTAATCTACATGACCAGGAATCCCATCTTACCAATGGCAACATTGTCCAGGTCATCGGCAAAGTCAATCCCGACCTCACCGTCAAAGTTCTCAACTCGAAAGATCTCGGACCCGACGTTGGTTAGTCCACCTCAGACCTTCCTCACCGGCTTACACCAACCATATGGTGAGATTTGCCCGAAATCCCCGTGCTGACGCCCAGCCTTTTGCAATTCACAGACATGAACCTCTATCACCGTGTGGTCGACGTCACACACAAGCACCAGTCGATATTCGGCTCCAGCAACTGAGCTCGCCCATCAGAGCGTGTTCAGAGGCTTTCCCTCACGCACAGGGGGAGCAATCGCCACCAAAACCTACGATTTCATTGAACAGTACCAGCGACGATGCTGGAGTATCGGCCAAGTATGAAATGGAGGGTGGGACCGGCCACTCCCGAGTGGCAGATGCACCCCAAGCTTGCCAAAATGGGGCAGCCCACGAGATGCATGTCAGCAAGTCCCACCACACCGAGCCTATGATCGATCCCACCGTCCTGGATTAAAACGACGTATACTTGCATTCAAGTCAGTCGTCTCTGGATGTGTTCATGTCACCACTCGGCATAGTTGCAAAACGTCGATAGAGGAAACTCAGATCTGATTCAATGCTCGTCCGTAACCCAGGTCTCTATGATGACGCTGATGCAAAACATGGCCTGTTCCCTGCGACAGTCGCCAGCCTGCTTCTCTGCAACTGCACTCGTTGCTCCCAGACAAAATAAAATTCAAACCCCATTAACGCCTTGCATAATGCAAAATATGCCACGTCCAAGCTCCCAGAGGCAATTCAATGTGCAAGTCCCTCGAGCTAGCAAGTATGAGGGCAATATTAAAGGAAAAAGGTGCTCTTCGAACCGCATTTGGTCCATTGCAGCAGCATATTGCAAATCGATCGCAATGAGTCTCGCACCCGTGCTGCCCACTGTGGGAAGATATCGTGAGAGACTCCGACTTTAGGCCGGTCAAATATGCCCGAGTGAGGCGAAGGGTGCCTAATTGTCGCCCCAAATGGGAGCACCGAGTGGCCTGCTGACTCCGAAGCCGACACCGACAGCGATGCCGACGATGAGAAGAACGATGACGATCTTGGCGATGATGCGGTTGCGACGACTCAAGCCAGCCAAGCAGTTGAACCTTTTGCGGCGGTTTGCGGCCTTACTCTCCTTCGCCTTCTGCTTCCATTGCGCTGTGCCGGGCCAGACCTGACAGTCACTTCGCTGGGTAGTTTCTCTACGGACACAACCGGGAGCAGACTCGTTGGTTGGGACCATGGCCTCAAGATCTGTGTCGAAGGGGTTTTCGGTCACGTCGGTACGGGGTGTCATGTCCGCACTTGAACGCGCAGATCTGCTAGGTGACATAGCTGTGGTGGAAATCTTGGGCAGTGACGCCTTCTGGGGAATCTCAAGGTTCTCGTCGACGGGCTTGTCGCCGGCAACGGTGACGAACGGCTTCTCCTCTGGGTACGACATGGCGGCAGTTGCTGATGTGATTGTGCTGGTGGTGATGGCGGGACGATGCTTCGAGGGTGCGATTGGAGCGTCGCGAAACTTGGGAGCCGACCAGGTTGCCACTGAGCCGCGATGAGCGCGTGAACGGATTCAGGGATGAAGGGTCTGAGAGTGAACAATGGTTAGTTGACTTGGGTGAGGTAATTGGAATGCTGGTTCAGCCCCGTCGGCATACAGCTGCCGACGTGAGCGCGTACCACAACACCACGTGATGGACGGGATTACGTACGGGTGTCTTCTGGTTGTCACCGACAGTTATGGTAGAATCTTCGACTTGTGAAAATTTGCGCGATGATCGGGTGAATTGTGTTGTAATGATGAAGCGTTGGGAGGCAAGGGATAGTCGAAGGCAGCTGGGTCCAAGCTAATACTTCCGATGGTGGCGAAGCTCAGCAGACCGGCCTTTGAATTCAAGGCAAATGAGCCTGGATGGTAGTGTGAGACAGTATGCGACGCTGTGGAGGAAGAGAAAGACAGTCGTGGCGGCAACAGGTGATCAATGGACGAGGAACGGAGAGCGCAAGTAGGGAGGAGGAGACGAGATATTGCAGGTGGTACCAAGGTGCCTACTATTGTCTGGGATGGGGGGTAGGGATCGCTTACCCAAAGAAGCTTAAGGCGCAGCCACTGAGGCAGGTCTGCGGTAGAAGGACTCGGAGTGATGGGGGCGAGATAGTGCAAGTGGCAGTGGTCTTCTGGAATTTGACGCGCCAGGTGTGATATGAAGCGAGGAGAATGTGCTGTAGTGGGAAGGTGAGTATGGGAAGTTGAGAACGGGAAGGCAATGCGGTATTGAGGCGAGAGGATTGATGCCGTGGGCAGTGTGATGATGCGGCCGTGCTCGATGAGGAGTACTAGTAGATGTCGCTCATAATGTTGAGCTGTCGTGATAGCGATGCGGCAGGCAAGAGGATAGCCGACAGGCAGGACAGTACTGTCTGGTGCCAGTTGCCTCTGTAGGGTTCAGCTTGGCCTGCTGGGCTTTGGTGCCGGTGGGCCGGATTCAGGTGCTTCGAAACGGGGCGCAAATCGATAGACAGGGGCCTAACGGGGTTGCACTGGAGCGCCCAGGGGTATCTGTCCAACCATTCTCCAGCGAAAGCTCATTAGAGTGGGCGCTAAGACGGCGCGCCGCCCCCTCCATCAGCGGATCGAGGCCCCTCCTCCAGGCGAAAAGGGTTCTGGAGCCGTCTGGGCACCACTCACAGACGCCAAACCAAGCGTGCGTGGAGATCACATTGGGCTGTCGGGTGCCGCACGAGACCGCGCTCATCTCGTTGAACCAAAGCCACAGCGCTCATGCGTCCCTGGCATAGAAAAGGCGGGCATCTTGCATTGGCCGCCCACATTTGCATGTCACAGTCCTATCTTCTGTGCATGGAATCGCACCACCAAACACGCATGATCTTGAGACCCAGACCTTGTCAGGTTTTCCCCGACGGCGATTGTTGGCGATTGAGACCTTCAGGTGATTCCCTGTATTTTCCCGCTCTCGCTTCGGCGATGCAACTCAATCAGACGACGCACATGAATATTCACATGCACGGCTTCGCAAAGATAGCCTGGCGTGTCCACCTCCTGCACAGCTGTGCAAGGTCTCGGCCCTCCTTCATCCGCTTCTGGCCAAACCCTGCTATCGCGCTTCAAGCCAAGCCATGAATTCGCCCCTCGTGCTCGCCTCGGTCACTCCCGGCCAAATACCCAGACGAGGATTTCTCAAAGTCGGAGTGCTTGCATCGACTCAGTCCTACCCGCTTTGCCGCCCCATTGTAATATGCCAGAGTCTATGTCCATGACTCGGGTCAACAGATCAAAACACGACGAGCCTTTGACGATCATCGGATGCCTCCAATCAACGGATAAGGTCGTGCCGTGCAATAGCCGCCCTTTACTGAGGTACCCTTAACGGCGTGGGCGCGGATCTCTTACTGACTACTGGCGTGCGAGAAATCGCCTCGGCCATTCGTATTTCCATTATCACTATTTCTCGTGCAATGGACAAGGTAGGCTGCCCGTCAATTGGTACCATGATCTGGCGTGCAGAGCGTGTTACAAGTGCTTGACGCAAACTCCAGAGAAGAGGCCGCGGGAATACTCTCAAGCGCAGAATTCTTGAGACGCCTGACTGCCTACTCCTTAGCACTAGAGACCAGGTTTGCTCTGCATTGAGAGGTGCTTACCTGGCCTTCAATGTGCACCGCCGGCTGCGGAGTAGAAGCTTCGCGATGTCCTAGTGTAGGCTCAACGGCACTGAGGAAGGCGCGCCGCCGGGCTCAGGTGTTGAGTTCGCCTTCCTAGCTCCGTCTCTTTCATTGTGTTGATCACCGGTGCCTCTTCTCTACTCGCTCTGGTCCTCAGTACCAGCATCATCTCCTTCACCCGTCGAGCTCAGAGACTCTCGCCCCGTCAGCCAAAGCTTGCTCCTGATCCTCCGTAACAATTCGGCCTCCGTGCCCATCGCTTCAGACTATCCTCCTTACTCGTCCGAAATCCTACAGTTTGGGATAGAGCATCCGCGAGGCGAAGATCTGGGATGAGTATATCTTAGTCTCGAGTATGGCTCGAGTCATCCACTGGCCAGAACATCGTCGACGGAAGCCCGTGAAGTGGCATCAGCAGGACACCCACCCTTTTTTCACATCGCGGCCTTCAGCTAGGATGGAGAAGCAACTTGCAGCGCAAGTCGCGCGCCAGTGGCACTACGCATCGCAAGGACCGTGCGAATCCGACGGTACAGATTGTACCAAGGCCAGCTTCAACCCTGGCGCACGCTATGCTCGAACATCTGCTCGATTAGCAGTGGCACTGAAGGGCGAAGATGCCAATGAGCTCCCTGACGAACGCCAGATTAACACAGAATGTGTGACGTTCGTATGCTGTTTTCCATGTAAGTGTGCTTGGCGTATGCAAGAGAATATTCGAAACTGAGACCTATCTCTGTAGTTTACGGTGTACTTATCGCAAAGCTCCAAAGCACTGTCCGGGCTTTCTACAGCATTGATGGGTCTAACTTGGAGGACTTTGTCGAGAGCTGCTTCTGCCCTCGATATGCCCTCGTCAGGGCCGAGTACGAAATCCTATACCAGGACGGCGAACACAGTGAAGTTTGCGAGACTGATGAGTCCGCCTATACCCCAGAAACCCGTGATGGGCTTGAGAATGCCTACCCCGTCCAAGCTCCTATGGAGATCATAAGCCCCTTGTCTCCCGTCCTCTCACAGAGTTCTGACCCGCCTCGGGGTCGGTCATCTGATGCCCCGTCTACCAGAGGAGAGGAAATAGCAAAGAGCTCGGACTCACTCTCAACCATCCCGGAGCTGAGCCGTGAAGCCTCAGGTGTTGGCGTTGATGGCGACAAAATTGCCGCTCGTCCATCTCCAAAGAAACAGAACAAGGCGCACGATCTCGGGGACGACTCAACAGTACCGATCCCAACGTCCAAGATCACGTTTCCTCGACTCAATTTGATGGACAAACAGTGGTTTCTCGCACCAGCAAAGATCATCAAGGAAGATACGACGCCAGATGCGCCAGCCGCGCTGGACGACGAAGGGGCCGAGACGAGAGAGAACATACCGGTTGAGACCAAGCCGGTAGAGCGCGGGCGCTGGAGAATGTTTCGACGGGCATCCGCCACCAAGACCATCGAGGTATCCGCTACGCCCGTCCTCGAAGACGATGCTCCTCCTTCTTCCCAAGCCGACACGAGCAAGCCCAAGACTGCATCGGCGGATGAGCCTGAACAGGCCAAGAATCGCGAGAGCCGCTTCGCAGAGCACCTGGTGGAAAACACCGATAGCCCCCCCACGGTGGTCCCAATAACCAACAGTACGCATCAGCTCTCCGATGATCCTGTTTTCACCATCTCATCTGGACCAAGTGCCGGAAAGCAACCAACTCCTGAGGCTACATCGGCGCCCAACACTGAAGCAGAGGCGACTAGCCTACAGGATCTCCCGCCTGACAGGGGCAATGAGGCAGAGACGCAGGACCAGGGTGTTCCCTTGGGCAATAGTGGCTCAACGAGAATTGACAAAGGATTCGTTGCCGCATTTCTCAGCGGAATTGCACAGCCGCTGCGAAGCACCCAGAACTCGTCTGTCGTCGAAGATACATCGGAGGTTGGCGAAACACAAGAGAAGCCAGCAAAGGTCACGGGCCATGATGCCGGTGAAGTTCTTGAGGATGACAAGATTGTTAAGAGCCAGTGAAAGAAGTTCTGAAGCAGGGCGAGACGATGAACGATCCTAATACCGCATCAATAGCCAGTAGTGTGTAATCCTTATGTCTTCACCGAAACATATGGCGCCGGTGCTGCGTGCTGTACATGATACGGGTTTCTTCGAAGCTTCTGATTTGTCCTGGCGCAATGAGCACGGTCAAACTTAAGGTAAGGTTTTGCCATGCATGATGCTTGGTAGCAGCACATCGAGCGAACAAGACATTGGGGAGGCCAATGCCGCCATCCCAACTGAAGTTGCACAGGTTGTGCTGATCAAGAGCACACCGTTACCACTGCAATGCAACAACGCAACGGCCGAGACACAGTTTCGGGATGCGACCAGATCAAGCCAAGGCACTGCAGGCTAGCAAAATGGTGTAGACGCGAGGAAGCCGCGTAAAGAGGGACACGGGTGGACGCGTTAATTAATACCTTCTGTAATTAGGTGAACCCTAGCGGGAGGTTTCGACTGCACTTGGCCCCGGCCTTTGGAAACCCTCTGATGACCTCAGAGCCAAGGTCTCTTACGACAGGCCATGTTCAGGCGACCTTGTCGGCGACCGATTCAGCAAGCCAGGGTGACCCATGGTGTAAGATGTGATAGCCATTGGAAGCTTGAACGAGTTAGCTCGACCGCCACGTAGCAAGACAAGGTTGCGAAGTCCAATGGAGTGATTTGCATGACGGCATGTGGTCTGTCGGAGCTGAGCATGGCCACCGAAAGAGGCCACTTGCTCGGGAAGGCCTGTTGACAAGAAGTCTTGAAAGTTGGTGGCAATGGGCTGTGGTGGTGTGGATAGGCCTCCCCTGAGGCCACCCGCGATCGTGGGTCGATGGGACGGTGGTAGTGTTGGCCACATACTGTACGGCTAGTGGTGTGGTAGACGGCCAACAAAACCGACCCTGGTGAGTTGTGCAAGATACATCTCTAGACACAGTCGAATGCACGAGTATATCAAGACCTTGTGCAAGGACGAAAATGTGAATCTGCCATATCGCATATTGCAGGCGTCTGACAGGGACCCACGCCAGCTAAAGTGGTTTTTACCCCTCGGTCATGCCGTGGCTAAGACTTGAAGGTGACACCACAGTGGGTAATGCTGTAGCAATTGCCCTGGTGGCTTGTGAGGGAAGCCTGGAATGCTAGACTCGAGCCCTCGCGGAGCTCGACTGGAGGGCTTAAGAGTGAGACACTGTCTCCCTTGGATGGAGAAGGTGAGGCAGAGGTTGTGTCGTGACGCCTGGTCCCTGAGGCATTGGCTACCAATTGATAAGTGCGCAAACCCGCATTTCATATAATGCGTAAAGCGACCAACGACCTGGAGAATCCAGCTCAATTATGCAGCGTATGACCTCCACAGAGCTCTGTTGACATACCTACCTACATAAGGAACGTGCGAGCGCCGTGCTTCATGTATCTTGAAATGCATCACATCACAGCCCACTGGCAGCATCCCAGAGAGGAAAGAACGAGCCCCCTGCATATGCTAGGCTGCCTGGCTGCTCCTGCCCGTGTCCCACGGTCCCACCTCGCTCGCCCTCACGCGTTCATTGGCCCCAACTCCACTAGCTGCCTCCCTGTCCACCAACCATAGCGCTCCCTGCGCGCCAACACCCGCTGCGACTGGGCGTTCCAGTGGGCTCCACCTCCGGCTCGACGCGTCCACGGCCTGCATCTCGCATCTCGCACCATTCAGGCGTCTCGTTGAGTTGATTGGCTATAACCCACCTTGCCCTCTCATCTCACCCAAGCATCTACCGCTTTTCTACCTCTCCCACTCTCCTCACCCACCGAGCTCGACTCGATATTCCCCTGCATCGTCGTGTACATCATCCTTTTCGACCTGCAGCAGTCCCTCGACCATTCTCCGCCTCTACACCTCCTGCGACCCAGCGACTCTCAAAACCACCGTCATCCTCAGTCTCTTCTCCTGCAGCCGCTCCCTGTGCCACCTTCAGCTTGTAACAGCTTCGTGTCCTGGCCGTCATTGCTCGCCACAGATCTTCGACCCTGCATAGAGCGCTTGATTGTGTCTATTCCCGTCTCTAGCCTGCTGCTTCTGCTGGCTCTTATTACGTTGTGCTTCCCACACTCGCCAGGAACCGCATCTTTCTTTCTTCAATAACACACTTATGCCGAGGGAGAATCATCACCGTGGCTGATATCAACATATACGCGCTGCATCACAACAACAAATAACAGGCCAACCCCATCTGTTAGGCTCCGACCTCACCACCACCTTCCAATCGTCTTGGGTTGTTGCCACCCACCTGGTGCCTCTCTCGACACTTCCTTACGTTAATCGACGGCGGCGATTGCCTCGCTCGATCTGTGACCAGCTTGGATATCCTGATTACTCGCTTTGATTACGTTCACAATGGCATCTGCTACACGCCAACCCTTTGCTCCTCTAAATGAGGCTCGTCTTCAGACCCTAACCAGCTTCAAGAACAGACAGAATGGTATGTCTGATCGCACTCTGACCCAGTCCGGCATGAATGATCATCGACTGTGTCAGTGGCAGTTGTAATGAACTTTAACTAACGAGCATTGCGTAGCTGCGTCTGCCAACAACTTCCCCGCTGGCAAGCGAAAGGCCGAGTCTTTTGAGATTGACAACTTCGAGAATGTCGATCCGGTTATCTTTGCCAAGAGGCCCAAGGCTTCGTCCGGTGGTGACTTTACCAAGGACTTCTGCAAGCCCTCCAACGTTGTCCTCGTTCCAGCTGCGACAACTACCTCTACCACCAAGCCATCTGCTACTCCTCGACGAACCCTTCAGCCCAAGTCTCCCGCAGCCAAGCTGAACACTGGTGTCACCAAGCCATCATCACTCTTCTCCGTGCCCGCTGGTCGTTCACCAACCCGTGGAAAGCGAGCTGGTCTCCTTTCCAACCGTCGTCGCACTGGCGGCTCTTTCGGCCGCGTTGATCCTCCCTCTTTCCAACTTGACGCTTCCGCACCCTTCTCGCTCGATGCAGCTCTCAAGGGCACCATCAGCGGGTATGGGTCTAAGCCCAAGGCGGAGAAGGCCACTTCTACCAGCCTCTTCGAGGCATCAGACATGAAGGCCAGCTGGTTCTTCGACATCCACGAGGACACCCCCGAGCAAGAGATGACCAATCTTCTGCAGCACAGCACTTGCGTCCTTGACATCTCCTCGGATGAGGAGAGCGAGAGGAAGGCGACTTTGGAGCGGGCAGAAGGCCGTGACAAGGAGAACGTGCCACCAGTCGACGATGTCTCCCAGACATCAGCTCGCCGTGCCCCACGCCTGAGTGCTGAAGACATGGTCGTCGAAAAGGAGCGCACTGCTCTCGGTGAGATGAACACTGCAGACTACTACGCCGAAGGCTGTGACGAGACTTCTGTTGTCTTCGTTCCAGCAGACGACGAGGAGCGTGCCACTGCACAGGAGACCTCCACTGAGGCATCAAACAACTTCACCTTCGCGCCTGAGCTTAGCAAGCCTGCGACTTGCGCAGATGCGTCCGTCAACATTGACGCCCTGATGTCGAAGGACTCCGATGAATCGAGCAAGGCCGCCGTTCTCCAACCTATGGAGGGCACCGGCGACAGCTTCGAGCTCTGGGAGAGCGGCAGCTCAAAGGACGAGACTGAGATCAGCGAGCATTTCGTGGAGGTCAGTGATGCGGCAGCTCCTGTTGCCGCGTCATCATGACGCCCGTTTGAAATTGGTAATGCAGTATGAGTATGTTTATATGGGTTCAAAAGCGGCGTTTTTGTGCGATCATTGGCTGGGATACCACGGTTTGCTTTTAAGGCGTACGGAACATTGCTTGGGTTTTCAACGCACTTGGCCTGGAGTTATGGAACTTCTGTAGTACTCGCATTCAATTGACCTTGAATAATCTTCCTTCACTATTCAGATCCTAACTCCGTGATGATGGCGTCCACCTAGGACGATATCCTGGAACCTTTGGTGCTTGGGGGACAAGATCACAGAATGAGTCTCAAGTTGTTTACAGACTTGGGAATAGCCTTCGGATTTTTTAAGTCAGCTGTCTTGTCGAGCAAAGTAGTCTTGACAGTGCACAGGGTGCCACCGTGGTGAGCCCTGAGCAGGAGCTCCTTGCTCGAAGTTGAGGGGCGCGTCTACCCCACCACGCCATCGACGTCTCACCACTGCGGAACGCACGACTTCTTCGAGCATTACACATCGAGTCTTTATAAACCCATTGAAGAATCTGTGTCCGCTTCACATCGGGTCACTCAATCAAAGATCATTGCCGTCTTCATTTAAGCCACCCATAACAGACTCTCGTCATGGATGCCGCCACTCACAGCGAGGATGCTCCGCGGGGTGCTTTCGTCGTCCTGGAGGGACTGGACCGGAGCGGCAAGACGACGCAAGTGAAGCTACTGGAGCAGAAGATTGCCGAATCAGGGCGCAAAGTGCACATGATGAGGTTTCCAGGTGAGTTCCTCATGCCTCGAGTGACACGCGGGTGGTGGGCTGTGAACTGACGCGCTGCAGATCGGACAACTACGATTGGCAAGCTGATAGATAGCTATCTCAAGAGTGATGCCGAGATGGACGACCACGTTATTCACCTCCTCTTCAGCGCCAATCGCTGGGAAGCAGCGTCAGTCCCTAACAGCCAATTCATGCATCAACTCTCCGTTGCTTACATCCTGGCAGGAAAAACATCGAGTCCCTCCTCGCCTCCGGCACCACCATCATCTCAGACCGTTACTACCACTCCGGCGTCGTCTACTCAGCCGCCAAGCAGAACCCTTCCCTTCCTCTCACCTGGGCGCGCAGCCCTGAGCGCGGTCTTCCCCGGCCCGACCTCGTGCTCTTCCTCGATCTTTCCCCGGAGGAGGCACGCGCTCGTGGCGGCTGGGGCGACGAGGTCTATGAGAAGGAGGAGATGCAGAAGAGGGTAAGGGAGCTGTTCTGGGCTCTGAGCATGGGTGGTAAGGATGCTGGGGCTGAGAGCGTCCTGGGTTCAAGTGAGGCGCAGAAGTTAGGTGAGGGAGGTGTGTGGAGACAGGAGGAGGAGGATCTGACGGTGGTCGATGCGGGAGGAAGCGTTGAGGAGGTGCACAGTGAGATCTGGAAGAAGGTCGAGGCAAGGCTGGAGCAGGTGTTGAAAGGAGAGCTTGGGGCGAAGGTGAGGACAGTCCAATAGGCGATGGCGATTAAAACAGGTTTGCAAAACACGAAGCTTTTGTCAAATACACACTGGCGATTTGTGTCATGATCATCTTGGTATCGGTCTCGCATCCAGGATCTATATCCTGCCAGTTGCGGCGAGCCACCACAATAAGCCAATGATGCCCGCGCCATACCCAACAATGTACATGGCCCAAGTGACCATGGCCATTTGTCTTACCGTTCCCACCGCCTCGTTGAAAGCCGCAACCTCATCCTCCTTCGGGAATGGCTTAGAGGATACAGGTTTCTTGAGGAATGAACACAAGGGTCCCCAGCCGTCTTCCACTCGCATCTGTAGAAGCTGCTTCTTTGGCACGACCTCTCGGATGCGGGCGTTGTGCTTGTCCTTGGTTTCTGTTGGCTCGGTCAGCAGCTGCAGTAGAGGTGTTCACCATATGCATGCCATACCTTTGTTCATACCCCCGAGTTGCTCCTTCAGCCTGTTCGTGAAGAGTGAAATTAGCAAATGCAAAACACAAGATCTAGATGAGTTGACACTCACAAAGCATTGCGAACCTCCGCCAAGTCAGGATAGTGCCGCCATGTGAAGCAGACCCAAAGCATGATCCTCGTCATCCACAGCCCTTGCTCGTACTTGAGTACAGGTTGCATGCTCTCCCACCATTGACTCGAGTCTGTGTCTGTGAGAACGACCTTTGCATCAGGATACAGCTCGAGCAGCTCTGGGACGAAGAGGGCCGCAGGGCTATCGGCAACCGCGACATAACCAACGGTAGCCTCGCGAAGAAGCTTGAGAAGCTTTTCTCGGTCCTTGCGAGCTTTCAGTATTCGAACCCACTGCCGCGCATATTCTAACGGGATGGTTAATTCTTGCGTGCTTTGCGGATGGCTTGTCACATGTGACGAGGGGTCGCTCACCATCTTCGCGACCATACAAGGCGCTTCCAGTATGTAGAACAGTCCCATCAAGAAGCTTCTGGAGGGCCTCGGCCAATGACAAGGTGCCAGTGTTGGAGAAGCCAGCGACGATGACCTTTGGCGTCACGGCCGGGTCGGTGGGTCTAGAGGCTGCGAGGCCCATGCTTTACGATGTGGCTTCAGTAGTCGGATGCAAGCAATATGCAACGCAATCAAGGTGGAAGGCAATGCAAGCGCTAATTAGGACACGAGTCGATCACAATCGCGATGTCGTGGCTTCACGGGAGGCGAATGCAGGAGACGATACCTTGCCTTACCTGCGTGCTTATCGCATGTGACGATAAAGGTAAGGTACCTGTCTCGTTGCGGCAGGTGTAATGACAGCTGCTTCGCCTATCCGGCCAGCTGGTGGCGTCTGTCTCTGGCGGTAAGGTACGTACCTGGGCCAAGCCGCTCGCCTCTTGCTTGACCACCACAACCCACGCCACGCTCCATTTTCCTCTTGCAGATTCGTTACAGGATCCGAGATCTGCTGCACGTTATCGATACATGTCTTGCAAGATGGGTCACTTCAGCTTCCACGGCTTTCACCGCCTCATCATCGATGCAGGTTGGCGGATGTGGTTAGCATCATGGGTTTGTCGCGCATCTTGATGACTCCTGCGACTGCTCTGTCGCCGTTTTGCCGTGCTCTTAACGGGCAGAGTCTTCGTTGGACGGTGCGAATCATGTCTTTGCAGGATCCTGACCACAGGGCAAGTCAGCAACGGGAACGCCTCAGGCCACACATCACATGCATGAGACAAGAAACGGAACGGTCATTGGACAATTCATGACTCTGCAAGATTCATCAGATCAGCATTCGGGCATAATCCCAACCCGACAGGGGCAAGGAGAACGAGGCTAACCTCTGGAACAAAACTGTTGAGCCCCTCTTCAGGACCCCAGACCCATGTTCATCTTCATGCTAATCCCCTTCAGGCTAACATGAGGCTACCCTGCGTCGGCACCAAAGACCCTGAGATTCTAGCTTTTCCGTGTCCATGTCAACTTTAATCTGCCACTCGACGCCGCCAACGCCGAAAAATCATCAGGGCGCTGCTACGACTGGACTCATGTCATTGTTCAAGCACCAATGGCACGATTCAAGATGAAGGGTCAAGGAATCACGAGCCAGAAGGGCGAACCCGGGGGGAACGCTAGCCGACACAACCTCCTGGGCCAGGCTCGGTTCCCGATCCACTTCCTCGCACCGCTTCTTCGCAATCTCGAGACGTACTCCAGTTTATCAGAGGCTAAGCTTTAGCACCTGGTTGTTTCGTGGCCAGAGTCCGTACCCCTGAGAATTTTCGTGGCGACCCTTGCACCCTATAAATCTTAGCCATGCTCGCCGTGTGAAAGCGTCCCTGTGGAAGACCCCATACCTTCACTCTTCCTCCGTCTTCGGTACTGTCACCATGATCACCACCACGAAGACCCAATCCCGTACTCGGCGCGAGTCGACAATCAAGGCTGTTGGCGAGTCGCCTATGCCTGATATCAAGACTCTCCGAGATGCCATCCCCGCCAAATGCTTTGAACGGTCCATGCTCCGCTCATTCTCCCATGTGGTGAGGGATCTTATCATCATTGGCGGCCTCTTCTACAGCGCTGCTTGCCTTGCTCGTCTCGATGCGCCATTGAGCATCAAGGCTCCTCTGTGGGCACTCTACGGTTTCGTCCAGGGTCTTTTCTTCACCGGTGTCTGGATTCTCGCCCACGAGTGCGGCCACGACTCTTTCTCTGCCAACCTTAGGGTTAACGCCGTCACTGGCTGGTTCCTCCACAGCCTCGTGCTCGTTCCCTTCTTCAGCTGGAAGTTCACTCACGCCCGTCACCACCGATTCCACAACCACATGGAGCGCGACACCGTCTTCGTCCCTCCCCGCAAGGAGGAGGTCGAGCAGGCTCCCGAGCCCAGCATCTGGAAGAAGCTGTCTAACCACCACGCGGCTGACACTCCGATTGTCACGGTTGGCGCACTTCTCTTCCACCAGCTCCTCGGCTGGCCATCATACATCCTGGTCAACGCCAGCGCTGGTGTCAAGAGTCTCACAAGGAGCGACCGCAACCAGTCGTCGTCCTGGAACCAGCTTCACCTCAACCCCAATGCTCACGTCTTCACCAAGGGCGAGGCACCTCTCGTGGCGATGAGCAACCTCGGCATTGCCATCACCTTCAGTGTTCTGTACCTGGTCTCTCAGAGCCTCGGCGGCTGGAACACTGCGCTGCTCTACGGACTGCCTTACCTCTGGATGAACCACTGGATCAGTAAGTGCCAATAGCTATCGCATTGGATCACTGAGCTCTCACTAACTTGATCACAGTCGCCATCACGTACCTTCACCACACGCATCCCGAGGCCAAGCACTACGAGGCCGACGAGTGGACCTTCATCAAGGGAGCCGCCTCGACCATTGACCGCGATTTCGGCTTCATTGGCCGCCACATCTTCCACGGTATCATTGAGTACCATGTGGTTCACCACATGTTCCCGTAAGTTTTGCGACCCCACAAAGTGAGGTTCACGGTTTCTGACACAACATTCGACAGTCGCATTCCATTCTACCACGCAGAGGAGGCCACTTGGGCCATCGCCCCGATCCTCGGGGACAAGTACATTACGCAGAAGACCAACTTCATGGGCGATTTGTGGACCAGCTTCACGAACTGCAAGTTTGTTGAGGATGCCGGTACCGGCGGTCTTGTGTGGGGCAAGACGAAGGCGCAGTAAAAAATAACGACCCGGACACGACTTATAGATTATAGATGATAGACACATGCTCAAGACAAAAGTATCTGCTTCATTCCAACACTTTGGCTCTCCCTCTATGATGCGAGAGTGATGTTGAGGTGATTCTGCGCCAAATCGAGTGAGCCACGAGCCACTGAGACATTTCTGTAGGCTGGACGCACGAACAGGGCGATCTGCATGTTGCAGTCTTGGCTGCATGGTTTTCTTCATAATGATATCTAGCAAGTCGCTGAGACATTTTACTTGGTCTTGGTCTTGTACTGCTTTCCATCGCGATACTCAACCCACCCATCCAAATCCATCGTCTTCAAGAGCGTCGTGAACCTCGCCGCCCCCTTGGCGCCAAACACCTTATCCTTATCCTTCTTGCTCACCTTCCCCGGCGCGCCCTTGGGATACTCGATGTGAAAGACAGCCTTGCCGGCTTTGATGAAGGCCTCGAAGGTCTGGCATTCGTTGTACTTGACGCACTCCTCGTTGACCTGGAAGTCGACGAGGGGCAGGACGTCGGGGATGATCTCGCCGGCGTTCTTGAGGCCGATGCCGAGACCTTGGGCGCGGGCTTGGTGGGAGAGGTATTTGATGAAGTCGACGGAGTCTGCCTTTTTGAGGCCGAGTCCGTTTTTGTTGTTCTGCAGGTCCGAATTAGCAGATGGCCCCTCTCCGTATACCCTACCTCGCAATTGAAGGGATCATGTGGCAAGATGCACTCACGTAACCGTCGACGTTATCGGGATCAATGGCATCAAAGCCTTCTCCTTGGCCAGCTTGATCCTCTGCGCCATGATATCCCTCACATTCTTACTCTTCAAGTTCAACCACCTCTCCCCCTCCCAATCCTCCATCGGCTTCCCCAGATCGTCCTTCTTGAACTTGTTCGCGTCGCTCCTCCACTCCTCATACGTCCCCGCGCTGAAATACGCAACGACCTTCTTGTTCAGCTTGTGCAGCGCCGCGACGGTCTGCGCCGAGTTGTCGAAGAGGTCGATGGTGTAGACGTTGACGTCGGGTGTGACGGATGGGGTTTTGGGGTCGATCTTGAGAGGGGCGTTGAGGACGATCTGCCAGGACTCGCCGATGGCGGGGATCCAGGGGGATTTGGCGTTTGGGCATGATGCTCGTTCGTCGATGGGTTGGGCGGTGGTGGAGGGGAGGATGGAGGCCATGGCGAGGAGGAGGCAGAGGAGCTGCATGGTTGAGCGGTCACAGAGTCGAGTGAGAGAAGATGCGATCCATGAAGTCTTGCAGGCGAAGCTTCTACTCGGTTGTTGGAGATTCTTAAGCTGGCTCAGGTGGCTCATAGTTTGTGGTTTCTTGGTGACGCGGCGACGGGGGCTCAGATGGTGTAGTAGGTGCCTAGTGACTGAAGTCCCCCGAGCAGCGACGCGTCCAAAAGCCTAATTTGGGTCGGTGAGGCTGATGATTACGATCCCAGCGCCATGGGGGCTGACTGCCGTTAGTAAGTGTCCTTTTTATTTGATACACGAGGGGGGAATCAAGTCCGAAAAGGAGCAGTGAGTGAGGTGGTCTGACAGGGTCGAGGCCGAAGGGGAGGAATGTGAGGCGGAGCTACTGAGCAGCTAAGGTAGTCAGTCAATCGACTCTTCCATTGAGTATGAAGTCATCACATTTCGCAATTGGATGAATTGAAGAATCAGATGGAAAGTCGTTGCTACGAAGGAATTAGAAGACATTTCCGCTTGATGAGAGAGTGTCGCTGTCATAATCATGTATTGCTCTGCCAAAGGTACGGTAGGGTTAGGGTAAGGTAAGTCAGGATCAATGTAACTAAAGATCTCGCACTGAAGAACTGTATCCTCTTTTCACCCCGACGGCGCAATCTCGCATCCATCTCGTCAAATTCATCCTCACATCATCCCACTTCTTCTCATCACAGTCCCTCCCTTAAGAGCGGATGAGGGTCAGGCCGTAGGCAGACAGGATGGGGTTCACGGGCTGGAAGTACGTGGTACCGCCAGAGTTGCAGTTGCCAGAGCCACCCGAGGTGACACCCTGCGCCTGGGCACCGGTGTAGAAAGAACCGCCAGAGTCACCAGGCTCGGCGCAGACAGAGGTACCGGTGAGGCCGCGGACGGAGCCCTGGGAGTAGTTGACGGTGGCACCGAACTGGCGGACGGTGCCGCAGAAGACGCCGGTGGTCGAGCCGGAGCGGCAGACGCTGGAACCGACGGCGGCCTGGGAGCTGCCCGAGACGGGGAGGTTGCCTGAGCCGTAGCCGTTGATGGTGCCGGTCAGGGTGTGGCCGCTGACGGTGCGCACCCAGGCGTAGTCGTTGCCGGGGAAGGACGAGCCAGCGAAGGAGCCGAGGGACTGGCCGCCGCTGGTGGTGGTCGAGGCACCGACGCGGCCGCAGTGGCCGGCCGTGACGAAGCCGCCGTTGACGTTGAAGCCGACGGAGCAGCGAGAGGTGCCGGAGATGAGGTAGGCGTCACCACCGCGGATGGTGGCGTAGGTCGAGGGCATGTCCTGGACGACCTTGACCTCGAACTCGGACTTGTCGAGACCGACCTGGGCAGCCATCTCCTCGGCCTTGTCGGTGCTGTCCTCGAGCGCCTCGATGACGAGCTTGTTGCTCTCGACGTCGACGTACCAAGCGGCAACGTTGGACTTCTCATCGCTGAGGATCTTGGGTCCCTCGGCGAGCTCATCGAGGGCCTTCATGGCCTCCTCGAGCTTGTTGAAGCTGTTGACCATGATGACGGGGGTAGCGCCGGCGGCCTTGACCTCCTCGGCGAGCTTCTCGTCCGTGACACCGACGTTGATGGTCTCGCCGTTGTCGGCGACCCAGGCGCCGGCAAAGGCCTTGCCGGTGGAGGTCTTGAGGGCGTCGATGATCTCGACGGCGGTGATCTCGCGGGCGACGCGGGCGTGAGCCTGGTCGGCGTCGAGGCCGAGGTCGCGCTTCATGGCGGCGACGATCTCGGGGTGGAGGGTGTTCATGGCTTGGGTTGGGGCACCGTAGGCCAGGGGCAGGAAGGTTGCCAGGAGGCCGAGGAACTTGATGATCTCCATGAGGGATGGAAGAGTGGAAGGGGATGAGAAGAGATGAGAAGAGATGAGATGAGGCTGTTCAGGAGGTGCTAGACTGTGAAGTGAAGAGGCCTGAGAGGATGCTGATCATGAACATCTTGTCTGGGGATATCCTCACTTATTTATACATCACGAGAAGGCCATCACGGTCCCCGATTGACGCTGGGCCAGCATAGATCACACGATGCCTCTTGTCGTGCCAATGCTCACCAACCTCCACGTCTCTCACGAAACTGCCTCATAGTCTGGACGTGTTTGATACCCTTTTAGTAAGGTGATAGCAATGACGTGCCAGCACGAGGAGACCAATGCGACTTTCCTCTTCTTCCAAGTCTACAGAACGGACCCTCACACTCATCCTTTTCACTATCAGTAGATACCGGCGGCCGGTGCAAGAGACCCGTTTGGTAAGGTGATAAGGTAGCTTCACTCACACTTTCCTAGACGGGATAAATACACTGGCTGCGATTGAACGA
The DNA here is from genome assembly GCA_023628655.1 of Sarocladiaceae sp. R1802. Taxonomy (NCBI): domain Eukaryota; kingdom Fungi; phylum Ascomycota; class Sordariomycetes; order Hypocreales; family Sarocladiaceae; species Sarocladiaceae sp. R1802. The sequence goes on from JAMAKF010000026.1 coordinate 73,849, forward strand.
GACGAGACTGGCTGGAGAGACTGCCTAGTAGTGCTAACCAGTAGCTTCAGCCAATATGATTTGTCTCCCAGTCTGTAGTGTGTGTGTGAGAGGGTTGAGCGTGAGAGAGAGAGTGTGTGTGTGTGTCCAAGCCGGTTCTCGAAGGGCTTGGAACTGGCTTCGACAACGGCTATGGTCCCGATCCGGAAGGCAGAAAAGGAGCATCCATCGGACGTGTGTCTGTCGGCGACTTGGGACTTGTTTCTAGTTCGGACTCTAGTGTACTCCCAGAGTTTGGGGTAAGGTAACTGATCGCGTGGGAAGAGGATGGCCGCCGTTACAGATCGGCGTGGATGTGGCCAACTGTGGCAACTTAGACGGGGTTGTCTAGTTGTGAGCTTGGACCAGTGTGAAGCCATCGCCAGTTATGAACTACACCCAGCCATGACTGACCAGCTTCTGACTCTCAATACACTTAGAAAATGACTGAGAGTCAGAGACATGGTCATGGCAACCGGCAGTAGAGCATCTACCCCCAACATCAACCTGGCACTTGAGGTTAAGGTAGTCCGTCCAGCGGCAGCTTGCATACAATAGGAAGGTAGAAACATGGAGACTAGACGGACGAAGGGCGCGTAGATTAAGGGCCGCGGCTTAATGCCCAGCCAAGTATGTACCAGCTGGACCAGCTAAACCCATCACAGGCAATCGCCCAGCCTTTTTAGCCTCTGCCTCTGCCCACCTTATCAATCACGTCGAGTTTCAAAAGCAACTACCTACCTAGGTACAACTACGTGGTGACTGCAACCCCACGTCCTTGATCCCATCCCTGGGGACCATCCCTGGGATCCATCCCTGGCAACCCAAGAGTGGGCTCGGCATATCTCCTGCGTGTCATTCGACTTTAAATCACAGGCAGGCCTGTTTCCCCTCTCTTCATCCCCCTGTCATTTCCGAGTGTAGACCCTGTTCAAAACGGACAGAGTGGTCGGAGTGGACGGAGTTGAGCTGGTCTGGCAGAGCCCATAGCATCCTCCGTTATATTGCCATTACCCGTTCCGGAAGGTCTATGCATTCCTTTCACCCACTCGGCATCTGCATCTGCATCACATCCCGTCCATCTCCTCCATCCATACTCTAGTCCATCCTCTAGTAGTCCTCCAGTCAGTCCTCCTCCATCTTCCATTCATTCATCCCTCTGAATCCCGTCTAATGATGCGCCATCACCCGCCCGTCCCCATCCCCTCCCGTCCCAAACGCCCACTTCAGAAAGAACCGTCCCGTCTTCCTCAGCTTCGGGTTCTCGTGCTCGCGGTCGTCGCCGTACGCGAACCTCCGCAGCTGTGCCAGTTCCTTCTCCTCTTTTTGTTTTTGCTTCTGCGCCTTCTTCTGTTCTTTGGCTTTTTGCTTGTCTAGCCGCTGCTGGTCCTTGTCGCTGCTGACGGAGTGGGTGTCCATGCTGCTGGTGCTGGTGTTGGTGGCTCGTCTCTCGGACTGGGATCCCGATGACATTGAAATATTGATTGATGGAATGAATGTTAAACGCTGTACTTCTTATCTTGAGATATTCATCAACTTTATCGTCTTCTTCATAGAATGCGGGGTTCATCGTTCCTAGTTATACGACTCGGGTATCGCCTTTTGCCACTGCCGTCACTTGTCACCAGATCCGCCCATGCTGCGCCGTTCTTGGCACAACCTTGAAGCAACGACCAACATTCCATCCATCCGCCTTGTTGGTGATCGTCACTCTTAGTTCAACTGTTGGTCGTGCTGTTGGTGACACTTCCCGTAACCCATGATGAGATGATCCTATCCCAATTCATAACCCCGTATCGACACTACAGTAGACACTACAGTAGACATGATGCAATATCTATCTTTTGACGAGCCAAAACTCCATCGCCCTGACACGACACGACGATCCCCAACAGCCTCTAGTGGAAAACAACCGTCTTGACGCCATTCAGAAACACCTTCTTCTCCGCATACATCTTGACCGCCGTCGCCAGCACCTGACACTCCACATTCGACCCAGCCTCCGTCAAGTCCTTGGGCTCGACCGCATGGTCCACCCTCGCCACCCCTTGCTCGATAATCGGCCCCTCGTCCAGGTCCGCCGTCACAAAGTGCGCCGTCGCCCCGATGATCTTGACCCCGCGCTCGTACGCCTGGTGGTACGGCTTGGCCCCCTTGAACGACGGCAGGAAGCTGTGGTGGATGTTGATGATGCGTCCGGACATGGCCGAGCACAGCTTCGGTGACAGCACCTGCATGTACCGCGCCAGCACGACCAGCTCGATCTTGTGCTCCGCGATGAGCTCGAGAATCTGCGACTCCTGCTCCGCCTTGGTGTCCTTGGTCACGGGCAGGTGACGGAACTCGATGCCGTAGCTCTGCGCGAGCGCCGCGTACTCCGGGTGGTTCGACACGATCAGCGGCACCTCGATCCGCAGCTGGCCCGTCTTCATCCTGAACAGCAAATCGTTCAAGCAGTGGCCGATCTTGGACACCATGATGAGCACCCTCGTCTTCTGCGCGATGGGGCGGAGGTCGTAGTCCATCTCATACTTGGCCGCGAGCTCATCAAACGGCGCCGTCAGGTGGCTCGTGTCGGCCTGCTCAATGGGGCCAAAGTGCACGCGCATGAAGAACCGCTTGGACGCCGGATCCGAGAACTGCTGCAGGTCCAGGACATTGTGCTCCTGCTGCGCAAAGACGCTGGTCACGGCGTGGACGATGCCGGGCTTGTCCGGGCACGACAGGGTGAGGATGTGGTCGTTGGCCATGTTGAAAGTCTGACCTGGAAAAAGGGGTTGAAATGAAGAGGAGGCTATGACAGTCTCAGTCAATTGATCTCTGATCCCACACGAACCAGCAAAATTAATCAATGTCACTCACGTTTTGGTTGGATGTTGTCAATTGCGGAGGATGAGTCAGTGTGGGCGACGACGCTGGTGTGAGTGAATTTTCATTCCAGCCCTGCGCCAGACGCCGGAACCAAACAGACCGCCGACCGTCCTTGTGCAAAGCACTCTAAAACCAATGGCAATTTAGTCGCATCCGATCAGAAAACGTTTCGGGATTGTTCCAGACGCATAGAGAGAGCGAGCATTGAATAATTAGCCTCTTGTCAGACCCACGGACCCTGGCTTTCGGGACTGTGGTTCTGGAGTTAATTCGGCATGGTGGACTCCAGAGCGACCGTGCTAAAGACCGTCAGAGTCGATGTCACGATACTGGCAAACGGCTTCATCAATCTATCTCTTTGCTCTTCAAGTCATCATGTAGTGATAGAATAATATCATTAAGTACTGCATCCTCATTACTATTCATCCATTCAACAAGTGTCTCTCCCAACTCCCAGATTCACAAAGATTTGATCGGAAGAGTAGACAGCATCCCGCCCGCTGCCACTCGAGGTATCATTTGGTGAGGCCGTTATGTCGTAAAGATTTCGGACTGTTTCGCCAGACATTTCCAGTGACTTGGATCAAAAGTTTTGTCTGGACCTTGGTGGCTCTTAGACCATGTGGTCACCGCCAGCGTGCGTTCCGACGGGGCGGCGAGGGATGCTGCCGTCGGCGTACTGTCCGCTGGTGCGTCCAGTTATGTCGCCAGCCACGCCGTTGTGGTGGTGTCCGTTGGTCACTCCGCCGTCGTGGTGAAGGCCGTTGTGATGGTGTCCGTTGACACCGTCGTTGTTCACGCCGTTGGTGTGGCCGACTCCGTTGGTGTGGTGGCCGTTTGTGTGGCCGATGCCGTGGTGTCCGTTAGACACACCGTCACGGTGGTGGTGCTTCTCCATACCCTTGGCGGCCATGGCACCTCCAGCCGCGGCAGCCTTGCCTCCCCAGCCGACCTTGCGGGTGAAGACGGCGTGCTCGAGGTCGCTTCCGTGACCGTGGCCGTACATGAAGGGCGAGCTGCGATTCAGGGGGATGTGGTTGTAGCGGAAGTCCCAGATGGCGGCGTACACCATGCGGTAGCTGGAGAAGGCAAAGACAGTACCAATGGCGGCACCAGCAAAGACGTCGTACCAGTTGTGGTACTCATCGATGGTGAGAGCGCCACCAATCAGGACCGCACCGAGGATAGGAGCGTAGGTGGCGATGAGCTTCCAGAAAGCAGGGTGGTAGTTGGAGAAGACCTTGAGCTTGGCGTTGAGGTAGAGGTACAGGAAGACGAAGCCAGCGAAAGCAGCCGTGGTGTGGCCACTGGGCATCGACTCCAGAGCATCGTTGATCTCGGCCTTGTCGCCCGTGCAGATCTCAGGACGGAAATAGATGTTCTTGAAACCATCACCAGCGCCCTGGGCCGCCGCGACAAGCGCCGGGTCAGGCTTGCAGACCGCGAGGAAGTGAGGTCGGAGACCGCCAATGAGCCACTTGACAAAGACCTGAAAGACGGCGGCGCCGATGAGGGAGTAGAGCAGGCCGATGGTGGCGTTGTTGACGTCCCAGAAGGAGCGGACGCGGATCTGCACGATGAGGAAGACGATGATGGGGACGAAGACGGCGAGCATGGCGGCGGCCCAGATGGGGATGATCTCCTTGCGGAAGGGGTAGGCGAACTCGGGGTAGACAATCTCGCCGTCGGAGAAGGTGATGGCGAATGACCGGGAGGGGGCCGGGTCAGCGAAGTAGACCTAAGTCAAAGTTAGCCCTCATCACTGTTTGAAGTCATCAAGATGTGTATGAACTTACACCGAGACCAATGGCACCGAGGATGGCCATGGTGATGATATCGAGAGCAGTGCGCTTCAACCACTCGCCGAATGTCGGCCTCCTGGACATGCCGTAGGGACCAACAGCGTCTCCCTTACGTCCGAATGGTCCACGGCCACCGCTGGCACCACCTCGACGACCTCCTTTGAAGCGGCTAGCAAAACCGCCTCCCGTGCCGCGGGTTCGGGTGCCAGGAGGGGAGTGGGTAGGGCCATGGCCGTTGTTGTGGGTGGGCAGAGGGCCATCCCTGGGCTTGCGGTTGAAGAAACCCATGCTGAAGTAGCGAGAGGGTCTTGACGACTTGTCTAGGTGATGATGATGATGGTGTGGTGTAGTATCAAGTCGCTCCCAAGGTTGTGGTTGACCAGGCGAGGTTGAACCAGAAGAGACATCAGCTTCACGTGGATGTGAACGGAGAGGAAAGACTATATATGAACATCAGTGATACAACTATGGGCCATGGCACAGCATCTCACAAAAGCAACATTACGTAGCTACCCGCCCGTGTGTCATGGCCTCCATGCATCGTCCTACCCTCTCCCCCCAGCCAGATGTGCTACCGTGAAACACGCCTGGGGGAAGGCCATACGAAGGTACGGTCTAGACTTGGCGTAGGTAACGGTGGAAAAAAGTGACCAAATGAAAGAAAAAAAAAGTCCCCGCTAGTAAATTACTTGATTTTCTGAGTCGAGTGCACAGTAGAGCGAGGTGCCATGGGCTTTTGCGATCGCGATCGAGGAGCTGGTAGTGCGACGCGTCAAGATCGGCAGAGGGGAATCCACGATTTTGACGTCACAAGCGCGAGGGAAAGTGAGAGATGGAAGGACCCCAGAAACGGAATCAAGGCAGCTGGGCGCCAGGCCTGGCCAGTTTTCGGGAATTGGCGAGACACGGCACACCCAGTTTATCTCCATCGTACGGAGTAGAAGCGGCCTTGCATAGGGCTGGGGCCTGTCCCTCTCCTCTGCAGCTGGTGATGGTGCTGGTGATGGTGATGGTTATGGTGAGCAGCCTGGAGGCACGTCATGGCACCGTCTCGTCTCGAATCTTGGCAGCCCGACCACTAAATCTAACACGGTTGGAGATATGCTTGCCCTTGTCTCCAGTGAAGAGAGTTAGGCTCTGCAAACCAGTTCCTGACAAGCCTCTGAGTTGTGTCGACTGGGGAGGAGGGGGGGCGCTTGACAGCAAGAGGGCCAGGGTCAATCACGGGCGCGGCATTGCGATGCCGACTTGGCGAATCGCGAGCCCTGCCGAACTCGTGGCGTCGCAGGAGGCTAAAGAATCCCTGCCAGTGGTCATCTTGGGTGCCGTATTCCGATTCCTTGATTGACGTTGACGTCTGGGACGGAGTCTCTGTCAGCCACGCTCATCAGGTTCTGAGTCGGTCCCAGGACGCTGCAGTCCATCGATGATGCCCTGCCATCGTTAGCAGCGACGATCATTCTCGTCACTTGACAGCATGCGACATTAGAGCGCCGTGCAGTGTCAATCATGTCTCTCATCTCAGTGTGTAGGCATCATATCAGGCACAAAAAGTACACAAGCAGGTTTGGCAGCCGCTGATTGTCAGAAGTCGAAACTTGGCGGCCGGAGCAAAATCCGCGGCAGGAATTGACATGCATCGACTGCACTGATCGACTACAACCGTCACGACTCCACTACGTCCCTGTCTACTACCCTGCCTGCTGTACGTGACGAGCATCCTTTCATCTCGCAGACACTTGATTACGTGGACAAACAGATCCCATCCCTCTGTGGCTGCACATCTCAGCCTCTCCATATCTTCTGCAGTCTACCGAGCTTGGCAAGCAAATGTCCCGTTAGGCGGCTTGCATCTAGAGACAACCAAGCTGCCAAACATCGTCATACCTCTCTCCTTGGCCTCGCCCAGCCCGTGGTCAATGATCCACCGTCTTAGCAAAGTCAGAGAAGATTGTCGCATGGCCCGAACCGTAGCACGCACTTCAAGTATCTATTTGAGGATCATGCCATTCACTAAACGCCGAATATACGCCACACTCTCCTCGCAGCCACGATCTCATCTACAGATACCAATGCGAATCATCAAACCCGTCGGGTCATATCATTGAGTCCTCATCCTGCTTCTTCATCGTCGACCACGTCCACCACCTCCCGGTGCTCCTGGCATACCACCACCCATTCCCATCTGCCTCATCATCGCTTGCATGTCCATACCTCCAGGCATACCACCACCGCCGCCTCCACCCAGCATCTTCATTAATGATCCCATATCAGGCATGCCGCCGCCACCGCCCGCACCACCACCCATACTCTGTAACCTCTTCTGCATCGCCGCCATCTGTTGCGCCTTGTTGCCTCCACCCATCGCCTGTTGTGCCTTCTGCATGTTCTTCATGTTTCCGCCCATCCTCTTCGCCATGCCAGCCATCATTCGCTGCTGCGTAAGCAGGTCCTCAACTTCGCGCACAGACGTGCCGGATCCACGGGCAATGCGAGTCATCCGGCTAGGCTGATCGATGAGAATCTTACCATCCGAATCAAGCTCTTTCTCGGTCATCGAGTCGCAAATGTAGATCATGCGTTTCAGTTTGGCTCCTCCTTCCTCGTCGTCCATGCCCTGCATCATGTTGCTCATGCCGGGAATCATGCCCGCCATCTTTGAGAGAGGGCCCATCTTCATAATATTGGATAGCTGATCTCTCAAGTCTCTGACGGTGAAAATTCCCTCCTGGATGTGCTTGATAGTGTCCTTCTGGTTCAAGTTGAGACTTTGCACGTGCTCCACAAGTCCAGCCATATCTCCCATACCCAGAAGCTTCTGCACGAATTGTTGAGGTGCGAATTTCTCCAAATCGAGCATGTGCTCACCAGTACCAATGAAGACGATAGGCGTGTGTGTAGCTGCGACGGCTGAGATGGCACCACCACCGTGTGCGTGGCCATCAGTCTTGGTGATGATGATGGCACCAAAGTCTGCTGCCTCCTTGAAGGCCTTGGCTTGTGACTCTGCTTGTTGACCAATAGAAGCATCCAGCACCATGATTGTCTCGTCCGGCCGGATCGCTGTCTGAATGTCCACCATCTCCTGGAAAAGAGCAGACTCTTGCCTGTGTCGACCGGAGGTATCGACAATGATGACGTCGAACTTCTCCTTCTTGAATTGCTCGACACCCGCGCGAGCCACAGCCGCAGGATCCGTCTCCGTGAGCGAACCATAGTAGGGGATCTTGGCTTTGGTCGCGTTCTGCTTCAGCTGGTCAAAAGCACCAGCACGGAAGGTATCCGCACAGACTAAGCACGCCTTGAGACCCCGTGTCTGGTAGTGCCGTGCCAATTTCGTACATGTTGTCGTCTTTCCAGCACCCTGCAGACCAACAAACATGATGACATTGGATCTTCCCTTCTTCGGCTTGAACGGCTCGGCGTGCGGGTCGACAAGCTTAACGAGCTCATCGAAGACAGCCTTTTGGATCAGACGCTTCTTGTTTACGGCCGGGGGGATCTCCTTGAAGTTGACAGTACTCTTGATCGATTTTCGTAGTTGGCCGACAAGACGGACGTTGACATCGGCTTCGAGAAGGGCGGCGCAAATCTCCTTGAGCATAGAGTCGAAGGCCTAGGGGTTCTCAGTATGAGTACTCATGTCGCAACACATGGCGAATTCAAGTTTCGTCTGGGGCTCACCTTCTCATCGAGGTTCTGCTCTCGGGTCAGGTTGGTGACCGCCGAGTTGATACGGCGGCCCAAGTCCTGAAGCACCATCTTTGCTGGCGCGCACTCCTCGTGCGTTCAAAATACTGTGTCTGGTACTCTCGAGGTGTCGTCCGTGATGGCAAAGTCGAAGGTCGCTCGTCAGGCCAGCTGCGTTAGGCGTGGCGATGGTGATGCTGCAGCCACTGAGTGCAGGTGGTCCCTCCCACCGGTGCATCTGGTGGCCACTTCAGGATGGAGATGGTGGGGGTGGGGTTCTGTATGGGCAGTCCGTCTACATCGCGATATTGTTAATCCGGCTATTCATCAATTCGACATTGCGCCTCTCTGAGTCAACTTAGAAAGATATCAGTCGAGGTATGAAGTTCGGATAGTTCAGGTTATCTCCCGACATCCCGAGTTGCATGATGTCTGACCGCATTGTAGGTTATGAGGCCCATGCTTGAGATATTTCGAGACGTTGAACCAAAACTACAGTTTGACACCTTGCCTGGAGAGCAGAAGGTCTAAAGAAACAGCTTTTCCAAATATTCTTGAAACTATCAGCTTTTTATCCTCTACTACTTGAGATACGAACATGAACTGACACCCTCTTGTACCTTAATTATGCTTCCCTCATCGACGGGAGGCTGTTGCTTGCGTTCTGCTCTAGGGTAAGGCTAGATAGAGCGTCACTTGTGCGCTAACCTAATTCAGAACCGACAGTCGGAAACGTCTCGGATCTCATTCCCGAGCGTCCCAACTGACTACAGCACTCTCGAGAACTAACGAAACCCTGGCTGAGCTTCCTGACTTCAAAGTAGTCATAATGAGGTCCAGTATATCTTGCGAGGCTTGTCGGTAAGTTCGGTATCCGACAGTTGACATTGAATGTCGTCTGCTGTACTGCTTAGATTCCTTCCGAGCTAATCCGAGACAGTACCTCCAAGGTCAAGTGCGTTCACACTGGAAATCCGCCATGCCGGCGATGTCTCAAATCAGGAATCGCAGGATGTGTGCTTTCAAGACCGAAAGCTCGATCTGCCAAGGCCAGAGAGGCAAGACGAAGCACTTATAGTACTACAGCCAGTCATGCATCGCCCATCAACCAAACGCCTCCCAGGCAACCCAGGCCAACGCATACCATCCCAGCGTACCAAGACATTGCAGCGACTGAGGAGCACCTCGCTTCACTCACCAATGGCACCATCCTCAAATCTCTCAATGTTTTCAACAACAAATTTCCAGAGCTGGCAATCCTGCATCTTCCCACTCTGATGTCAGCATGGCAAGACAATCCATCGCTTGAGACCAAGGTGCTCGTCGCTGTGGTCCTCGCCGTGACCAAGGCCCAGCTCTGCGCTCTCAACCTGTTCTGGGCCAACGACTTGCTGCCGAAAGAGTCATATGCAGCATTCGCAAGGTCTGCCTTGTCGACACTTGTCCTCGAGCCCCCGAACATACAGGTAGCGCAGGCGCTGTTGCTCTTCACGCTCTACGAATGGGGCACTCGTGAATTCCACAGGGCATGGATCTACTGCGGTATGCTTTTGAACGTCCATGGCACCCTAATTGTTCTCTCCACTAACATAGAAAAGGCATTGCAGTTCGGATCGTTCAGGCTCTTCACAGCATGCGCGTTGCGCCTTGCGTGCTTGAGAAGACCTGGAAAGCTGATAACGACCCAATTGCAGCCGCCATTGAGACTAGAACCTACTGGGCATGCTCCATCATGGACAACATGATTCATTCGGGCACCTACAACCCTCCGATGCTTCCTCTGAGCGAGATGGAAAGACTCAACATCCCTCGCCCAGTGAGCGCCGTCGAATACGCCTTTGGGACTGATGGTTCGGTTCCGTCAGCGCTGTACGACAGCAGGGAACCGACAAAGCCTGGAGCACCCCACGACATCACCCAAAGTTTTGAGACCCTAGTCCACGGTTTTGACATATGGCGACAAGTAACCACATTCTTGTTCAACGATGGCCGGCGAGCGCCCGGAATGTGTGCACCAGAGAATTGCCCCTGGATGCCAACGTCGCCTTGGTCTGCCGCCAGAAGCCGACTTGAGGCGTGGAGGCGGAACCAGCACAGGAACATGCACTATCCCGCCACTTCGGTTGCGGTGCATATGACGTTGTGCTACGGCGAGACTTTTACATGTCTCAACTTACTATACTATCTTTGGTTCGTGTTCCTCATTCGGTGAACAAGAAGTCAGAGTACTGACCCGTGCAATGCAGCACTATCATGCTGCACAGAGAATACTTCCCTTGGCTGCCGAATAACAACTCTGTTCCCCGCGCACCCGTTGATCCGCCACTTCTTGAGGCTGAAGCACCGCCGAATTGGTGGGAGGACAGCGCTGCTGAGCTGTTCGGGGCCGCGGAGAATCTCACGCTGCTTCTTAATGAGGCCTCAGAATGTGGCGTACATCTGATGACCCCTTTCGCAGGGTTCGGCATGTTCTCAGCCGGCTTCTGCAACATCTACGTTTCTCGGTTCCCGAAGATGAACCTGGGTAGAAGCCGCAGAGCTACGGAGTTGACCAAAATCTGCTCACAATATCTGCAAGACTTCCGCCAAGTGTGGAGTATTGCGGATAGTTGGGTACGCAGTCATTTTTGATACAATGGAGGAGCCTCGCTGACGGTGATATGCAGGTGAAAACGCTGAAATATGCCGATCTTCTGTACGAGCGCCTCGCAGCCAACGCCAATCGCTACCGTGGACGGACCCGTTATGACTACGATATTCTTCACCACTCAGTTCATGAGTTTCGTGGCGTAGACAGGTCGGAGCAGCAGGACCGTGAGATCAACGGAGTAGAGGCGTCCATCGATCTGTTGCCATCTTTGGGAACAAGCGATGATGCGCCAGGAACAGACTTGCTCCTCAACCAGCTCATGACCGAGATCAGTGGCAACCTCGACGAGCAAGGAGTGTGGTCTCACTGGTGGCCCCCGATGGTCGAGATGGACACATCCATGAACGGCGGGCTCCCCTTGGGTATCAATGGGCCTTCCGACCGACAGCAAGATCCACAGACAGTTGAAAGCCAGGCCACTTCGCAAAGTGGCATGGGCTAGACTCGCCAGACCACGACATTAGGCCAGCTGGACAATACAAACCTGACCGAGCACACCTATGAACATCAATACATCACGGGATTCCAATCTCCAGTCAGCGATGTCAGCGATGAAACTTCCTCTGATAAATATTTGGAGAATAATGGATTGTGGTCCCAATTACACATTTCGTTGTCTAGCTTATCGAGAGCTCCACACTCGGATCTCGGTTTAGCCACGGCTTTCACGCACACTAGCCCAATTACACCCAACTCAACCACCTTATCTTCGGCGATGCTCCGACTTAGAAACGTGGTTGTCTTTCGATTCCGCAGTTAATCCTCGAAGGATTGAAGCCAGTCAAACAATCGCCAGATGGACCAGCCGAAGCCGCCTCCGATGCGCGAGACGCACCTTATGCACCGTTCGCTGGTGCAGCAACCCCACACCGTTGTCGCAGCGTCCGGTTTAGAACTCACGCTGGACAACGGCCGCAAGGTCATTGATGCTTGCGGAGGAGCAGCTGTGGCTTGCCTGGGCCATGCAAATGAGGAGGTTTCTTCTGCCATCTTTGCGCAGTCGCAGAACGTGGGCTATGTTCACACTGGGACATACACGACGACGGTGGCCGAGGAACTCGCCGATTTGATCCTCGACGGGTCACCCTTCGGTTTGGAAAAGGCATATTTCGTTGGGAGTGGAAGTGAAGCAGTGGAGGCGGCTATGAAGCTCGCAAGGCAGTACTTCTTTGAGAAGGGTGAGCACCAACGGCTTCACTTTGTGGCAAGACGACAGGCCTATCATGGCAACACCATGGCGTCAATGTCCGTCTCGTCCAACCTATCACGCAAGCTTCCGTACCAAGGCTTCTGTTACCCCAACACGTCTGCTGTGTCTCCAGCTTTCGCATACCGCTACCAGAAAGCAGACGAGTCCGAGGCCGACTTCACGAAACGGCTACTGGCTGAGCTAGACGAGGAGTTCATCCGCATCGGAACCGACAAGGTTATCGCGTTCATAGCCGAGCCCGTCGTCGGCGCAACGGCAGGCTGCGTCACCCCACCAGCAGGTTACCTTCGTGGCGTCAAGACGCTCTGCGAGAAGTACGGCATCCTGCTGATCCTGGACGAGATCATGTGTGGAAGCGGGCGCTGTGGGACCTTCTTCGCTTTCGAGCCTGAGAACGTCGAGCCGGACATTGTGACGATCGCAAAGGGTCTCGCTGGTGGATATGCGCCCATCGCAGGAGTCTTGATGCATCGCAAGGTCGTTGAGACGCTGCGTCAGGGCTCCAACGCTTTCAATCATGGCCACACGTTCCAGGCACATTCGATCTCGTGTGCGGCAGCTCTTGCAGTGCAGAAGATCGTGCGGAGAGATGGGCTCATCGAGCGATCGGCGAAGATGGGCAGGATTCTTGAGGCTCTTCTCAAGGAGAAGCTCAGCGACTGCAGGTCCGTAGGCGACATCCGTGGACGAGGGCTGTTCTGGGCCGTCGAGTTCGTCAAGGACAAGGCAACCCGCGATCCCTTCGAGTCCTCGCTCCTGTACGGTCCGAAGGTTCAGGAAGCTGCCTTCGAAGGTGGCGTTGCGATATATCCCGGTCACGGCACCATCGATGGTGTGTCTGGCGACCACGTTCTTCTTGCGCCTCCCTTTACAGTGGACGAGGCTGCTCTCGAGAGGATATGCGACGTGTTGAGAGATGCAATCTTGGCTCAGGAGGCGCTGTATATGTGAACGAGCGTGACTCGGACACTCGCTGAAGCACATACTTTGGTAGCTTGCAATGTACATACCCGTCGCCACTTTCGTATAGCCGCGCTCTCGTTCACTTGGCGACTTCCAGCTGGTGACTGATGCAAAGTCGTGTTCCATCGACAGCACTGTAGCGTGTCGCAAACAGCTGCCGCTCTCAAACTCGGCACATATGCTCCAGTGGCCTGACTCTTTCAGCTCATCGACAGGGACTGCCACGACAGAATCACAGATCGAAGAGGCGGATGGGACATGTCAAGCTATGCGCCATGGAAGACAGCGCTTCGTGAATCAAGTCGCCCATTGTCCTTAATGAACGCAGCCTGTAGTGCAAACAATATCACACGCTATACAGACATGCGTTTCGACTGAACTGTACCTTTGTCACTTCGTCTGGGTCCGGCAATCACTTCAATTTGTCCATTGGGAAACGTCAACTGCCAGTGTGAAAGCGCGGCGCAGAACGTTACTCTACTCTGTCCATGATATCCTGCCTACGCCATCCGTTTCTCTCTTCCTGAAAGGCTCAGGAGAGGCTTGAAGAATTGAGGTAGATTCGTCCACTTCGAGAAGCCTTGGATTATACCCTGAGATTTCTTTCATCTGAAGATTGGTAAAAATGAAGCTTCAGTCGTTCTTCATCGCCTTCGCCTTCATGGCACCCTGGGCCATCTCGGCTCCGGCACCAGGTCACCAGAAGACGCATTCCTCGTCTCGACTGAACCGAACACTCACAACTCGAGCGGCTCATCATGATCACCAGAGACACCCGTTCCTGCGTGGTCTGTCTCCCGCGCCTCATCCACCTTCCAACTCGTCCAGCTTATCTGACTTAGTGTGACGCAGGTTCTTTCGACACCGAGACAAATCAGACAAGTACCGTGCCGTCTCCCATATTCAAGCGCAACTCTGCGCAGCAGAACCCCCATTTCGATCGTCAATCTCGGAAGCAACCCTCCCGCCTACTTGAGAGCCGGATCTTCAAGGTCCCCAGTCTCGTGGGCATCAGCCAGCCCAGGAAAGCTCGATTTCAGCGTCAGCATCATGGTGAGTCAATAGATCTTTGCAGACAGCACATTGCGGCATCCAACTCTGAAACATCTGAAGCTCGATCCTCCGCAAACGCTGCCACTGTACGAAGCGGTCGCCTTGGAACAGACTTCAAAATGCGAGGCACGGCCCGCAACAAGCGCGATTAACTTCACATGCAACGCTGTCGAGTTAGCCTTAAACAATCACCTAGTCATTTCAGCTTTGCGAAACAGTCCAGCTGACTCTTGAAGCATTGCGTCTTTTACGGCCCTCCGGACGAGCTGAGAGTGCCGAATTGTGGAAGAGGCATCATGCAGTCTGGGAGGTAGAATTTGGTATTCATGGGATACGAGGATTCGGGATGGTCAGATTGATAAAGCCGGTCCTGAATATCCGCACTGAATGCCTAATACACATCCTTCTCAAAACATCGATTGTCGTGGGCGGTCGACAAACACCCTAGCCATATTACTTCAATTGATGTGCTCGTTGATGTGCTCATACATGGTAATTCTGTTCAATTCATACCCGGCCGAGCGTCGTCAGTCCCCACGACCCTCTCTCAATGCCGTCATTCTCGCTATCTAAGTGTAAACATGCGCTTGCTCATTCGCGCATGGCCATAATTCCAATGCGCCAATGTCCCATGGTGGCCATCCAAGACCCCTTTGCCCATTCAGCATAAACGTGAAAAAGCATGAAAACGCCCGTTTCGTCCCATATGCTCGTAGATAGGTCGTAGATCCGTCCGATATGTCCGATATGTCGAAAGGTTGATGTGCATCCCAGTCCTCCATTAGTGGGCCACTCGTGGTGCCCAACATGTTTGTACATGGCTTTGATCTTCGTTCTTCTTCGTTTTCTCCGACGTGGCGTGGATGTTTTTGCTTCTCTCGTTCGACATCAATTTGTTGTTCCTCATCCGAAGAGATCCACATTGCTGTCGTTGCCTCGATCAATCGTCATCGTCCACTATCCTGGAGCTGCTGCTACTCGATCCCGACGTGACGCTCAGGGAGTTTCTCGCAACATTGACCAGCCTCCAGATACCAAACGACACTAGCGCAAGCACTGTGAAGAGGACGATGATGATGATGGCAATGACCTCGTTCTTCTTGACCATGCTGGGCGAGTCGTGGGGCCTCTAGGCACCGCTTCGAAGAAGAATAGGTATGTACTTGACGAGTCGATTTTATCGACGTCGAAATGTCGAGACAGAGAGGTCTCTGGGGTACAGTAAAGACAGCTGCATTCCAGTTAGCACGCATCCCATGTGGAGAGCCCATTGTTCGTGGATGGGGTTGCCGCATACCAAAGCGATGACAAGAACTTCCCAGAAAAGAGAGTTTGAGGTGTCAGATGATAAAGATGACCGCGTAACGTCGAACAGCCGAGATGACAGTGACAGGCGAGAGCTGATTGATTGTCCGTCGTGAAGCACAAGAGAGTCGGGTTGTACGTCGTACCCAGCAGATGAAGGGCTACACAGGCGTATCGTCGCACGTAGGAAGTCTTCCCGAACCAAGTCTCCCCAAACGAAGTCGTGATTGCCCAATTTTCAACAATCGTAGCTTCGGTAGCTGTAGCAGGAATGCAGATTTGCGTGTGTGAAGCAGGCTGGGTGCTGCAAGGCGAGAAGGGCAAACGGGCAATGTGCCTTTATGAGTCGTTGCCCCGCCACCCGCTTTCTGCGTCAGCCACCCGCTTTAGAGGCCCAAGTCAACAAATGGAGGGGCTGGTCCCAGCGGACCCGGACCCCTGCACCATCATCTGGCAGCCTTTCAAGGTTGCATTGTCTTGCGCATGCGCAAAATGCCCTGTACTTTTGGGTTGTCAGGTGAATCAGTCGCTGTGAGTCGGCTAGAGGCTGACTTTTCTCGAACGACCCTGGTCGTTGCTTGTTGCAGGTCCGTAGGAGTTTTCTGCCCAGCCTCACTCACTCCAGCGTCATCCCGGCAAAGCTGGCCACGGTTCACTGTTCACTATCGATAGCGTCACATCACATGTCGCAACTTATCCTCACGATGCTTCTTGCAATGCTGTTATTCGATTGCCATGTTGTACCTCTCCCTACTTGAGAGAGTATGTCGCTGATGCGCTGGGCAATCCAAGCCGCTCATGGCCGTCGCAGTGCCCCTCTGCACCCAGACTGATGATACAAAAAGGTACAAGAAGTGTCAAGCAAAATCCAAAGCGAAAAGGCAAGCAAATCGGTCAAGTTCACGCCCTCAAAGTAAATGGCCTTATGTTTCCTGAACTCCAGGCGGTGTGCCTCCGCTCCCTTCTCTGCCTCGAACCAGGCATTATGTCGATGGTATATCCACCGCTCAAATCATCGGATTGAAACTCTTATTCTTCATCCACGCTCGAGCCGCCTGGGCCTGGAATGATGCGGATATGTCGTTCGTAGAATTGGCACATCTATTGATCATCAGCATTCGGGTCCAGTGAATAGGCAGAGAACAGGGTAGAGCTGCAGCTGTCCTCACCTTTTGCGGCAGCTTCTTGTGCACAATGTTCGTTTCGTGGCGAGTCTTGTGGCCGCTCTTCCACGTCAGATAGACCATGAGCTTTCCTGTTCCTTCGTCTTGCGATGCTTCGATATTCTCCACTAGATCCTCCCACGACCCGGGTGGCGGCGTGAACTTCTTCGCTGTCGCTGGGGCTGGGCTATCTGCTGGGTGTGCGCCGTTCCGTGCTCGTTTTGCCGCTGCGCCTGCGCCGCTGCCAGGTTGTCTGCCGCGCTTCTTGCCCTTGGTGGCCTTTGTTGACTGATCGAGCACTGCTTCGCGACCGCCAACGCTTTCTAGGTATGCGTCGAGAACTTCGGGGGCGTCCTCCCGTCTGCATAGATCGTTAGCAGATTCCCCTGTCGTTGGTCAAGCACGATCAATCGTACAATGTGTCCTCCGGCTCCCAAGTCAAGTCAGCCTTCTTGTCCCAGCCCTCCCACTTCACTTGGAACTTCAGTGAGCCCTGCTACCTAGTCAGCGACAAGTCTTTCAAGGCAAAGGCATTCGCAGCCTACGTCCTCGTCCACCATGTGTTTCTTGATCGCTTCAATGACGTAGCTGTTCAAAGTCTGAGTAAAGCTTTCTGGCAGGGCTTTGAGTTGGAGCTCCTACACATCCTCCTCTCCGTCTTCGTCTTCTTCGTCATCGTCCTCGTCTTCGTCTTCGCCCGCCTCGAGTTCATCGGGCTCTGAGCCATTTGATCCGTTCTTGACGCTTGCAGATCTTCGTTTCGTTCGCGGCGCATCTGAGTCGGTATCTTCCTTCTTCAGGCTGGCATCTCGGGCACGCACGGGAACGGAGATCTCCTCCATATCTGAGTCGTCTTCTAACGCTGGAAACGTCTTAGCTTTCTGTAACCGATAATGGCGGGTCGTTCTTGGGGCTGGTGCTCCTCAATCGGCATTGACTACCATGCGCAAGCTCTGATCGAAGTTCCGAGCTTGGAGCAGTCAAGAGGCGAAGAGCGCAGCGTCGAAAAGACATGCTTCACGACCGACGGCTGCCGCAATTGGGACGAACTTGCGCCAGAGTGGGGCTAAGGTCCTACTTACGTGGCGGCATTGTGACGGGCGATGAGGTCTCGCGGGACCGAAATCCACTTGTGCTGGCGAAGATGTTTCGAGAGGCTGATGGAGGGGACGGGGGAGGTTGCGACGTGATGAAGCTGAGGTAGGTACCTTCGAGCGCGTAGGGTACGTGAAGCTTGGGGAAAGTCGCTACCCTGTACTACCTTAGTACAGGTTTATGATAGAATAGGTAGGTAGGTTGCCTGTCGTGGGCTCAGACGTCACAAACATTACACACAGTCACACGCGCAAAGCTATCGTACGTGCTTTGAAGAGAAATTATATAGTGGTGGGATTAGGGGTCGTTGGTGTTTTGTACGGTGCTGCCCATTTCGCATGATGACTTACAGCATTCCCACAAAATCATCAAGCGCGGATGGGTGCATCAGCACTTCACTCAGTCCGATACCGGCCCAACATGGGAAGGGCCACAACGCAATTTCACAAATGGCACCGCTTATCCAACGTGCAGAAGAATCGATAACCATCATAGAGTAAGGTAATTTAAGGACTTGGGATGATGGCCATCTTCCAGTTTAGGCGCGAATAAGAGAATGGAGACAGCAGTCGGCCAGGAGTACAGTTGCAAAGACAGGAAGCAGCAAGCCCATCCAATCAGCATTTCTATCGCTGCAACATCTTAAGCGCGCTAGAAACCTTCGGATGGATTTAGCTTTGGGCATTACTGGAGCGCGATGTGCGGTGGTGAGCTGGAGTGGTGCTATTGGTCTTGGTGGCTCTGGGACCGATGCAGGTCGGATGCAGGAGGCGCATAGTTGCAGCAATCCGAAATTGAGGCAATACGACTGAATGTCATGCTTTGTATTCGTCTCACTACTCAGGGGCTCATCCCACGATGCGTTGAGTCAATTAAGGTAGACCTCTGTTCCCTTCACGTGTGATCGCAGCGCTGGCAGGAAACGATTGGTACCTAAGGTAGGATGCAGTCGTGCATGTCATCTTTAGCAGCAAGGCCGAGGTATTCCAACGAGCAGTCGGACGAGAGCGACCCCTGGCGGCGGCATTACAGAGCGTTGATCCGGTTGGTGGAGGCTACAAAGTCGCACCCAGGTCCGATCTCACCATCAATTGCCCAAAGAAGCCACTGGTGATGCCCTACCTGCAACCTTGTATGAAGGCCTCGATGAGACGGACGAACGGAAATGCTCGCAGTACCTTAGTATCAAGTTTGTATTGCCAAGTGATACTGCCATTATTTGAAGGACCGAGAGACGGGTTACCATGGCAAGATAGGGCCAGCCGGAAGCACACCCGTAGACCGTGGCACATCGTGATGCCAGGCAATTGGGACTGGGAAGCTGGGATCGCCCCTTGGCCCCCCTGTCGACTCCATCGCCGTACCTTGACAGTGTTGGCTTAGCGCCGGAACGGAAGATCAGGGGATCGCTTGGAGCCCCCCCAGTAACCCCCCCGTAACCCCCAGTAGCCTTGGAAACTTGGCCTGGGGGAGTCGTTCCGGTGCCTTAGGGTTGCCCCTTCTCGGCCTAGCTCCAGGGACTCGACTCCAGGGTACCTCGCTAGCCTGAAGGGGCTTGCTTTGCAGCAGGACATACCTGAGCCTACAGTACCTACAGTACAATGTGCAGAGCAGCAAAAGGGGGACAGGCATCCTCGTCAAAAAGTCATGACGATCATGGCCATCGAGACTCATCCATCATTCAATCAGAAAGTGAATCATTCTTTCGCCAACAATAAGCCACTAGTCTCACTCGTCTATCCGTATATACGTATATGTGACTCGAAAAAGCACCAGAGACACCACCTGCAGCACCCAATCTCCAGCCCACTCTCTGTCGCTGCTGTCCCGCTGCAGCTTCAACCACATCCGACCTCCACACTGACACTCCCTCCTCCTCCTCCTCCACCCCCCTTTTTTTCTTCCTGCTATTTCCTGCCCACCTCATCACGGCTCCTTTGTCCGTCCCATTCTTCCCCATCGCGGGCACACTGCACCGACCTTGGCTTTCTTTCCCAACTTCAACCCCCGACTCTCGTTCATCGTCCCTCGTTCGACACCGACGCTCGTTACCCAGCTTTTGACTTTATCGCCTTGCTTTACACACCATCCCTACTACCTCCGACGGCCCAACTATACGCTCGCTCATACACAACCCCTCCTCTCCCGACTGTTGCCGCTCCTTATGGTCCCTCGCTTCACGCCTGCCGCAGGAGGCCCTGCTACGAAGCCATCCGGATTCGATCTTTCTGGGCCTTGAACCAGTGATCTTCGATCCGATCGTCGTACTTTCCAGAATTTGCCCTGCCCCTGAAGTATCAATTATAGCCCAGCATATCGCCATGGACGATTCCCAGGTCCAGTCTAGTACTGGATTCACTCCGAAGGCCGCCAAGGACAAGAATTGTCCCTTTTGTGGGCAAGCCTTCACCTCTTCCTCGCTCGGACGACATCTCGATCTGTATATCAGGGAGCGCAACCCCAAAGCTGCTGATGGCATACACAATGTCGACGAGATCCGCCGCATGCGAGGCACCATCACCAGAAGACAGCCTCGCCCCTCATTGGGAAGTGAAAGCGTCAGCAGGCGGAATAGCTCAACCCCAGCCGGAACCCCTCGGGCTCCCCCGAAGAAGCAGGCATCACGAGACAGCGACGGTTACAAGTCTCCCGCGATCCCAAGAGATGGCCAATATGCCGTAGACTCGGCTTTGAACAAGTTTCCCTATGCTACTCGCTGGGAAGCCACTGGCGTCATCAACGACATCCCAACCAACGGAGACGCAACACCCGATCCCACAAAACGAACAGGAGCACAACGGAACGTCAGCCGGCAGGTCAATCAGAAGGCTCAACTCGACGTTAAGCATAAACTGGCCGATGCTATGGATACAGCTCGTGCAGCTGAACTGGCCCTGCGTGAGCTATTGAGCTCCTGGCGTGCTGCCAAGTGAGTCTGCGCCGCTTGCTTGTCCTCTCGACCATGTGATCGCTGACAATACTTCTTCTCCAGGCAACAAATAGACAACTCCTCCGTTCCTTTCAAGTTCGATCCTCTTGAACTTGATTTTCCGCAATTGACGCTGCAGTGCCTTAAGCCACCACCAACCCTCTTCTCTTCCACGCAGCATCCTACCTCAACATCATGGTCGGTACAGTCACCAGGGCAACGCGAATTTGAGGCTCTCAAGTCCTTCTTCAACGAGGAGTTCCGTGATTGGAAGATCCAGTGTGCCAGCGCGACTACTGCAGTCATGGAAGAACTTACCTACCCACCGAGTGCACCCGCTTTGCACAACCCGCGCGATAGCATTCGACGGGCCGAAAAGACCGCCGAAGAACTTGAGAAACAAGTTAATGAGCATCTGGAGTCAGCATACTCATCATGGCAAGCCCACCCAGAGTCAAGGCGGCATGAGCTGTGGGTTCTGGAACTCGCGCGGAGCGTTGGGAGAAAGCAGAAAGAGGTGGAATCGATGAAGGACCAACAACACAAGCTCCAGCAGGAGAACGCAAACCTCAAAACGCAGGTTGACCAGCTGAATCGCCTTCAACAACCAAAGGAGTTCAAGATGCTTTCGCCTGCCACCATTCCGTTCGACCGCGACCTTGTGGCCTTTGCTTATGAGCAAGGCGTCAAAGGGGGCAAGAGTGTGGGCTTTAGCCTTGAGGACCGACACCTGGACCTCCCTACGCTCGTTGGACGATGCATCGACCGCTGGAAGAATGTCATTGTCTCGAATCGAGCAACAACGGGTCTCAGTGCCCAGAAGCCACTTGAAACTCCTCAGCCCGACAGTGCAGCCTCCGTGGAGAGCTCCCAGAGCAAGACATCGACTGCTCAAGCGGCGACACCCCAGGCTGTCCAGCAACCACCACCACCACAACGGCAGTCTACGGCAAGCACGACAGGCGCTGCCAGTGAACAGACATCTTCAGCAAGCACAACTGGTCCGCCCTCCATCGGGGAAACAAGCGATCAGGATGCTGACGCCGAGATGGAGGACGATGATAGCTTCGCCATGATGAATGCCTCACCCTCTAAAGCTCTGACACATGCACCGATGCAGCAGGCGACTTTGGACATTCCACGAACTCGGGGCCACATGCAGCATCATCAGCAACAGCAGCAGCAGCAACAACAGCAACAACAACACCAGGGCGCAACTCACGACCCCCGCTTCTTAATGCAGAACGGCGGAAGCCCCGTCAACAATCGAGCCATCAGCATGAGCCGCTCTATGCCGAACATCCCAATGACCTTGGCTGGCAATGCAATGCACACTAATGAGATGGCCTTGGCAATGCAGAGCGTGCACGGAGACGCTATGTACATGGAGTAACCGGGAACCGAGTAAAAGCGAGAACCTCCCAGGTGGATCTCTACGCAACGATCTGCAGCCAGCTGTCCGTTCCGATGCGACGACGAGAACCTCCAATTCAACCAGAACGCAGGCACTTCGTCGATTAAGGTCGAATGTGGCGTCTGCTTTCCCACTTACGGCCGGCTAGAATTTTGAACGAACCAGGAAGGATCACAGGACCTTGAGCAAAACCTTTCTCTTCTCGGTACATTTCAACATTCACAAAAACCTTTCTTCTTCTTCTCACGACCCCTTCATCTCTGTTTATGCGAGCGGGTATTCTGGATCGTCGATTTTCTCGACCAATATCTTATTTATCTATCACTGTAACGATCATGGCAACAACATCAAAATGCTAGGGGAAAATTCTTATTATGGAAAAGATTCGAGGGCAAAAGCAAAGGTGGAGGCCTGCTCGAACGTGTATTAGGAGAGTTTCAGGGGACGAAATAGTTGGGCGGGCCGCGAAGGGATGCTCACGAAATGTGTTAATACGAATGACTACGCACAAATATACAAATGGGGCCTCGAAGCCTTGTACTTCACACACTGTATTGCGGAAGATCACGTGTTTGTGAGAGTGCAATTGTCTTTGATTCCTCAGGGGAGTGTGTAGACACGACTCGATATGATACATGTTCTCAGGAAGAGGTGAGACTTTCATAGAAATCCAGGCGCCACCCATATGCCGCCGTTATACAAGTAAAGAGAACAGTGTGGGAACAAGAGTGATACATGGTGGTTCTACAACCGATTCGCTCAAAGAAAAGCCAGCCACTTTACTTCTGAAGCTGCTTCATCTTCCTCTGGATCAGACGAACCGTCGGTGCGGGAACGTGCATCCTCAGCGCCAACACCAGCGCGCCGCTCAATACCGCCAGACTACCAGCCTGGTGAGCAGCCGCGAGGGGAATGGGGACGAGGTAGATGAGGGTCGAGATGCCGAGAGCGGCCTGCATAAGGACGAGGTGGACAAGGCCAGTTGCGCCCTTCTTCGCGGCGGTGGGCAGTGCAGCAGCCGCGCGGCCAGAGAAGCGTGAGTAGGCAAAGAGGGAGAGAATGGCAGTGAAGGTGGTCATGGCCATGATGCGGTGGTCGAGCTGGACGGTGCTGGGGTTCTCAAGCATGTTGCGCCACCAGAGATCCGAGCCATCTTCCTTGCGGGAGTAGAACTTGTCCCAGAGCTCCGATGAGGGAGGAGTGAGTCCGAGACCCATCTTGGGGAACTCGTTGTAGATGAGACCGGCATCGAGGCCGGCGACGAGACCGCCAGACATGGCTGTGAGGAACACTAGAGCGGTAATGCCGAAGACGGAGCGGCGGAAGACGTTGAGAGCCGGGTTCTTGATCGCCTTGATGGCATCGAGGGCAGCTTCGGGGTTCGCGAGGAAGGTGTGCGAGCGGAAGATGGACAGTGCCGAGAGGAACATCCAAGAGTAGCAGACGAACGCCGCGCAGAGGTGAGCCGTCAGTCTGTACTGCGAGACCCTCGGATGCGACCCCGGCGCGAACAAATCATCCTTCAACCCGGACTTGACCATCCACCACCCAATCGCGCCCTGGAACCCAATCATGGCCGAGATACCGAGGAGGTTGACGGCCATCTTCTTGGTGACCCTCTTCCTGACGATGAAGTAGAGCGTCGGAAGGACAAAGGTCATGCCGATGACGCGGCCCCAGACGCGATGCGTCCACTCCATAAAGTAGATCTTTTTGAACTCGTCGAGCGTCATGTGCGGGTTGAGGAGCTTGAATTCGGGCGAGGCGCGGTACTTTTCGAACTCGGAGTCCCAATCCTCGGCGGACATGGGGGGCAGGGACCCGGTGACTGGTCTCCATTCCGTGATGCTCAACCTGCGGGCGACCTTGTCAGTCTGGAGTCTTCAACGTGTCTTGCAGTCTACCCAGAAACGTACCCTGACTCTGTGAGTCTTGTGAGTCCGCCAAAGACGACGATGCCAAAGACACTGACTGCGCTACCGAGGAGCCAGTAGCCGACAGTCTTGGAGTTTGTCTCGGGCCACGAACTCGTCCTCGCGCCAGCCTCGGCCCTCGACGCCGCTGCAGCCCTCGCAACAACCCGATCCGCAATCTTCTGCGCCTGCGCCTTATGAGCGATACTCTGCGCAGCGGCTGCCGGTGTGATCGTTTCCGAAGAGTAGGCGCGAGATCGTACGATACTCAAGATGTCGACTTGCGTAGCCCGTGCGGGTGCTCGTTGAAAGAGACACTGGGTGCTGCTAGCGCTGCATCTTGAGGCCTTGGCCGGGATTTGTGTGGCCAGCCTGCGTAGGCCAGGGACGATGAGTGTCGCCATGTTGCCGGGTTGTTGGGTGCCGAATTGGCCGTGCGAGGAGGATGTAGAAGGGAAGCGAGAGGATGGTGGGATGATCGGAGGTCGTAGAAAATTGGAGCTCGGGTATTAGACTCGATGGAGCCCAGGCTCGGGACCTGGGAGTGGGTGGTATCATGCAGGACAGAACTGGACCCTTCTTTTTTAGGCTTCAAGGCATTGGACGGTTGGACCTCTCAGGGAGCGTGCTTTACTAATTGAGGGTACATAGGAATTATCAACAACCCGGATCCTACGACTTATAATTACGACTCTCAGCAGTAAAAGCGCATAAGATCTGCAATTGGCAGGCTTTCAAGACAGGAATACTACTTCAGGGCCTTGACCAACCCTGTGACCTCGTCCCTTTGCACGCCGTTCCCGAATGCAACCCCGGTACGGGACACACCCAACCGCAGAACCTCCTTGCCGAGACGATTCCAATCACCCCAAAACTCATGGCCCCTGATGTCATCCTCACTCTCGGTCGTAATACCATGTCCTAGAGTCACACCCCAAGAGTCTTCCACCTGGATAGCATGACTGGCTGTCTGCGCATCGCGCTGCAGCATCACCGAGTAGATTGCACCGGTGTATTTTACCGGCCTGCTGCCCTCCACGTGGGCGGGAAACTCCCACGTCTTGCCGCCATCGGCAGAGATGGGATGCCACGGCGTCACAAGAAGCGGTCCGATCTTGCACAACGCCTCCTCATCAACTGGCGTCTTGAGCACAAACGCCACCTTCCTCGGGCCGAGAGGCGTCTTCACCTGCATCCCTCGGCGGACTCTCTTCATTCTCACCGTCCTGCCTGACGCGAGCATCACCGACGTGGATCCAGCAAAACACGGGGCCGAAGACCTGTTGTAACCGGACATCGAAATTGAAGAGGCTGACAGAAAACCGCGCCTTCCTGTTCGTCTGTCATGCACCTGTCGTGAAGGCTTCGGCGGGGGTAGCTTGTCGAACTGATCGTCAAGATGAGCCAAACATCGTTTGAATAGGGGACTGTTGACACCATATCTCTGGGGTCCGGGGTCCTTGAAGGAGTTGCACATCTGGCGCGAATGCGCGTTGACAAACGACAAGAGATAGTGACGCCCCCATCGTTCGAAATACGCTTCGTTCGAGACGGCAAGGCTGACCTGACCCGCCGGGTCCTCGCCACAAATGTCCTCCATCAAAGCCTCATTGTCCTTATCCGCCTTCTTGAAGTCCTTGGCACGGATCTGTGCGACTAAGCTGGCGAGCGTGTCCTGCTTTTGGCCGAGGGTCACACTTCCTTTGACCCGCTCGTACTTCCCAACCAGCTCGAACATGGAAAGGATGCTAGCGCAAAGCTGGGCCCTCGACTCGTGGAATGCAATCTCAGCCTCGCTAAGCCGACCAGGAATTGTAACATCAGCCGACGTGTCGAAGACAGCGGTGGGTGGTCCGACTTTTGAAGGTTCCGTCACTGCCGTCCTATACTGGAGATTGGCTGAGAGCATAGTTGTCTTGACATCGGCTAGGTTGTCGACCTTCAAGTAAATGTCACGAGACTGGCCATATTGAAGGTTTCCCAACGGAATCGTGAGCTGCTTCAGTCCACCAGAGCTTTCAGGCACGTCGCTGGCATCGGCGCGGCTGCCCGCCGCCTCTTGAAGTTCCATCGACGCAGGGTACGACAGACGCAACGTAGCTCTCGTTGCATAGGTAGATTGTAGGTTGGCTACAGCGTTGTTGAAGACCGTTCCAATCATGCCGGCATCGGGAATAAAGCCGTAGTTGCCGTCGCCTGTCTCTGCGATGGCCTTGAGCAAGCCGGAGCGAAGATGATAACCGAAGCCGAAGGTGTGAATGGTGGCTGGCAAAGGCATCATCGTCATGAGCTTCGGCACATAACCTTGAACAGGACACCTAACCTTGTCAGTTTCGTGCAATCCTTCGTAATGTCACCGGTAAATTACTCACATGTGGTTGGGCACGCCGTCAGTCAATACCAATAGCGCTGGGACGTTGTTGCTCGACTTCTCGAATAAGTCCAATCCGCAACGAATGCCTCCCCATAGGTTGGTGGCAGCTTCAGTGTGCAGCCCCTCAACCTTTTCCTGAGCCATCTTCTGGTTCTTTGGTGTCATCTCAGTCAGCGGCAGCACCGTCACAGCATCGTTGGAGAATTTGACAATTCCAACACGATCGGAACTATTGCAGGTGTGGATGATGGTTTTGGTAGCATGCTTCACGAGGTCGAGGATTGACAAGCCCGTGTCCTCGCCGGCATCGCCAGGTACAGGGGCAGATTCTTGCATGCTGCCCGAAACATCGATGACAAGAACAATGTCACAGGGAACATGATCGATTTCAGTGCTTGGCTGTTGAGGCGGTTCGACTTTGACGATGACTGAGCCCCTAGAGGGAACCGGGTGAATCTGCACACGGTGTTCGTCATAGGCTGGAGGAGCGCCGTCTTTCAATCTGAGAGGGAGATCTTTCTCTCCCCTGTCCGGCGATTTGTCCATATTAACCTTGGACGAGCTGAAGATCGGTAGTCTCTGTGTACCAGTAAGTAGTCGTCCCATGTGCAAGTGCTTCCACAACTCACCATCTTGGTCAGCGACAAAGCAATCAGCGAGAAGTACGCTGCGTCTGGAGTCTCTACTCAAAAAGATAAGTTGGAAATACTACGTCTTTTCAAGGGCAGGTAGAGACCGACTTTAGTACCAGTCAGCTCTGCGGCTGAGGCAGCACCTTTGGGCAACCATCATCAGCATCGCCAGATCCATCACTCGATGGACCCCTGAGGCCGTCATGCTCGCCGTTGAGTCACCTCCACCAGTCTACGCCGGGCACTGCTGGCTGCCTAGCGCAATCGACTTTAGCCGCAGTTGGTCTTATTGTGGAAGCAGACCCTTCGTGCAAGGCCTTTGACGATGCAAAGCCTCAGTAAGGACATGTCGAGGAAGCCTGACGAGGCAGACAACAATGCCCATAGCGACTTAGTGAGCTTCAGCTCGTGTTGGCGTAAAGTGGAGGAGGCAGTGCGGAGGCATGAAGAGGGTGGGAGGGGCGTGTGTCTGCACTTTCTACAGTTCCAAGTGGGGAGGGGTCTGGCAGCTAAGACAGCTCCACGCTCTGCTCCTCTCACCGCCAAAATTTCAGAGGCGGCAGAAAAAATGACTGTCGAGAGGCTCTCAGATCCCCGCCATGCATTACCGCTGGTCTGCGAAACCAGCATCAATCGGGACAAATATTCGTCAAGATGCCGGGACGACAAGCACACGGTCGGTCGCTCATCGCCGGCCCTCCGAAATCAAAGAACAAATCCGGCAAGGCCTCCAAGGCCCGATCACAGAAGAACGCTCTAAATGCATTCGGCATCGCCCAAGATAATTTTGCGACTCGACAGAAGCTAACGCCACGAGCGAGACAACTTGATGCACAACCCGAGGCAAGAGGAGGGAAAGACGGCGATGACGACGACGAAGACGAGGAAGATGACTTCGACGAGGATGACGAGCCACAGCGCAAGAAGCAGAAGCGACCTCGCGCACCCGCAAACGACAATGTCGAATATGGCAGCGACAGTGAGGGCAACGAATGGCAGCTAGGCGGTCTCGCCGAAGACGATGACGACTCAGAGATTGAAAGTGACGACGCTTTCGGTGACAGCGACGAGGAGAAGTTCCAAGGCTACTCCTTCAAAGGCAGCATGTCAGCAAAACGCGACGACGACGAGACTGACGATGACTCGAACGATGATGAAGGCGAGACACTCGGCGAGGGAGCAATTGATCTAGCCACAGCCCTTGATCAATACGAGTCTGAATCAGAGGACGGAGCAGAGGAGGATGACGAATCAGGCTCTGATCAAGCATCAGGATCGGACGGCTCTGATGACTCGGACGAAGACATGGATGAAGATGAGGACGACGAGGATGATGAGGCTGATCCTGACAAGCTTGCTGCTTTGCAAGGCATGGTGTCTGGCTTTGGTACTCAGAAAGACGACGAAAATGAAGAAGACAAGCCCGCTCGTCAAAAGATCAGCCTCGGTGACCTCGGCCTCTCTGGACTCGACGATCCTCACATGCGCAAATCTCTCAAACTTATGCGCAAGGAAGACAAGGAGAAGCGACCTGGTGCCACCAAGAAGCTTGACGTGCCGCTCTCACGCCGGGAGCAGGGCCGTATCGATCGTAGTGTCGCCTACGACAAGACCAACCAGACCCTCAACCGCTGGGACGACACCGTCCAGCAGAACCGCCGCGCCGACCACCTCGTCTTCCCTCTGCCTGAGAACGCTGCCACCCACGGTGTGGCCATGAACGAGATCAGGCCTCTCGCTCCCCAAGACAGCACCAACGAGCTCGAGAGCACCATCATGGGCATCATGGAGCAGAGCGGCCTCTCCCTCGAAAAGGAAAAGAAGGAGCGTCCTCAAGAATACGATGAGGAAGGAAATCCCATTTCACACCGCGAAGCCATCGGTCTCAAGCGCAAACAGCGTGAGGAGAATGCCCGAGAGGCAAAGCGTCAGAAGCGAATCAAGAAGATCAAGAGCAAGGCCTACCACCGTGTTCACCGCAAGGAGCGTGAGCGCCACGAGGCCGAGGCAGCTGAGGGCGAGGAGCTAGACTCAGAAGCCGAGCGCGAGGCGCAGGATCGTCGACGCGCCCTCGAGCGCGTGGGACAACGGCATAAGGAGAGCAAGTGGGCGAAGCAGGGTGCAAGAGCGAAGCGCGCAGTTTGGGACGATGAGTTCCGAACCGGACTCAGCGAGATGGCTCGTCGTGACGAAGAGCTTCGAAGGAGGAAGGAGGGCCGATCTGGTGTAGATGATGACTCGGAGACTAGTAGCTCGGGCTCGAGTGATGAGGACGACAGCGATGGCGCGATCCGTCGGGAACTCGATGAGCTGGAGCAGGACTCTGACAACGAGGGTCGGTCTCGCCTTGACAACTTGAAGTTCATGCGCAACGCCGCTGCCAGGAAGAAGGCAGAAGAGAGGGAACTACTGCAAGGCATCCGAAGGACTTTGGATGGCGAGGACGAAGCAGACCTTGCCGAGAAGGAAGTCACAGAAGTTGGCCGCCGACAGTACGGCAATGCTTCTAACAAGAAACCCTTTGCGGCGGCATTGGACACTTCTGGCAGGAACGCGCCCCAAGCGGATCTCGATATGGACGAGGCCAATGCCGATGTCGACGATGTGCAAATCAACACCAACGGTCAAAGCACAAGCAACGGCAAATCATCCTGGTCCGCGCCTCGCTCTCAGCTTCAGGCCGCGCAAGAGGATTTGTCGACGGCAACCGGCAGCAAAGCCTCGTGGACCGCCAGCGAGCCGCGTCGGAAACGCAAGCAAAACGAGTCCGCCAACGCCTCCGCCATTCTCGACACCACCGCCCTCACCTCCCAACCGTCCACATCCTCCCGCAAACCCTCCAAGACCACCAAAGCCACCACCGTCACCACCACCCTCGACGATTCCGAATCCGACTCCGACTCCGACTCCGACACCACCTCCCACCAACCCGCCACCAAATCCTCCCGCTCCTCCAAAGCCGACCTCCTCGCCCGCGCCTTCGCCGGCGACGACATCGCCATCGAGGAGGAGTTTGCGCGCGAGAAGGCCGCCGTCGCGAAGGACGAGGATGACAAGATCGTCGACGACACCCTGCCCGGCTGGGGTTCGTGGGTCGGCGACGGCGTGAGCCAACGCGAGCGCAAGAGACACACCGGCCGCTTCATGAGGACGGTAGAGGAGGGCGTGAAAGCCAAAGACCGCAAAGACGCCAAGCTCGATCGTGTGATTATGAACGAGAAGCACGCGAAGAAGGTAAGTCACAACCCCCTTTCCCCTCTCTCACATCCCCCCCCTGCAAACAGCAGCACCTAACAAATCCTCCTTTCTCTACAGAACAACAAATATCTCGCCACACAGCTCCCCCACGTCTACGAATCGAAGCAGCAGTACGAGCGCTCCCTCCGCCTCCCCGTCGGTCCGGAGTGGGTGACGAGGGAGACGTTCAAGGAGGGCACGAAACCGCGTGTGCTCGTCAAGCAGGGCATCATCACGCCCATGGCGAGGCCGAGGATGTAAGCCCGTTTTTAGTATCGTGTCACTTTTTCTATCCGTCCAAAAGCCATGTTGGAGAAAAATGTGTATATCGGGATATGATTAGGCATTCTGAAAGCGCCGGTTGGGACGTAAGGTACAAATGCATCTCAGGGGTTCCCCTTGGGCTACCCATAGCAAATTTGATCTGACTCAGCCTTGCATCGTCGGTAGTTCCAGTGACATAAGGGTCCTAGAATTTTCCCAAGACATTCTCCCATTCGCTGCGTTTACAAGACGAAGCTATCATGGTTCTTTTTGTCCTATCGTTACTGCACGATATCTACATAGTACAGCCTCTTCTCTCGCCATCACACTCTCGCACGTAAGAAGCAGGGCGCCGGACCAATCTCGCCACATGTCGCTTCAACCTCATAAGGGTCAGAACCCTTCACTATCGACCGCGGATCACCACCTGGGGCTGCATCAACGGCAACCGCAAGCACCTCACTATTCGCGCAACCCCCTTCCCACCCTTTCCGAGAGCCCGACAAAATGCCGAAACTCCAGCACCAGGATCGCCCACGCTCGCACTTTGAGTCGCATAGTTTTGTAGTATGGAAGAGTCCTCGGGTGATAAGAAAAACAGAGAAAAAAGCGTATTGAACAAGAAGGAAGCCGGGGCCTTCCAGGGCGCGCGCGAGCGGTAAGGACTGTAGTATTAAGTATTGACTGTCGTGGGCGACAGTGTGCGAACTGACTTCGGGGTACTGGTTGGCCCAAGTCGAGTGACTTGGGCCCGGGAGTGTCGATGAAACGTATCATAGTCGATCGGAAGCAAACGGAATAGAGTTCGGAAGCAGTCGATCGGTCCAAGGAAATAAACCGCCTCGTCAGGCCACCCTGGCCATCAGCCTCAACAGCCGCATAGGCTCGCACGAGAGCCTTCAGTGGTGCACGGCCAGGGTGTCCTTTCAAGACGATCTCGTGTGCCGCGATCAACCGCTGAGGAGCGCAGATGCCTTGTCCATGGCATCAGCAGGGACAGCGTAGAAAGCGACTGCGATGATGATGTAAAGACCCAACAGCATAGCACCCTCGAGGTAGTTGGACTTGCCGTCCTGCACGGTGTAAGTAACGACCAGGACGGAAACGGCGAAGGCGACAGTCTCGAAGGTCTCGAAGTGCAAAGACATGTCGCGACCAATGATCCATCCGACAATAACCAGGAAAGGAGTGACACCCAGAGCGATCTGGATGCTGGAGCCGATGGCAACACCCATGGCCAGATCCATCTTGTTCCTGATAGCAACCACCACAGCGGTAACGTGTTCTGCCGCATTACCCACTATAGGGATGAGAATCAGACCGATGAAGTTCTTGCTGATACCTGCGGTCTCCACAATGTCGTCGATGCTGCCAACGAGGTAATCGGCGCAGATGGCAACAAGAATAGTCGTAACGACAAGAACCGAGACGGCGGCGATGGGACCAAGGGTGGGAGTCTCCTCAGAGTGTTCCTCGGCGGTCTGGTGCTCGGCATCGAACAGGTTGCTGTGGGTGCGAAGTTGGAAGACGAGGTACATAGCGTAGAGGCAGAGAAGGATGATTGCGGTGCCTCGGGAAAGGATCAAGATGCTGCGTGTCTTCTCGTCCTCATTGCTGTGCGATTGGTCAAGGATGGCGTAAAGCTGCATCGAATTAGCTTTCAACGTTCGCACAAATCGCTGTATGAGTACATACCGCTGCGGGCAGGACCAGCGATGCCGAGGAAAGAGTCATCATCGAGCAGGTCGTCTGAGCCATGACAGAGGAGAAAGTCTGTTCCGTGCCGTTGCCGGAAGAGCCACGGTGGATGATGCCGCCAAAGAAGAAACACATTCCCATGACAAGGAGCAGATTAGACAAGATGGAGCCGAGCATTGAAGACTGGACAACCTCGATCTGGTTGTCCTTGAGCGCAATGATGCTGACCTAGAAGGATGTTAGCTACTCCTGATCGCCAATTCTTGTATGCAGGGTGACGAGGGAACGAACAATCAATTCGACAGCATTGCCAAATGTTGCATTGAGGAGTCCACCCATCGTCTCGCCCAACTTCATGGAGATTTCTTCGGTGGCGTACGACAAGACAGCGGCGAGTGGGATAATGGCAAAGAAGTTGATCGTGAAGACGGCGGTGGAATTCCAACCCATAGCGCCAGCCACAATGCCGATCGGAACGGTAACGAGGAGGAAGTTGACATAGTCTGTCCCGTCGTCAGTACCCAGTACTCGGAAAAGCCGGGCAATGGCAGCTTGAGGCGCGAGAACTCACTGCTCATAAGGGTAACCTTGGTAGCATGCCAGCAGTGGGCAGCTGCCCTAATGGCAAAGTTGTTGCTGTCCTTGCCTGGAGTGTGCTCTGAGTTGAAGAGGAAGACCATGGTATCCGAGCTCTGGGTCGGGTAGTGGTTCTCTTCGCCGCCATCGTCATTCGGGGAGGATGAGCCATTGATGAGAGGCGTGCGCTCGTCGTTGCCGCGAACGGGCTTTGGGTTGTGATTGGCGTTGCCGCTCATTGTGAAGGGGTCGCAGCTCGGTCAACGAGGCTTGATCTGATTGAGAGAAGTTGTTGATTCTCGGCAGCCTGTTGTTTGGCGATGTGGTCAGCGATGAGGTCGAGTTAAGAATGGATCATAGCCAAGTCCAGAAGAGCAAAGAATGAGGAAAGAAAAAGCTTCGCCCAAGGGATGGCCGAGGATTAGCTTAGCAGCGATGGATCATTAGGCGGTTCGATGAGACAAAGGTGGGCACGTTGAGAGGGCCCGTTCTCGTTTCTCGAGGGTTTGTCGACGTCAAGGGCGCCAGCCAGAGCCACTGTTCACGAAGAGAACCCCCACCACGAGCGAGAACCTAATCTGTGGTCGCAGTGGCTGTGCCCGAAGAGAAAGCACGAGAGAGGTGAACTAGTCCGCTGCGATGGCGCTCTTTCTGGGGATTGGGCGCGTGCGTTGGTGGAAGAGTGGCGGCGCCTGAGAGGGAGGCGTGCAGCCGCAGCGGAGGGGAGGATCCAGGCCGGCGCGAAACCCAAATCCGACGCAGAGGAATGGAAAGCAGGGAAATTGAACAGGCGATTGCTCGAGAGGAAGGAGGTCGGAAGGGGAGGCGCACCATTCAGTACTCACAGCAGCAGCAATTTGGCGACACTGGTAGTTGGAACACAAAGGACGATGTTGTGTTTGAAGAGAAGTGATGGAAGGATGCAGTGGGTGCCCAACTAGTTTGTATGTATGAATGACGGGTGTGAGTGATATTGACCTAGGCAATATTAAGGTGGTAGCCAGGTAAGGTAGTCGACTTTGGGTAATGAGAATGTGTGAGCCGTGAGACCTAGGAATGCGCCAGCCAGCACGATCAGGCTGGAAGTTGTGTCGTGGAGCAACGAGGGACAATTGGGAAAGCAGGCAAGCAAAAGCAACTTAGCTGTGGCGCCCCGATCGGGGAGTGATGAAAGAGGAAAAGAGGAGAGCTCGTGTGGGGGCAGGCAGGGTCAACTGCACGCTGGAGATGGAGTCGATGGGCATGCAGCTGGAAGCTTGGAAGGACAAGCTTTTTTGGGTGCATCTGTGCGCTATCCCAGCTTGGCCCTCCCGTTGTTGCTTGGTCCTTCACATCACATCGCCCCGGTTGCTGGTTGTCGGGTCAGTCAGCACATCCTGTTGTAGGCTGCCAATGGGTGATCATGATGCATCGGCATGCACCAGCGAGTCTAGAATCCATCCTCTGCTGCATCATGATTGCACTGCAATTGCTGTCACTTCAAAGGTACCTGCTCACTGCAGCAAACTTGAAGCCCTCAGGCTGTGATGCCCTGAGTCGTGTTCACTGACTTGCCTGCCGTGAGTGTCCAGCGCCCCCAATCTCATCACCGCCAGTGTGCGCAGGGTGCTGGAGGCCTCCGCCCACCGAAACAGCCGGAACGAGACGAGACGCCCAGGCGCCCAGAACCCCCTAGACTCGATGGAGCGCGCTACTGGCAAGGCCTACGATTGGCTCCCCTGCTTTACATAACCCAAACGTCCTGCACTGAAACGATCCTGAAGAACCTGTGACAGGGCCAGCTCCGATCCACACGTCATTGATCCTCAGAGATTCCTTATTGCTCAGGTTCCTACGCTTATTACACGTGGGGTGTCATCCCGCCTCCACCACCTGCACTTGAGGCCATCGTCATTCCATCTCCAAAGCCTGCACGGCCCACCACCCACCGCCCAGCTACAAGTGCAGACTCCCTATTACGGAATATCACGGGGTATCACCTGCCATGTTCATACTCGCCTCTGCGTCCGCCGAAAGCCAAGCTTTCATATGCACTCATCATCTCGTCCCGCCCCAGTCATGAATCGCCCTCTTCCCGTGCCACCGCTCCCGTCCCTGCCAAGTTAATGTCATGTCCCACCTTCATCCACCGTCAACCCTGCAAGAAAAGACTAGCTACTCCCCGCTATGCAGACTTTCTCATCATTTAGCTCTCATTTATACACTTCTCATACACCGCCTATTGCCAT
The DNA here is from genome assembly GCA_023628655.1 of Sarocladiaceae sp. R1802. NCBI lineage: Eukaryota > Fungi > Ascomycota > Sordariomycetes > Hypocreales > Sarocladiaceae > Sarocladiaceae sp. R1802. Next base: position 108,934 of record JAMAKF010000026.1, read on the forward strand.
GTAGTCACTCCCGTATCAGTTGAGGGGATCAAAAAGGTGTGGCCATTCTTTCATGCATGCTATGCTAGTATTTGCCGTGAGTAAGGTAGGTTTGCAGGTCATCTCTGAGTTGCTTCTTTAGGTAAGGTAGGTATTCTCGCCGTCATCTTTGTCCAGCCAGGTTCACTAGGCGCCATTCCAGGGTCACCTCCTCCCAAAATGCTTAAATTTCGCCAAGTGCTGTCATCAAGTTAGCCATTATCTCAGACAATGCATAGCCACTCCGGTCCCGTATCAAACTCACCTGCCGCATACGCCAGAGACCACGTCAACGACGCTCCTCCATCCAACCATTGCGGGTTGAACTGCGGCGCGCTGAAGAACTCCCACGCTAGTCGTGGCTGTACCGTGGCATAACTGGCGTAAATGATCCCCTTCCATGCGTTGCCGATCTTATCAACCCGCCCGTTGCTCCAGAATGCATCCCATTCCTCCTGCACAAACTCTCGCACCCGCACGTACGGCGTCGGTGGCAGAAGAGGGATCATGTGGATGCCTTGAATGCACTCGAGGTCGGCCGAGAAGTACGTGGTATGGTCGATCTTGTTCTCAAAGAGAATGCCAGCCACTTTGTTCCCAATGAACTGCTTCGGCTGTACCGAATTGTCCTTGCGGTACAGGTAGTAGTGCTGCAAGCTCCTCGCAATGATGGCAAGCTGCAAGTTGCCTCTGTGTACCTTCAGTCAGCGCACAGGTCAGATTCTCAAGACAGACCCGACGTACCGCGCCTCAAGGTCAGCATTGCCGCTGACCTTGCCCCACATCTTGAGTGCGTATGCGTGCATCATGTCTTCAGAACTCGATTCCTGGTCCTGTGATGCAAGTCAATGGTGATCACGCACGAGACAGCGACGTGGGACACATACCTTGCCGTCCGCCGCGGCATAGAGGCCGTGGGCCCAGCTGTGGCCGTGATACCAATCGAAGTTCCTCCAGAGGGGAAAGTACTTGTCCTTGGTGCTCGGGTTTGCGACATCGCGCACAAGGATATCAACGTAGTCTTTGTTTTCTCTCATCCACGCAGGGTCAAGTTGCCCAATTGTCGCCGCGGCCAGGATATGATAGCCGTAATGGAAGTGATGGTCGTTGTAATACGTGTTGCCGAAATCAGCCCCTGAGTTGCCCGTCACGTAAGACGCCGACGATACCACGCCACCCCAGGCACCTGAATCTTGTTAACACACAGATCTTGAGACTGATTCGGTGGTGTACGTACTCTCATACATCAAGGGAAACTTTTGCTGATTTGCGGCAAAGGCCCCGAACGCTGCTTTCACTTGACCAAGCCCATGTTGAGCCAGCCCATGATCACCAATCAGTTCGTGTACGACGTAGCATATTGTTGCAAACTTCGCTAGAGCCTGGCCAAGTTAGTCCACAAGCAGCTGTTTGGTTCAGGGTTGCTCATACCTTGCCACTGAAATACATCGAATCAAGATTCGACTGCGCAACCATGTTCTGTGTTAGCTCTTTCTGCGCTGCACTGTGAATCAAGCCCTTTGCCCGGTCTGAAAGCTTCGTCATGTTGCCTTTCTCAGGGTGCCATGGCGCAAGGTTCATATGCATTGGAAGCTTCTCAATCATTGTCCACCGGCTTCCCTGAACTAGGGTGCCGAGGCCTTTGGTAGTAGTCTGAAGCTGTACTTTGCAGAGGCCCTTTGTAGTCTCGTGGTCGAAGGACTCCACATGATGCGGTAGCGCATACATGTACAGGTTGCCCATCGCGTGACCTTCACGTTGGAAGTTGAAGCTATAAGAGCCATGCTCGTGAGAGGCAGACCCTGCCAACTTCAGCGTGACAGGATAGACTCCCGCGCCATCGTCCAATGTCTGCTCAGAGCCAGGGGTTTGAGGGTCTTTGGCGATATGGATGGATCCAAAGAAAGGCTTCTTCGACTGTGCAAGCGTGTTGTTGGTGACCTCGAGCTCAAGCTCGTCGCCCTTTGTGCGAAAAGCGTAAAGCCTCCACGACGTCCCGTCCTCCAAGTTAAAGTTGAACTTGGTCACATGCGGCTTGGGGAACTTGGTGACTCTGGTGACGGTCTTGAAATAGACCCCGGTTTGAATGCGAGGCATTGAGCCACTGTAGAGACCTGTAACGTACGCCATCCCTTGTACGATTGGGAAAGATACGGCGGGAGGCGCGTTGGCATCACGGCTGAGATGGACTCGCGTCGAGAATGCCGTGACACTGTCCATTGTGAGGGCTGTGCTCTTGCCCAGGTCCGCGGCTCCGAGCACGAGTGACTGGATTCCCACCGGGTTCAAGTAGTACGAAGCTGCTCCGGGTATCGTCTCTTTGCCAAACACCCTCTGACGTGCATCAACATGTGAGCAGGACATTCCCCAGGTGCCGCTAGCATTATTGCCATCTGCCCACGCTATGGAGTAAGGGAAGGTGTAAGTGGGAGCATGTCGGTCACCGAGGAAGAAGTTGGCGAAGAACTTGTTTGTTTGAAGAGGTCCCTGGGCAGCGATCCCGGTTCTCGGCACTGGGTGATCCTTCTGCCGTTTTATGTTCGAAGGAGGAGGCTTGGTGCCTATGGGCTCTCCGAAAATGTCTCTTGAGGACATGCTGGGCTTATCGGCAGCTGCTGAAGCGGAGTCGGTGGTATAATTGGCGAACCGAGACACCGTCGTTTTCGTCACCAAGATGGTGCTAATAGTCAATGAGTTGGAATAGACTGGTTCTGACCCGGCATCAAGACTGTACGTGCCTGTCTCTGAAGAAACTGTCAAAGGCGAAGAGGCCTGGGAAGCCGAGAAGTTGTGATGCTGCGTAGAGGTGTGCAGAGAGGTGTTAAGAAGTTGCTGAGGAGATGGAGCAATATATAGATACTCCAATGTAGATTCAAAAGTTGGTTCAGCGGCAGTAGGATTCGTTGATGAAGTTGTTGTCGCTTCAGGGCAGTTGGTGGTCTGGGAGTGAACGCTGTGCAAGGTAAGCGTGGACCAGATTGTAGAATATGGCTGTCCGACGTGGTGATCGGATTTGACAACGGCTCCTGCAGTAACTGTTAGCCATGATAGGCAAAGAGACAAGATATAAGGCATCATCTCGAGAACTTCCTGCTGTTGAAAGCTCACGAGAACGAAGACATGCCAAAGGTAGAGGGGGCGGAGAGCGGCCCGCCGTGATCGCACAGCTAGAAGTAGGAACAATAAAGCGCAAGAAACTGATTCAGGATGAAGATGAGAAGCCCGTATGTTTTGTCGATCTTACCTGGTGACGAGGTGGAGCAATTCAGATACCGCCCAAGGAGGGTGTCTCAACGCGACGACGTAGGAGCAGCGCCGCAGTGACAAGCTCCGAGGCGAGATGTGAGGGAGCACCGTTAAGAGTCATGTACAGAATTCCAGATATTCTAGGATAGATGTGTGTGTGTGTGTGTGTGTGTGTGTGTGTGTGTGTGTGTCGAGAAGGGTGTAGGACGATCCGGGCGCTGACGGTCAAAGCAATCGCGAATTGAAGGGATCTGGATGTTGGTAAGCCGTGATGGTTGGAGGTGCTGAGCTGTAGCTTCTGCACATTTACAGACAGTGAGCAAGGACCAAGTCGATTGTGGTTGCCGCAGAGAGTACTTGCTTGCCGTCAATCATGCGATATGCAGTCGTGGCTACCGCTGACGAACTTGTGATGTCGAGTTTGGTTCGACGCACTGGTTGCAGCCACCGAGGGACGCCCGGTTTGAGATCGTACAGCGGACAATCACGACAACTCCAAGGCGTATCAGAGATCAGAAGACATTTCGATGTGAAAGAATGCGTGGATTCTTTCGTCTTGTCCTCGGTTTGGCGGTCTTGACTTGCGGCAAGCGGAGCTACCTTACTCCTCATAACCCCACCATGTGGTGAAGTTACGACGCAGCCAAGCCCATCGACGAGGTGAGGCCGAATGTTCTTCCACTCCTCAGGCCGATTCGTCGTGCTTCATAGCTGGAATTGCTCCTAGGACAACAAGGCACAAGTCTGACGCAACATCGTGGTTGAGAGATGTCAATTCGCTACTACAGTAGTGACGCGCGTCAGCTATGTCGCCCTTCAAAAAGTATTCTGGAGGTAATCTCCATTCAACGAGCGATCATCCGCACCAGCAACAAGAGTCCTCTTGTCAGAGACCAAGCGCTCCATATTTCCCCTTGCTGTCCTTCAAAATCTCCCTCAGGTTCATCGGCTTCTGAACAATAGGCTTCTCCGCGTGCGTGTGTCTGGCATTCCTGCCACGATCACGATCCCTTCCGGACTCTGCCTGTTCTCGCTTCCTGACCTGTCGTGCCTCATCTCGCTCGGCCTCCTTCTGCGCCTTGCGCAATTCTCGCTGACTGAGCTCCCAAGGCTCTTCCAGGATATCCTTGCGAAACTTGGTACGCTTCTCCCACAAGATGACCTCTTCCATGGTACTCTTGATGGGTCGCATTTTTTCGATGTTGATCTGTTTTTCATCACGGAACTCCGTAAGAAGCCCTTTGACCTCGACTACATCTCCGACATCGATGTCAGGGTAAGCAGAGACCTTGGTCGCTGTCATTGGGCCAACGTTGGCTTTGGACTTGGTCTCGTTCGCGGCTTCAGAAGCAAACTCTGCAGGCTTTTCGGGCACCGAGAGCGTCTCCAACACTTCGATGCATGCATTGCTGCTGTCGTCAATGGTATAGACTCTCCTACCGGCGTAGTCATCGATGGCGACCACGAGCCCTACGACTCTGACCCATTTGACCGGCAAGTTTTTGTAGAAGTAGAACTGCTCGCCTAAAGACGTGTGAGATTTGTAGCCATTGCAATAATGGGTGTCGTACCTTCAAAACCATCGTGTTTGTCCAGAGCGTGAATCTCGGCAGCCTTGAAGAAGCACCAGACGGGCCAGGTTGGAGAGAGGTGAAAGCAGTAGCGCGGGTAGAGGCCGGCCTTTCCTACGTCTCCCATCGCATGCCTACTTTTTCATGCCTTGTATGGGCAGTCGAATCATAGTTGACACCAACGTTGCTCGTGATTTCCGAACCATGGATGACAGTGGTGTAGCTGGTCACAGTCACGACGCGATTTCGGACGCGACCACCAGTACAGCGCGGGGCTGTCCCTTCCCCACAGAGGCAAGTCCATGCTACCCGCCACAGCGGAAAGGCATTGGCAAGATCGCAGGTTATGCTTGAAAATCAGGTTGGAAAGAATTTAATGAAGTTCTTGTGGTATACCTTGCCGTCAATTTGAGTTTCCTGTCACAACTCCTGTAGCGCCTTGTGTGTATCCTCCTAACCCGTAGCTTTGCCATCAATCTACCTTTTCGACTTCTTCGCCTTGCCCAGCTTTGCCGCCGCAGCTTGGAAAGCCTCTTCCGACGGCTCCTCTTCTACTGCTCTCTTCTTGCCCTTCTTTCCCTTACCAGCAGTCGCTCCCCATCTCTCTGCCACGCCGTCTAGGAAATCCGAGGCATCTTGCCGCCTGTCTTGCTGTCGCTTTTGGATGAGAGCCGCAAGAGCATCCTCGGAGCTGTCTTTGCCGGCACCTTTGCCCTTCTTCGAAGATGACTTTCCAAAGAGCTTGTCAGCTACATTAAGCTCCTTCGCATACTCTTCAGCCTCGGTCGCCTCGGCTTTGGCCCGCTTTGTGCGGGCCGTCCGCTTCTTGGAGGACTCGTTGACATATGCCTTGAATGCAGGCACGTCTCTGCTTTCGATTGCCTCGTCAATGATCTTGCGGAATCGGGCATCGTCTTCAATCACATCGCTGAGGATGACCATCTCGTAGAGCTGATCCATATCACCCTCGCACTGCTCGAAAGCCACCAAAATATCGTCCTTCTCTTCCTCCGAGCCCTTGTATTTCGCCGCGAACTTTTGAATCGCATCTTCCGATACGGCATCTTTATACTGTTCTCGGTAGAAGTCGGACCAGTCGAAACCCTCGGCGTCGACTATAGACTCGGATGTCGAGCCTGTGGTGTCGTATCGTTTACGACGGACGGGGTCGGACAGCACTGCATAGGCGAATGCGATCTTCTGAAACTTCTCCTTTGCCTCATCCTTCTGATCGTCGGCAACCTTGTCTGTCACTAATGTCAATTTCACAGCCCCTCGAGATTCTGTTCTTAATGAATTATTTACCAGGGTGATTTCTCAGCGCAGCCTTTCGATATGCGCTCTTGACCTCGCTCTCGGTAGCAGTCCGCTCAAGATCCAGTGTTTCGTAGGGATCGATGACCGGCAGCTCACCGTCAAAAGCTTCCTCGGAATCCGACATAATGCTGTGTTGTGCTTTGGTTCTTTTTCGCGCAGTTCAGATCTGGTTAAAAGTCTCCCACAGTACAATTGTCGTCAAAGAGGCTTTGGCATCGAAAGTGTTGACGACGCGTGTGAAACGCGCCTCGCCTACCTTGCGGGACGGAAGGCGGAAAGCTCATGTGGGGCACCACTGCCCCGCGTAAAGTGCCGCCTCACCAACTGCCTCTGAAATGCCAAATTCCTCACATTTCATGGCAACCCAAGGCGACGATAGTACTGTGACCCCATCAAGATGACTACAATCCGCCACGGAGATCATGATGCGGCCATGGGATTGGCACTGGACCTGGCTCGCCAATCTGAACCCAAGCCTACCAACTACCGAGTCGGTGCACTGCTCGTCAAGCTAGCCGACGATACCATCACCGCGCATGGCTACACTCTGGAGCTTCCTGGAAACACGCACGCCGAGGAATGTTGTCTTCTAAAGCTTGCAGCGCTTCATGACGTTTCAGAAGAGGATCTTGCAGGAGTCATGACGGAGCCGCATGCCCTCTATACCACCGTTGAGCCATGCTCAGAGCGCCTAAGCGGCAAGCTGCCTTGTGTTGAGCGGGTTCTAAGACAAAAGACTTGGATCAAGGAAGTCTATGTTGGCGTCACCGAGCCAGATACGTTTGTCAGCCAGAATCGAGGCCGAAGAATGCTTACAGACGCGGGCATTGTGGTTCACCATGTTGCTGGCATGGAAGACGACATCTTGCGCGTTGCTACGGCAGGTCACAAACGAGTTTCTTAGACGCTACAGCCTGGAAACATCCAACAGGAATCATGTGGTACCACCCCCGGATACGGATCGGCAGTTCACTTTTGGCTCTTCGGATCTCCGGGTACGCTTAGATGCTACAGGTCACATAGACTGGTCGCCTTCGCCCGGGGGAGTTACTGCCAGGCAGTGCTACACCGCTACTCAGCTGATGTTTTTTGAGCATGCGATATTCGATTGAGACGTGATGGTCGATGAGCTCTCGATAGAGACTACCGACCCAAATGCGAAGCCAGTTATCATTGGCTAAGTGTATTCCAAGCCATCAGACGCAACGTTTCAAATCAATAATTGAGGCGATATGAGCAGCGAGGCATGATCTCTGGGCAAAAGCCAGACAACTGTCACGGCCGATGGCCCACACATCAAAGCATGCTCATCGCAATCGATGGCGTGTCCTGCTACACGCCGAAGGCACAGGAGAGCCATGCTGTTGGCCACATCGCCGTGAAAACCTCATCAACGGGATAGAGCAGTCGCATGGATACTCCGGAAGCGGCGAATCTGCAGACAGCCACACTACTTGGCCACATACCTCGAGCAACTTTCTACAACGACTTTGCCCCACAGCCCTTACGACCACTTGGTCCTTTCTTCCATTCGATTTCAGGATGGCATATCATTCCTCGCTCGCAGATTGCAGAATGATCGCCTCTGCAGGTCTGCTGTCATGATAGGGCATCCCAGATCGTCGGGGAAGCGCCAGCCGGACGCAAAATGTCGGAGGTAGAAGTGACCTCGACGGCAAGGAGAGTGAGGACGCACTTACCCGTCCAATGGCGTGTCAACGTCTCGGATAGCGCCATGCATACGTTCACAAAGTGGTGATGTGTTTGCCGTGTACGGCAAGCCTGCATAGGATCAACGGACTCACTGAACGTGCACACAGTAGACGCTACAGGGAACCCAAACATGATCCATGTGGTGAACCGTGCGCAAGTCGCCGACCACACTACCTCACTGGATATGGTTCTAATGATCTGTCATGTTGTTATTGGGTGGTTTTGAGGCTTTCGATGACGGCCTCCAGCCGTAACCCGCCGATGCGGCCATGCGGGCGCTGTGCAGTGTGGCGTATGTGCCCACCAACACTGCGGAGACGTCATGCATGGTAGCAGCAGACGGGGAAGACGGAGAGGTCAAGGGTCGCCAACTCGTTTCGCACTTTGCCAGAATGCGCCTCCCCTGCGGGAGGTCAACCACTTGTCCAACATCGCTGGACGACCGACGATGGGAATCGCCACAAGGAGGAACCCAAAGACTCATACCGATGGTGACATCAGGTGACGGGGCACTGATGTGTTCACGGCGCCGGCCAGCTCGAGTCAGCAAGGTATCAGGCGATGGGAGCGGGCGAAGGCTTTGGCATGAGACGCAACACCAATAAAATGGGTGCAAACGGATGTGCGACTGTGATGCAGGACCGACCGGTAGTTGACAGCTGTTGGAGCGGGAGGGCTGTCGGCGGTGATTCAGGTCGGCTAGGTGATGATATAAACAGCCGTTGACACGCACAACATCCCTTCACTGCACTTTTCTCTCATTCACCAAACTCACCCACGACGGTTACTCATCTCTGTGGACTCTCACAATGATTAACAGCTGAAGTGAGCAGCTTGCCCCTTTCTTTCACTCCTTCACCCTCATAAGGAGGCAGTGTCACATTCCCCGTCACCACCTGATGACGGGTATATGAGGATTGCCGCATCATCTCTGGTTTTCTTCGGCTACGATCATCACTCTCCTATCAAAAATCTGCTGCAGAATTTGAGCCCCTCATCGTCGATTTTCCGATTGGATCCCGCACCGTCCTTTACGAAAGACGGCCCAAGCAAGCAACAGAATTAACATTCACGTCAATCGCGGGGTCACTTACAACAGTTGTCAAGCTAAGCTCGATCTCCACACCATCTCGCGCCAGAGGCGATACCCTGGTCCCTTGGGACCTCACCGACTCTTACATCACCTGTCCTTCTGTTCTCCAGTGTTCATCGTCCGGTCAAGGTCAGCACGGCGGAGTGGATCTGATCCGTTTGTGGTCGCTGCCTAGTTCCGAAGCAGAGATATTGACTGTCCGATTCTGTCGTGCCCGTTGTCATTGATTGCTGGAGGATGTCTGATCAGTTCCTTGACACCCGTGGTGGTCGAGGCGGTCGAGGCGGTCGAGGCGGCCGTGGCGGCCGTGGTGATAGAGGCGGGGGTCGCGGTGGCCGTGGTGGTGGTAACTTCAACAACCGAGGTGGTCAAGGAGGTCAAGGAGGTCAAGGAGGCCAAGCAGGCGGCGGCGGCGGCTACAATGATCGTGGTGGAGGTAACTACCGTGCACGCGGTGGTGGTCAAGGAGGAGGTGGAGGCGGTGGTGGTGGCTATCGAGGTCGAGGAGGACGACCGACTTCCCCAGGAAGATCTATAGCCTTCACGTAAGTTCATCCATCCACGAATCCGGATAACAGGCCCATAAGTGGCAGGCGAACCAGAACTGACCCCGAAAATGTAGCCTTGGCGGAGCCGTGCCTGTTCCGAATCATGATCCTGTTGTGGACAAGCTGGAAGACCAGATTATCAAGAAGCAGGGTGCCAGCATTGCTGATCTCACCTCCAAGATGGGCAACGTCAAGCTCGGCAGCTCCAGTGGCAAAGGCTCTTCTAGCTCGACTCAGCTCGACCATTTCCCAGTCCGTCCCTCTTTCGGCACCAATGGTAACCCAGTCTTGCTCTGGGCGAACTACTTCGCCGTCAAGGTGCAGCCCGAGACGTTCTTCAAGTACACGATGAAGTTCTCGCAGCGCCTGGGCGACGGCAAGTTCAAAGCCGCCGAGCTTAAAGGCAGGAAGCTCCGGCTGGTCGTGCAGGTTGTCATCGCGGAGCTGAAGAACAAGTACCCCAATAACCCTCTCGCAACAGAGTTCAAGAGCCAACTCATCACCCACACCCCGCTCGAACAGGCCGAGATGCTTGTGACTCTGGCCGATGGCCTCACACCTGAGGTGTACCAGGTCGAGTTCAACGGTCCGACGGAGGCTCGTGTTAGCGACATGAATGCTTGGCTCTATGCCATGAAGCAGACATCGGACGACTTGATATACCCTCGTTTCCCTGAGACTGTCGACGCTCTCAATGTCATCTTCGGTTTCGGTTCTCGGTCCAAGGATACAGTCTCTGCTGTTGGCAGTGCACGCGTATTTCCTTTCGACAAGGTGGTGAACGGCGACAACGTCGTGAGCCTCTCCAGCGATAACCGGCCCCTGATGGCAGGTCGAGGCATCTTTCATTCCGCGCGTCTTGGCACAGGGCGCTTGCTTCTCAACGCCAATGTTACTCACGGCGTCTTCAAGGTTTCCGGTCCTGCTGAGGATATCTTCAAAAAGTTCCAAATTCGTCCCATGGGCAGAGACCAAGCTCGAGTTGCCACTGGCAGAAACCTCAGCACCTTGGCCAAGTTCTTACCAAAGACTCGAGTTTCTGTTGAGATGAAGCTTGACAATGGAAAGATCATCAACCGCAACAAGGCCATTTACGGACTTGCAAAGGTGTCAGAGATCTCGCGCTCCTTCAAGGGTGATCACCCTCCGCGCTTCGCCTCTGGCATGGAATACCCCGGCCCGAACGATGTGAGCTTCTGGCTCGAAGATGGCAAGGGTGGAGGCCAATACATTTCGGTCGCCCAATATTACCAGAAGAGTAAGTGCACCTTGATACCGACAAGCAAATCTCGATGCAATTCTAACGCTTTGTGTAGAGTATGGAAGACAGCTGGGCAACTACCCACTGCTAAACCTTGGTCGTGCTGACCGCCCGACATTCTACCCTGTCGAGGTTGTTACGATAATTCCAGGCCAGCCCGTCAAGGCCAAACTCACTGGCTCCGAGACGACCGACATGCTATCTTTCGCGTGTCACTCGCCTCATTTCAATGCTACGCACATCAGCACAGCAGGTCGCAAGACACTTGGGCTTGATGACGGCTTCCTGGGTGACTTCGGAATCACCACCGACAAGAACCTGCTGACCGTTCGTGGGCGAGTCTTAAACGTGCCCAGCATCTTGTACTACGGCCCTGGCCAGCAGAGGGGGACGAAGCAGATCCGGCCCAGAGACGGCTCCTGGAACATGCAGAATTGCAAGGTCGTCAAGGCTGGCAAGCCGCTCATCAATTGGGGGTTCGTCAACATCTACAATAGCCACAAACAAGCGCCATATGTCGTTGACAGCGCGACGGTCGAGTCCTTCGCAAACTTCATGAAGGAATCGGGAATGCAGGTCCACTCAAAGCCGATAGCCCTCCGTACCTTCAACGGTCAAGTGGCACCTGTGAACCGCGACGAGTTCTTGAGCGGTATTGATGCTTTCTTTGCCAAGGCGAAGGCAACTGGGTTGCAGTTCATCTTGCTTATCCTCCAAGAGCGCGATAGCGCCGGCCTGTACGCCGAGATCAAGCTGATGGGTGACTGCGTGTACGGCATTCACACGAGCATCGTCATTGGCAGCAAATTCAGGCCTTTCGACAAGCAGACTAACCAGGTCAAGGTCTCGAACCAGGCTGGCTTTTTCGCAAATGTTGCTTTGAAATGGAACTTGAAGCTCGGCGGCGCGAACCACGCACTTTCGAACGAGCTCAGCCTGTTGAAGGAAGGGAAGACCATGATTGTGGGATACGACGTGACTCATCCAACCAACATGCCAGCAGGCAAGGACACTGATGTCCCATCCATTGCCGGGCTGGTCGCCAGCATCGACAAGCACCTGGGCCAGTGGCCAGCCGTGGCGTGGGAGCAGCCTTCACGACAGGAGATGCTTAAGGGGCGTCTTGTCGGCGTGTTCAAATCCCGCCTGGACCTTTGGTACAAGAGTAACAAGGCACTCCCAGAGAACATTGTCATTTTCCGTGATGGCGTCTCGGAGGGTCAATTCGCCCAGGTTCTTGAGCATGAACTGCCCAGAATCCGCGAGGCCTGCCGCGCCAAGTACGGCGACAAGAGCAGACAGCCCAAGATCTCCATCATTGTCTCCGTCAAGCGCCACCAGACACGCTTCTACCCTACCAACGTTCAGCAGAAGACCGACTCTGGCAACATCCAACCCGGCACCATCGTCGACCGCGGCGTTACACAGGCTCGCTACTGGGACTTCTTCCTCACCGCACACAACGCCCTGCAAGGCACAGCCCGCCCCGCGCATTACACCGTGCTGCTTGACGAGATCTTCCGTGCGCGCTACGGCGCCAACGCAGCCAACGAGCTCGAGAAGGTGACGCACGAGCTGTGCTACCTGTACGGACGCGCGACCAAAGCCGTGAGCATCTGCCCACCCGCCTACTACGCCGACATTGTGTGCGAGAGAGCGAGGGCTCACCGGCCGGACATGTTTGAGGCGAGCGATGTGGCGAGTCTGGAGTCGGGTGCGACTGGCGCTGGGGGCCATGCAGCGCAGCCCACGCGTACCAGGGATGTGCACCCAGACTTGGCCGATACCATGTACTACATTTGAGGATGTAACGGAATGGCCTTGATTGTTCTGCATTGATCGGGGGGCCAAGAAAAACATGTACCAGGCATCAAGATCAGATCAGTTTTGTATCAGGCCTTAGGATAATCAGGCCCAGGGTGATCAGGTTCGGTTAAGGAGAATGGCGTCTAGGCTCAGTTTGGCTTTCAGAATGACTCTTATCAGGACGCGTAAGGGACACAGTCACGAGCAAGATAGGCATGGAATCAACAAGTGTTTTGAGAAATGAGTGTGCAAGTTGCTTGTGTGAGGACATGGGTAAAATGGGATGATATGAAATGGTGCCTCGAAGCTGGTTTATGTAAATGAGTCTATTCGATCTAGATCTTGGACTTTGGCTTCCCCGGTTTAGCAGGCTTCCCAGTATACACCTTCCTCTCCTCACTAATCGTCGTCTTCTCCTCCTTAGTCTTCCTACTCCACTCCTCAAATTCCTTCTCTTCCTTCCACCATCTCTCCATCTCACTCTTGATCCATACCGACGCCTCCCTCGCACAGAGCCCGGGGGCTTCCTGCGCAATTAAATGCCCATGCTCCTTGCTCGTCACGCCCTTCACCCGGCCTTCCTTCGCGCCACCACTCCCCCCAATGCCCGTGCCTGTCATCTCCATCTTCTCCCTGATGAGCTGCGGCGGTGAGAGGTTACTCTTGCCGCCGAAGATGTAGAGGACGCTGGGGCGGAGGTTTGGTAGACGCGCCCACGTGATGGGGCTTTCGGGGCGGTAGAACGGGTAGACTGGGAACTCCTCGTGCAAGGTAGCATCAAGATCCGGAACAGCTGCGCGATCGACAACTTGTCGGCTCTTAGGGTCGAATCCCGCCCAACTTGGTCTGAGGAAGGTAAAGACCTCCTGGTGCTTAGTCGTAGAAAGGGTAACCTCCTCTTTCCCATCCACGTTTCTCAAGCCATGCTCAATCCACTTGTCTAGCACTCTCTCATCCCACGCTTGGTAAAAGGGGCTCTTCTTGAACGACTTTGCAGCCTCGGCGCGTGACGGCCAGACGTCTCTGCGATACGTGCTCATCGTTGCCGGTCCTTCGGCCAGTGTTCCTGGGTTGGAGGCGAATTGAGAGATGACGGGATCAAGCAGGACGACGGTGCTGAAGAGGCGAGGGTGGGAGAGGGCGACGTTGACGAGCATGTTCCCGCCGAAGGAGTGGCCGACTGCGACAAGGGGACGGGGCATGCGGAAGTGGTTGATCATATGTTGAATATCCCTTGCGCCATCAAACCAGCTTGCTGCAATTCGTGTCAGAAAGACATCTTCAGCGGAGGGGTCCTCAAGTTTTGGGGAACATACGGTCATTTCCGAGCTTATCGGCATTGAGAATTCCGCTCTTGCCTTGCCACGCGATGTCTGACATCCAGATACTGCGTATCCTCAGACCTTGCCTCTTTGTCTCCTTGTGCAGTTCCCCCCACAGAGGCTCATACAGCTCCTGTAGAGTCGACCATTAGTACTGTCCTCGAGATGGCAGTGTGGCGCAACCTACCTTTGGGAAGCCATTGGCGTGAGCCGCAATGATGGTGATATCGCCATGCTGGGGATTCGGGTTGTCCTTTGGCGTGTATTGCTTCACGCTGAGGGACAATTGCTCATCTTGCGAGTTTGAAGTTGCGCGAGCGTATTCGCGGATATGTGATGCAGCGATAGTGTGCTCTCGGATGTGGTAGAGAGAGGCCATGGCCTGTAGCTGACTTCGGGTGAGATTGGAAGAGCCTACTAATGCAGATGAAGATGGTATATACTGTAGATCTAGCAAGGGGAAAGATCAAGAAGTCGACTCCGGGTTACGCGGTCCTGAATGCAGATGAGGATGGGAATGAGGGATGAAGGTCGTCTCGGATCGTGAATCGGCAAATGCAGGTCACCAACTCCGAAGGGGCCTCGGTTGCGGGGGACTCCACTGAAGCTGTTCCCAGAACCACTAAATCCACGCTGTTGGCCGCTGTAGCCACAGGCAGACGCTGCAGGTCGAAGCTCCACTGTCAACTTCAACTTCCACGTCTGGACTTGGACTTCCCAGCTTCGCGCAGACATCCTCTCAACTGAGCCATTTCGAACTTTGTGAGCTTATCCTATCACATTTAACGCCACCGGAAGATTAATGAGGTATGGAATGCCAGCTCTTTAAAGAAGACACTTGCCATAATGCCGGCAAAGATACTCCTCTTCGCTGGTGCACCGCCCTCAAGTGCAGTCACGGAATCCTCGTGCACACTCGAAACCTATCTTCCACCATTTACCCACTTCCTCGACATCCCCGAGACGGAGCCTGATCAAGTCCCATCTTCTTTCCAACATGTGGCGGCATGGAGATCCTTGCCATTGAAACGCCTCCCTCTGCACACCGGCTTGACCCAGCAACACAGCCTCCTGAACGAAGACGTCCCAAGGCATGCCAACTTCTTCTCCACTGCCGATGTGTCTTTTGACGACTCACGCGAATCTCTCGACGACTACGGTGGGAACGATGCTCTGAGTCAATTCTATGAAGCTTCCCTTTCGGCCCTCGAGAACACGTCGCTGCTCTCAGAGGGTGAGAGCTTCGATGCATCCTTCATGACCACCTCCTCCACGGGCGACTACTCTCGCATCAGCCAAAACCAGGACAAGGCTCCAATAGCCGCGCACCTTTCCGATCTTGAGGACGTGCCACCTGCACCGCGTATCCTTGCGCTCAATCCATCGACCGTGACGCTGAACCTCATCGTCGGTATTCTGTCCATCGCTCAGCCGCGTACAGTCACCACTCGGTGGGGCAGAGCCATGTCTCTCATTGAGATACTCGTCGGCGACGACACTCGGTCCGGTTTCGCAGTGACGTTCTGGCTTCCGGAATCTGAGGTCACAAACAGTCATATCACCAAGCTAAGACGCCAGGACGTTGTTCTTCTTCAAAATGTTGGACTCCACGTCTTCCGTGGCAAGGTCTACGGCCAGAGCCTCCGGAGAGACCTTACCAAAGTGAGCATACTATGGGGATCCAGCGGACAAGGTATCTACTCGACAAGAGCTCTTGCCAAGGCTGGGCCGTCACAGCCCCAGATGGAAAAGGCGAGACTCGTCAAGGACTGGGTTCTGAAATTCGTTGGCGCAGATAAGAAGGCGCAAAGAACATCGAAACGCAGACTCCGATCATGGGACGAGCCGCCACCGGATTCTCAGTGAAGGAGGAAGACATTATGTTCTTCTATTACTATCACAGCCTTTGCCGTGCCTTTTTCAGTGAAGCGGAGATGTACAGCCAAATGGCAACTATGCAATCCGGAATCCAACGCCAAGACATGCAATCAGCCCGTGAGCTTCGGAGGTATCTATGGGACGCAAAGAAAAGAAGCGACTGGATCAAAGACAATCGGCAAAATTAGACAGCAACAGCGGCACCCTCTCCAGCTCCCTTCTTCTTGCCGTCGGGTCCGACCTTGACCGACTTCCAGCCGATGCCGAACGACATGAGGAAGGCGAATGCGGCACAAGCGAGCGACACATAGAAAGTGTCCCTGAGACCAGTCATGTACGACTCCAGGACATCCGGGATGGCGTCCTCGCGACCCATGCGTTCGAGAATGCCACGGACTTCGGAGGCACCACTGTTGATGAAGATCGTAGGGTCGACGCCAATGTCGCGGCGGCGGATTTCATCGATGAGTCCATTCTGGAAGAGCGTCTGGCTGACACCAACGAAGATGGCACCACCAAAAGCCTGGAAGAACTGGACACAGGCGGAACCCACGGGCACCCACTCCTGGGGCAAAGTAGTCTGGACGACGAGGACGCCGATCTGGAAGCCAACACCGATGCCAAGACCGGCGAGGACTTGGTAACCGAACCACTCACGGAGTGGGCTGCTGACATCGAGGGTTGTGATCAGGCCAGTACCAACAGTGTAAAGGATCATGCAGAAGATGGTGACGGGCTGGTAGTAGCCAATGGAAGTGATGATGCCACCGCTGGCCATGGAGCACACGATGGTGGAGATGAGCAGAGGCAGAATCTTGATGCCAGCCTGCACGGCGCTAACACCCTGGATGGCTTGGAAATAAAGCGCTGGAACAATGGTCAGTTTGGGCTTCCAATAATTGTGACTTCAAAGGGGATGACCAAGGGGATGACTCACAGAGATAGTAGATGAGGGAGAAGAAACCAGCACCGAAGCCAAGGCAGAAGAGCATGGCGAAGAGGACGTAGCGGTTCTTGAAGAGTCTTGGGGGCAGAGTACCAGTGTCACCCTTCCAGAATTGAATGCCGGTGAAGACGAGGATGAGGAGACCGAAGCCGACGAAAAGGCCGATGATGCGAGAGTCGCTCCAGGGGTACTCAGCGCCACCCCACTGGAGGGCGAGGAGGAGGCAGATGACACCGGGGATGAAGAAGAAGGCACCGAGGATGTCGAGCTGCTTGATGCGGTCCATGAAAGTGAGGCTGAGGGTGTCCTCGCTGTTGCGGTTGACGTGGAGGAACAAGAAGACAATGCCCATGGCGATACCGCCGATGGGGAGGTTGATGTAGAAGCCTGCGAGACTGTCAGTCGGAACTGGATCTGGGGAGAGGTACATGAAGCGGATTGGTGACTTACACCAACGCCAAGTCGCGTGGTCAGTGAAGGCACCGCCAAGGAGGGGACCGGCGACAGAGGCGATTCCCCACATGCCACCGATGAGACCGAATGCCAAGGGACGCTTCGCGAGGGGCACTTTGTGCTGTTAGTGGCGGATTCACAGCTTTCTCAATGGGAGGAAACTCACTGATGAGAGAGAGGATGACAATGGAGCCGGAGAAGAGACCAGCAGTTCCGATCTGGATCATCTGTTAGCCATATGCAGGTTGATCGGGCCAAAGGAAGACTTACACCGGCAATGGCACGGCCGACGATGAAGGTGGTGGAGCTGGGAGCGACGGCGCAGATGAGGGATCCGACCTCGAAGATGAAGATGGCGCCGAGGTAGGCGAGCTTGACGTTGAAGAGCTTGTAGACGGCGCCGTACATGGGCTGGAGGGCGGTCGTGGTGAGGAGGTAGGCAGATCCATACCAACCCTGTTGATCCATATTAGTATACTAGTCTCGTGTAAAAAGTCGAGTCAGAAGGACGAACAATATCCTTCACACTGCGGAAGTGGCCAGTGATGGCGCCGAGAGCGGGGGCGATGATGGTCTGGTCGAGGGCGACGAGGAAGACGGCGATACAGAGAGAAGTGAGGATGAGGACGAGTTTGAGGCCAGAAGGATAGTTTGTGGTATCCTCTCCCTCAGCCGCAGCACCAGCAGCAGCTTCGGTCTTTGAGTCGGTTGGCGCGACGCCTGTGGTGGTAGGCTGGGCATCGTGCTGCTTCTCGTTATCGAGGGGAGACGCGCGACCAGATGGGACTTCAGTCTTGTCCGCCGACAGGCGACCTGTCGTTGGTTCGGAGGCAGTCATTGTGAGTATGAGGCTGGATCGAATGACACCTGATTGTGTTGATATCCTTCTTATCGCGAAAGATGGATGGGTTGCGTGAGACGGGAGAGGGAATCCGGGGAGGGGGTCTGGTCACCCTTTTAAGTTTCGGGAAACCGTGAAGTGGGAGAGAGCTGGAAGAAGTACAGGACGAGACGAGAGGAAGAAGAAGAAGAAGAAGAAGAAAAAAAGGGTGTGGGTGGAGTGATGGATGTAGCGCAGACGACTAGGTGATGAGGAGCCGCAAGGGGTGTGTGCCTGTTTTTATTTGCCGGGGTTTTGATTCTCGTACAATTCACATGTCCGAGTGCGAGATGTGCTTTTCGTGGATAGAGAGACAAGCTGATTGATTGATTGATTGATCGCAGTTGGATCTTTTCTTTAGCCAGCTGCGATTGGGAATGAGCTGAGCTGGTGAAGAGATCAGTCCAGGTAGAGGTAGAGGTAGAGGAGGAGGAGGAGAGCAGTGCTTGATTTCTTATACCTCGAAAACGTTGCGATGGTGCGGACAGCGGACAAAAGATGCCATCGGACAGTTCTGCCTCTGGATCCCGCGATGGATCACGAAAACCACCAACCAATCCATGCAATTAGAACAGAGCGGCGTCTGGGCAGATCAATGACACACTCGCGACATCCACGGGTGGGCATGGGTGACTCCATGACTACCATTTTCGGATCGCCTACCCAGACATCCAATGCAAAGCCGAGATCCACAGACGCGGGCGGGCTAACATGGAGCCCACACCTGAGAGATCCTAGTAGTAGTTTCTGAGGACAAGCCCAACGAACGTGGTGTCTTTCGGACATTCGAGTTTGCCGACGACCGGGGGGGTGTGGGTGGGTGGTGGTAGGAGTGGGAGTGTCCCATGCTGACCTGATGATGGTGGCTTGCGCAGTTGTGTTGTATGCGGGAGGTGCGACTGCTGGCGTAACGTTTTGATGATGAAGGTGATGACGAATTCTTGAACTTTGTAGGAGCTGACGACGTGAAGACGGGAGTGCTTTGAAGGTTCAAGTTGACAAAGACTGACCTCAGAGATATACTGGCAGCAAAGTGCAGTGCCACTAGGTAAGGTAGAGAGGGCTCTCTCCAGTGGGAGCCTCACTAAGAGTACCCCAAAGACACAGCTTCGCAGTGACTGCTTAGAACACCGTGACAGCGAAGGCACCACTGAACCGCCAGCAATTGCCTTGGTACCTAGTACTGGTAGTACTACTACTTAGTTCCAAAATCCGCAAGTCCGCCGCCTAATCTGATCCGTCTGGCAGACTCCCCATGTCCATCTCATTTTCCTCGCCAAGCCCAGTACCCGGGTCTAACAGCCAAAACCCGCCGCGTCAAGTGTCCAACTGCACGATTCCCAGCGAGAAAACTAAGAGGGGCCCGGGTCTAACCCACTGTACGTAGGCCACGTTCTGAGGCTACCAGTGGAGGAGGAAGGGGGGGGGGGGGGTGGTCACGTCGGCATACATAAGCGCCGAATGCCGACATTGTCAAGGGGCCGAATCTGGGTACAGCTGCCAAATCAAGCTTCATCATGATGCTTCAAACAATGATCCTGGGTGAGGGGAGGGAGGATGCTGATGCTGATGACCCGGAGATAAGTTAGGACCGCGGGAGATAGCCTCAGACCTACCATGGTCCCATCTTGGCGCATTTAATTCCCTAATACGTGATTCGATACATACTAGGACTGTACTGTACATGATTGCACATTCGATCACGACTTGCCTAAATCCCCCTTGGGTTATCACGGTCACTAAGTAGCCTATTCAGACTCACCTCACACGGAGACTCCAGCGACTGCGGCATCTCGAGTTGTCCGACGGCCGACGCTAGCACTCCCCCCCGTCTCCCGTGCCTCTCGCCAGTGACACGCCCCCCCAAAAGGGCTGAGATGGAGGACCCGCTTCCCTCTTCCCTTTTTCCCCCCAATTTCACGCTCGCCATTCTCCCAACGGCGGCGGCGCTCACTTTTCATCTTATCCATCCGTGTGAATATCGAACCATACGGCTTTCCACTGGGGGCGTAGCGTAATGACTTAATTAAGTAGTAGTGCTGACACTCTGCTCTCGGAAATCGGCACTTCATTCCATCCGCTCTACGTACCCTGCCCTGCTCGGTTGCACCTTTGTAAACTTCACGGCCGAATTTGATTCCCATCTCGTGCTATAATCTGACGCGCCCAGCGCCGTCACAAGATCGATCTGCTATGAACCCCATGGAACGCAGATCCCAGACTCTAAATCTCGCCCCATGACTCATGTGACATACTTCAAGGTATCGACACCTGCAAACCCGTTCGAACTCGTCGCGTGTTTCCTTTCCCACGATGGAACGTCGGGGTCCTGGGAATAGGGCTGAAAAGGTGTACCACATGGACACACCGGTCCCTTCGTAAAGGTGTATCACACCCGTCTGACCCTGGCTGGGCGGTAATCCATGCGCTCGGGTGACCTGTGAGGTTGAATTCCCTAAACGAGTAACCCGGATGTTCCTAGTAGAAGGGATCGCCAATGAGTTTCTTCACAACGCGCGACAGTCTACCATGAAAGGTGTATTGGCATCTCCGACTGCCTGGGTACGTTACATCACCATATTCTTCGTCATTCCTTCGGAGTGAACCTTCGCTTCGGAATTGACTCACTCGAGCATTGACCAACACGCGCCATTGTAGTGGCTGAGACTGCGTCAAATATTCGCCTGGCTGGGGGTTTGCTACAGCCAGTGACTTCGTATATTGCTGCAAGCCACGCGCGCGCCTCCGGACGAAACCGAGCACATCCCGTCGTCAACATGGACCCCGGATCTTCCCGTCCACGTTGAGTCAACCCGACCTCAGCCGCAATGATATGACAAAGGAAAAGGCTCAAGTCACGCCACGATGATGAATTAGATTGGTCTCAAACTGCGAACAGCAACGTCGTCTCTGGCGGTCTCCTCATCGTCATGGATCGTAAGTCTTCAACAGCCTCACAGATTTTGATCCCTAGGGGCCAAGTCAGTTTCGTCTCTCTTTTCAGAAGTTGCAATTCTGGTGACAAGCTCCAGCTTGGTCGTAGACAAGATGCATATTGCAAACAAGTAGGCTACATCTTTCGCTGCTCTAATATGGCGTTCTGGCTAGCCACTCATGCCTTGCCAGCCTCCTCTCCCTCCTCCTTCCCCTCTTCGCCATCTTCTTCATCACCCTCATCACTGCCACCCCACGGCATCCAGATCAACAACCCATCCTTGTCTATCCTCATCCCCTCCGTCGGTATGATTCTCAGCACCTTCTGGAAATACTTATCCCTCACCACCAACCCGGGCCTCACCCATCCGCTCCTGCCCAGGTGCACCATTCTATAAGTCACCGTCCGCCTCGCCATCGGCAGCAGATGCACAGTCGTTTGCTTCGCGCCCGAGAACGCGAATTCATCGCTCGGGTCCATGCTCAGACCGAACGTCAGGAAGTGATTCGACGGGTTCTCGATCGTCACGGAGAGCCAAGTCACACCTGGTAACCATGCTTCTGAGCCTGGCTCCGCGCGAGCGATTGTTGCGAGCACGCGAGGCTCAGAACCCAACACGAGGTACTTGCCCACCGGCATCGTCGTGGTGTTGACCACATCAGCATCCTTCGCATCGCCCCTGCGCCAGTGAATGACAAACGCAAGATCCAGCGACACTGGTGATCGATCATCCAGGCTCGTCTTCTGCGCTACCAAGTCGAACGCGGCGTCGTGCATCGTCTTAGGACGTATCGTGATGCCTTCATTTGGTACTTGCGGTCCTTGCACTACAGTGCAGCTGGCTCCGCCAACACTCGAGAGCACCTTCGTCTCCATGCCCATCACTTGGATGTCCTGCTCCGCAAATGATGCATAGTGGCACTTGAGGCACCACTTCTGCGCAAAGCCCTTTGCCGGTGCAGTTGCACTCTGCTCCTTCTCTGTCGGGTCGGAGATGTTATCCGGATCGAACAAGCTCGGCCACGGATCTGAATGCAACCTGGGGACGAGATCGTAGTTTGCCTCGAAAGCATTGACGAGGTTAAGCGTGACAGTATACAGCTGGGTGATTGGCGTCGCGGGATCGCTTTCGAGATGGTACGCAGCTCGAACCTGCAGGTCGTAAACGGTTGGTGCCTCTGCGGGATCGATCTTGACCACCGTCTTGAAGGACTCCGAGCTCGCGATACGCCCGGCGGGCAATGAGGGCAGTCTTTGTCCCTCTTCCGTACTTTCCGACACTCTCTCATCACCAGCCATCAGGACCTTGAAAAACGGTGCATCCTTCCCATTCAACTGCACGTCAAGCTTGACGTTGGCTGCCTCGTCCTCGGCGTTGAGGAGTTCGACGTGAAGCTCCACCAGCTCATTAGCATAGTACTGGTCCAACATGTCCACCAGCTTGATCTCCATCTTCGGCGGACGAGGCAATATGTGAAGCGCGTTGGCGCTTGGACGTGCATGTTTCGCTTTATCTGATCCCTTGACTTGCCATCCCCCAGCCTGATTCGCCCCGGAAAGACTCATAGTATAGTCCAAGTCGAACGATTCGTTTCGATGGCTTAGAATAAGGGTCGTCACCTCGGCCTCGCCTGCTTCTCGAAGTGGGATCGTCAGCTCAAATACGCGGGTCTGGCCAGGCTGCAATGTAAGATCGCTCGTCCCTCTCAACACCACAGGCAAGTCATCGTCAGAGTCCTCGGGAAATTCCTCGGTAAGAGTAATCGGAAGAATTGTCTTTCTGTCTTTGCTTTGCTGCTCCGCAGCTGCATGCTCGAGCAATATCGGCTTTAGGGCTCCTTGTGATTCCACACGGATCGAGTGCAGAACGACAGGTGGTGCATCGGCAAAGGCCGAAGATGTCAGAGAAAGCTGTGCCGTACACGTCTGGCCAGCCTTGCTCTCCTTGTTACTGAAAGCAAATGATGCTGACACAAACGAGCCAACTGCATCTTCCTTGAGGTTGACCACCGGTTTCTCGCTTACTGAAACCCCGTCAAGTGACTTGCTGAGGTCGTAAGGCCAGTTTGGCCTGCGCGTGAACTCTGCAGTCAATACCATTAGTATAGCACTCAACGCCGGCGGTTTCAATTTACTCACTCCTGTGCATGAGTTCCCAATCTGCCGCGATGACAAGATCTGCTCGCCCAGCCTTGACGGCTATCCTGCGCATAAGCCAGCACAGGTCCTCGGCAACATCAGTCCATTGCTCGCCTCTGAAGGATTTGTCCTCCCATAATGGCTTCAGAGTCTCGATAGCCTCAGTCCATGATCCCGCGAATGTGTGTTCGGTGGCACATTCCAACGCGATCTCGGCGCAGAACCGCTTCTGATCGCGAGCCTCGAACTGCGCTCTTGCCAACGCCAACGCCTCGAGAATCAACTTCGAGTGATTGGCACCCTGGCCATCCAGAGGATACTCCTCGTATGGTTCCGGGCAGAGGTAAGTGTCATACGAGAACGAAGTTTTACCTGCCGCTGACGGATCAGGCTCGACACGGTCCTCATCAGGAATCGCGCGCGCCAGTTTTCGACGCAGTACGAGATGTCTTGCTGCCATTCGGTGCCAGTACCCCGTGTGATGCAGCAGTTCCCAGGGTTGCATGCGCTCGCCCAAGAGTGTCTTCTCAGGCTGCAGATATAATGTTGAGCTCGCCGGCACAAGACCAGGGATTTCCAGCGTCTCGATCAGAGTCGCCATCACTGTCGCCCACCGTGCCTCCCACGCCTGCCAGCCGTAGCAGTTCGTGCCTTTCCCTCGTCGGTCCACAAAGTCGGCTATCCGGTCTCGATGTGCCTGCCATCTCCTCACTGCCATGCTTGTGTGTCCCATCCAGAAGTGAAGTCGCAAACACCGTATTGAAATGATATCAGCCAGCAGACGCGCATCATCCCATCGTGGGCTCCAATTTGGGATGATGTCCAGTACATCCTGGCCCATCAGGACCTCGTACGCCTGCTCGAAGGATCGTATTGCTGCGTCTGCCTCCTGCCGAAATTCTGCGAGAACACCGGCCTTGAAGTCGTATCTGAAGTTCCAGTCCGGTAAGGTGAGTGTTCTTGATGTGCCTGAAGTCGGAGGAATCGTCGGCGGTGGGGCGACGCCTCGCGCACGCTTCTTGCGCGCATGTCGTCCCAGATCCCTATAGTAGTCGACGGCTGTGTTGAAGAGGACTCCGAGGATGT
Organism: Sarocladiaceae sp. R1802; assembly: GCA_023628655.1. NCBI lineage: Eukaryota > Fungi > Ascomycota > Sordariomycetes > Hypocreales > Sarocladiaceae > Sarocladiaceae sp. R1802. The sequence goes on from JAMAKF010000026.1 coordinate 133,146, forward strand.
TGTCCATGACGCTCTTCAGATCCGACGGAGATTCCTGTGGTGGGATGTAAAAGATAGATTTAGGATCCAAAGCAGCCCCTCGCCGTATCGTTTCGAGTCTCTCGTTCAACGCGTCCGATATCTCCATCGACCCATGCGAGCCATCGCCCAACAGAATGATTGCGAGTCGTGTCTTGTAGCCTGATCGAGTCAGGGCCGTCTTGACAGTGTGCAGGTCGGTCTTTAGTCGCTTGTCTTCCGCCGCAATCGTTTCAGGATCGCTTGTCAGGCTGCAGAACGACAAGATGACACTGGGAACCATGTCCTGGTGCTTCTTGATCCATTGCTCGTCGATGAGGCCGTCGTGGTACAGGGAGGACACCGGACTCAGTGGCGAGAACGGGGAGTGTAGAACCGGCGTGTTGTCGAGCTTCTCATCCGTCTCGGGCAGTGTCGCCTTCCTTGGCGGGAGCCGCAATGACTATGCCAGTCAGTTTCCGCTGGATGCTCTAGCTTCTTCACACGAGTGGTGTACGTACCCTGCCGAGCGTCTTGATCCGAAATCGGAACGCCTCATCTTTGCTGTAGCCCTTCCAGGAGAAGCTCCTGGAGTTCACATCTTCGAAGTAGGACTCCAAGACATCCGCCTCTTTCCCCTCGAGCTGGGGCAGCTCTGACTTGATCACGATAGCCTGGTCTCGGAGCTCGGGTGCCAGCGGTAGTTCGTTTGTTGTCGCATTAAGGCCGGAAGCGACGATGAGTGGGACATTGTGATCGAGGCTCCCCTCAGGGTAGCCATCCATGCTGGTCAGGGACCTAGCTGTTCATGAGCGGCGCGGGTAGCTGAAAGACGATAGGTTATAGCATCGATCGGGGTTCGGCTGTAATGTGATATGCCCCTCGTTCGAAGATGCCCAGCTCGAGCGTCTGACGAATGTCGACTGGCCGTTTTGATGTCGCGATTGGGGTCTACTATCGTCAAGAAGAAGGACGTTCAATCTTGGAGGTCTTCTTCTATACTTGCTGCGTCTGGCTCGGTTCGTTGTCTTGGACTGTGTCAGCTTCGTAGACGATGCGCGAGCTTGAGCGTCGGCGGTCCCGCAATGCCATCAAACCGCTGGACGAAGATCGCCTACCTACCCTGCATCCATGCCAGCACACTTGGTCCTCCCGGTGATAGAACCTGGAGCGCATGTATTACAGCAACAAGACGCTCTTTCGGACGAAATGATTGTCTTGAACTCCTAAATGTACTAGATCTTTTTGATTCGTGTTTTGCTGATGTTTGCCACCGATTGGATCGCACCCCATCAGCCTTGGGTGATCCAACGACAACAATCCCTCATCACCAGATCATCACTGATACTGGTTTGCACTGCCTATCCTCTCATCAGCGCGTTGAACTATATTTCTCAATGAATCAAACTCACATTTCCCACGACAAGTTTCTTAACTCATGCCCCAATGCGTATCGACCTTATGCAACGGTGCGTATGAAACGGATGCGCATGATAGCATGTGCTACACAGGCACTTTATGTCGATCATGATCGAGTCACAACAATTAATATATCATGGAAGGTCAAAGTTTGGAATGCGCTCACGAAAGAAAGACTTGATTATCGAAGTATTGGTCATTCAATTAGACGGACGTTGCCGGAGACCTTAGATGTAGAGTATACCGTTCACTTCACTTTCTTCGACTCCCTTAGGTAGGTGCTTTGGGTCGAGCTCTTCTCGGCTTTGCGACGACCACTTGCTGGCACATTTGGAATTAAGCGACCGGAAAGATCGATTCTCTAGCCTATGAAAGATACATCCCTGAATTTGTACTCTGCGGTAATCACCTACGTTCCGAAGCATAAGTCCATACTGGTCACGTGACGCGTACTCATCATTGCGGAACGGCGCCGCGTTGGCGCAACCGCCAAAATTTCCCGGCGTCGTATCACCACCCAATTCAATCAATCCCCTTGCCGGTCATCAACCTCACATCGCCATCGACCTCGCTCACGTCGCCCACACGAACCCCCTTCGCATCCGATCTTCCTCCCACCACTCTTCACAGCAACACCGCAGCCATGAGACCAACACAAGCCCTCTCCGTCGGCCGCTACCGCCACCTCCGCCTCACCACCAAAGACGTCAACAAGGGCTTCTACAAGGGAAACCGCACCGGCGCAATGGGTCGACACACAAAGTACGGAGGATACGTGATCGATTGGGACAAGGTCCGCACGTACGCGTGTCCGCCGAACCTGAAGGAGTTCAAGGTACGAATCCGGAAAACCCCATTTTACACCCTGAGACCTCAACACCTGGGGGGTTCAATGCGACTTGCTGGACGAGATCGAAGCAGACGGCTAACATATGTCTGGCAGCTCACGCCATTTGTGAGCAGACAGATCAGGGCAGAGAAGGGTGACTACAAGGGCCTCGAGAAGGGTCCTCAAGATCCGTACTTCTACGTCGAACAGTGGAAGCGATACAACGGCATCGACTGAACGATTCCCTCAACTCCCAATAAACGAACAAACCACACAAATCCACAACAGGCACGCCAAACCGCGAGGAAAAGGGCAGCGGATCAGCGGAAGGGCCACATTACATATACCCATATCATGTACCATCATGTACCACTATACTCATCCCTCGAGAGCCGTGCGAGCACGCCGAGGCGACCACTATGTACATACCACGTCAAGCATTAGAGGCTGTATTAGAATCTTACACACAAACTGTAACGACTGTCCCGTTTCCCATGGTATATGTCTATCCCGTCAAAATGCTCCATCGAAAGACTTCCTCCCCCTGCAGAACCCATTACGACACAACACCATTCGCTGGCTTGATGTTCTCGTTCCTTTCAACAGACTTCGTCTCGCCGTAGCCATCTCCCGTGATCGCCTTGTCTCCAGGAATGACACCTGCATCATCTCTCCCCGTCTGCATACTCTCCCTCCCATTCTCCGGACTCATCGGCCTCGACCCCGGCACCGGGCTCATCCCCGAGTTCAGCGTCATCATGCTCGCCGTTTCCGCCTCCTTGTTCAGCGTGAACGGCATCGCGATGCCACCCACCGAGGGCCGCTTGTTGAAATCGGGTGTGAGCGCGTGCTCCTCCTCCCGCTCCTTTCGCAACTCAACGAGCTTCTGTACAGGCGTGTCCTCGTTGACAATGACACTGTCTGTCTGGTGCTCGTCCACGACGGTGCGTCTGCGCGATCGACTTCGGTCCTCCTGGGTGATAAACGGTGGATTCGGAGGTGCTTCAGCGTCAGGGAATGTCTCGGTTCCCCCACCATCCGGTCTGGTGTTCGTAGTCTCGCTCTCTGGGTTCTGTTGGTCCCCAGATGCCGCTGCCTTTGCTTGGTCTTCGGCCTCTTGCGCCCTCTGCTCCCGCTCCACTGTCTCTTCGTCATGCTTCGAGCCCCATAGAGACCACATAGCCAGGCCCAAGCTCTTACGCTTCGACTTTTCCTTGAAGTCTTCGTCCTTTCGAATCCGACCAGCAAGCGCAGTAGGAGGTGGGTTCTCACCAGGCGCTGCCGGCTGGTATCCAACAACCATGTCGTTGATGGTTCGCTTGTGCACCTTCGCCTTTGCTGAGGCGAAGCGTGAATCCCACTGCCCCTTCACACTGAGCCATTTCCTGACAGGTCCTTCCTTGACCTTGCCGATGGAGTCGGGTGATACACAGCACCCAGGTAACTCTGATTCGGGAGCCAGAGGATGCGTGATACCGTGCCTAGTCACCCGCTGCCTGATCATGTGGTTCTTGAACCGGGGTAGAGGATCGCCTGCTTTGCCGACGCTCCCAGGAATGGGAGCGGGTTTGTGTTCGTTCTCTTCGTCGGCCTCTGTAGCTGAGTCCGAGGAAATCACCGAGATATCGTCATCATCTATGATCTCGATCCCGGTTCTCTGCGCTCTGGCCAGAGCCCATGCACCGAATTGCGCAACAGATCGATACATGTACTTGGCTGGCCGAGTGAAACTGAGGGTAGGGGCGACATGACATAGGTCGTCCCAGACTTGCAGCTGAACGTCGGTCGGCTTGTACTTTTTGAGCTTCGCAGCGCCCTCCTCCGTCAACGTGTCTGCCGGCGGCGCGTACTTGGCTGGGTTGGCGCATTTGTGGGCAATGAAGATCTGCTCATCTCGCAAGATCTCACCGCTGCCGACCATGATCAGCATTGGAGGCAGACCGCCCAGAGTTGGCTGCATGACTGTGCTGACGAGAGGGTGCTCGAGAAGACGATTCGTCGTGTACATCTGTCTTGGTTAGCCATGAAACGACCAGCAATTCGTTCTGATTTACCTGAATCTGATCCTTGATAATCACCTCTTCTCCATCGATCGTGACCGACAGGAACTCCTCCGGTTTTGCGACAATTCCACCAGTCGCCGCCGGAGCCTTGTCCTCGACGACCTCGTCTTCACTCTTCGGAGCTACCGGCGCCTGTTGCTTCTGCTTCAACGCATGCGCACTCTCAGCCTTCTCGCTGCTGTTTTTGCGCAACTTTGCCGCTTCTTCCTGCAGCATCCTGTCATCATCTTCGTTGGGCGGTGGCCATGACCTCGAAGGCTTGTGGTGGAACCCTGCTTGGGGGATGTAATCAAGCGGTGCGTCGCCAGCAACACTCGGGAACGAATGCGTGAGGTCAACCCAGGGACTGATGAGGATTGCGCCAGCTGGAAGCGGGATGCCCTGATCTCGCAGAATGACCATCAAAGACATTGCCATGCCTGCGCCAGCCGAGTCCCCAGCTAGAATGATAGTCGATGGGTCTTGTATCGTCAAAAGATGCAGATATGCCGCCAAGCAGTCAAGAAGACCACAGGGGAAGGGGAACTGTGGTGCCAGTCTATACTTGGGCGCAAAGACCCTGGCCTTGAGTTTGCGCGCGTGGCGCTGCATCTGGTATCTGTGTTCGTCCACGCTGCCGAAGAAGTAGGCACCTCCATGTATGTACATCATGACCCTTGTCGCCGGCTGGTTCAGCGTCTTCCGCGCGCTGTAGTGCGACTTCATCTCGATCCATTCGGCGTCGAGGGTTCGGTTGGGTATCCTCCACTGCCACCACTGTCGACCACCGACCTGGCGGATGCCATCCTCGCCAAGCTGAGCGATCAGCATGTCCGCGGCTCGCTTTAGCTGTGCCTCGGGGACGTTGTCCTCCTTGACCTTGACCCATTGCGGGTGAGGCACCCATTGCGCGGTGAAAGCCTGGAGGTCCTCGACGGTGTGGTGGGAGGCGTGATCGAGGAACGAGCGGATGAGATGGAGACCCTCATCGTAGGAGAGATGTGCGGTCGGTCGTTGCCTCAGCGACTTCTTGTTAAGATACTGCGACACGAAGCAATTGTTAGCAAAGCCGACTCATTCAATGCGCATTCGCGCTCCCGTCGCCCTCCAATGTCAGTGCAGAACGGGCCTTTCTCCACAAACTCGGTCCGTCCCCGCAAACACACAAGACTCGTATGAAGAGATCGGACGAAACGGATTCACGTACGTGTGAGAACAATGTGGAGACCACCGTCGGCGTGACTGCGAGGCTCACTGAAGTCGTGTTCAATCCCGGCATGGCGAAGGTGATGTTGTTCCTTCCCCTGGGGCAAGGAATGCGCGTAGGTGAAGCTTGCGAGGAGGCGACCTGACTATAGCAATCGAGGAAAAGGCACCCGGCGCACGCCCAAAGTTTAAAAGGGAGAATTGGCGCTGGCAATGCGGCGCCTCTCGACTACGGTGTGTGCGGTAAGTGTGGATGGGATGGCGCCTTTGACATGTGGTTGCATGATGTCATGCGGTGTTGATAGCGACTAGCGACGACGATACTAAAGATTCACTAAAACCGAACCGATGATGATTCTCGGGGACCCCTATTTACGGCAAACGGATGGGAAGCGTAGTACCTTAGTTTGGTTGCGGCGCAGGGATGTTGGAGCCCAAGAAAACGGTGTCGGTTCAGGGGACCAATTACTGGCTGGGCCTACCGGAGAATAGGATGCACTAGAAATGCATCTCATTACAATCTCATTTTCCTTCCAGGGCCTCCCTGCGCCGTTCCCGGTCCAGCTGGAGTTTGCCAGTTGCCAGTTGCCAGGCAGACGACGGTCGACGGTCGATTCTTCCGTGGCTCCGTAATAAACGGTGTGGAGCTCCTCCATCGCCGCCTCCGCCGAAAAAAATCCTGAGAAGCATCAACCAGCGACGACGAATTGCCCCTCCACCACCCCGCCAACCAGCACCAGTCTCAACATCACGTCAATTTCACAGGCAATCATGGCTTCCAACGAGACTTTCCAGCTGCCGCCTGCAGGTAAGACTACTTCCATAATTATAATGCAGAGCGAATGAGCCCTGTGTGGCTAATATATCACGCTGTAGCCGTCCGCCAAACCGAGTTTGAGCAGGGCGTCGCCTATGCTCTTCACCTCTGGCCAGCCCTCACCCTCTCCGTCCAGAACAACTGGGGCGGCCCCGACTCCTCCGACAAGCGAGACTGGTTCGCCGGCGCCGTCGTCGACCTCTTCCCACCCTTCACCGACGACGCCCCGACCGCCGACTCCGCCGCCAAGTCTAGCGCCGCCGAGCCCGACCTCGAGGACATCGAGACTGTCCTCCTCCAAGTCATGGTCGACGAGTTCGAGGTCAACGTCGACGACGATACAGGTATGGAGGTCGCAGGTCAGGTCCTCCGCGCGAGGCAAGAGTGTGCCGTGGGCACCTTTGATGAGGTCAAGACTCTGAAGACGAGGTTCTTGAGCAAGGGCACCAAGAAGGTCGACGCAATGTTCAAGCAGGTCGAGGCCGACGACCAGGACACGGACTGGGAGTCGGACGACTCCGGCGACGACGAGGATGGCCAGGGCGGCGCTGACGTTGAGATGGGCGATGCACCGCCACCGGAGCCGAAGGAGAAGCCGCAGCCAGAAGTGGATGAGGACGGTTTCACAAAGGTGACAAGAAAGAGGTAGCGTGGCGGGACGTCAAAAGAAGGAGTTATGTTCATCAGGATTCATAGACGACGGTAAGAGCAGAAATGATACCCACGAGACTTCAAAAAGGCTCCCATGGACAAAGCATATGACCCAAAACACCGACTCCGTAAGTGAGACGGAAAAGGGTGCTTCCTTTTCCTTGAAGAAAGGTTCATAACGACAGGGTTCGCACAACAGCCACAACGCATCACTCCCAGTCATCGTCGCTATCATCGCTCTTCTTCGCATCCTTGGGGCTGTTGGGCGCTTGGCTCGTCTTGCCGGATGTCGCACCAACCACATCGTAGCTCGCTTCGCTATCGGCCTGCGACTTCTCGTCGTTGGACTTCCGTGACTCATTGGGCTTGAGCAGACCCTGGGCAGCGGGTGGCTGGATAGTTGTAGAGGATGTTCCGGAGGCGGGCTTGGCGGCCTCCGCAGCGGGCTTCTCGGGGGTTTCGTCGTCGCTATCATCGTCCCAGCTGACATCCTCTTCCTCGGCCGCGGCTACATCAAGTCAGTGAATCGCCAACTACAGCAAGGAGAACGACAGAACTCGTACCTTTCAAGAGATCCCTCCTCCTGGCTTCGGCAGTCTCAATGCTATGCCTCAGGAAATAGTACCGCTTCCAAAAGTCCGCATACGGGATCGTGTCTGGCACCAGCTTCTCCATCGTCGTCCTCAGCTCAGGATACTTCTCCAGATCCTTGCTGATATCATCCGTCTTCTTCTCAACATCAAAGTCCTTGGTCCACTGCTCGTACTCCGCCGGGCCGGGATCCTTGGTGAAGCTCTCAGTGGAGGTGTGAATGACGTGGAGCTGAGCATCGAATCGCGACTGGTGAACAACTCGTTTGCCCTGTGCGTCTTTGCTTTCGAACAGCACCGTGCTGCCCTCATCTGGTGGGGCGATGGTGATGGCGTCTTTGAGGAAGTCTCGGACGTTGCTACCGAACTTGAGGAGCGCCTCGTCCGCAGCATCCTCGGCCTTTTGCAGGTCCTTCAGCCTCTTGGCAGCCTCTTTCCTCAGCCTCGCAAGCATATTGTCATTGTCTCCTTCTGCGCTGCCCTCTGCATCGCCAGCTCTTGTCCTTGTCGGTGTAGCCTGGGTATCATCGCCATCGGTGGCACTGTTATTCGCGGTCGCCGTGTTGATCGAGAGGTTTCGGGTATGGCTGACTAGAGACTCGCGGATCTCGTTGAAGCCCTTTGTGGCATCCTCGCCAACCTCGGCCAGTTCCTTCGATGCTTGCGTGTACACCGACTCGCCCTTGACCGCCACAGTTAGCAGCTGCCTGACCTGGGAGTATCACGAAACCCTTACCTGCTTCCTGACATTACCCAGAAAGCCACCGATCCTCGCGCCCCACGGACTGGCGGAGAAAGCTTTGTATGTCTCCTGGATCTCCTCCGAGAGAGTGACGGTAGGTTGGCCGGCCTTGGCGGGGTCGTCTGAGGACTGGTCGCGGACGTACGAGTCCTCGAGGTGGTTGAAAGCTAGATCCATAGTAAAGAGAGCTGTCGCGCGACTCGGAGAAATGCTTCGCAAGTGCAGTCGGTGCAGCTGAGCCGTGATGATGTCAACGGACTATGTGGAAGCGGAAGAGAGAGACCCTGAACGAGGTCCAGCTTGGAGAACCCCCAAAGCATCTCGAGCGGGGACAGCATAACCCTGGCGGTGGACATAACCCTGACTCTGCCTCCTACGTCCATTCTGACAATTCAAGCTTCCTCGCTGAATATATCTACCAAGTAGAATTGTAAATTAAAACATTAAACAGTCACATGAAACTGGTCTCACCTTTCTTTGTAAGGCTGTGATATGAAGAGCCTAGCCTCAATACTCGCGAATACAAGCTCACATGCATAACCTGCAGTAGTTATATACTGGTGCATTGTGGAAATGAGTTAGCTAGCCCTGTGTTGAATTACATTCCATCACTATAATGATCCGTATCAGTCAATACTTGAATAAGGATTAGACATATACATAAGGGTCACACCAGCGGACCGTAAAGAGTGGCACAAGGGGGCCTCTCTATAACACACGTTGGAACCCTGATATACTTCCTCACATAACAGCCACCGTAGCCTCCACCCCCTTGAACTCCAAGCTCGGCATCGAAACCTGATAATCATGGACAAAAGCCACATCCCTCGCCTCCGTGTTCCACAGCGTCATATCAAAGCTCTGAACCAGCGCCGCTGTCACCAGATACATCTCGGCACGCGCCAACTCGATGCCAATGCACTTTCTGCTGCCTTTGCCAAACGCCATCTGGTACTTCTGCCGCTTGCGCCCCTCCTCACCAAGCCACCGTTCCGGGTCGAACACAAATGGGTCGGGAAAAACACTCGGTGCCGTATGGGCGCTCAAGGTAGTCGTGCTCATGGGAGTACCGGCGGGAATCCTGAAGGACTTGCCGCTGCTCGGAGAGTCAGCTGCATATGATGTAGGTGTGTATACAAGTGTTTCACGAGCGATACGTGCTGTTCTGGCCGTGACCCCGAAGGACAGACGGTGCCCTTCCTCGATGACCGCGCTGAGATACGACAGTCGCTCAAGTTGAGCCCAGGATGCTGGACGTCCGACGGTGCTGAGTTCTTCCCTAAGCTTGCCCATGACATTTGGGTTGGCCAACAGGTGGTAAAATATCATGTTGAGGGACTTGGCCGGCGACTCAGTTCCCGCGAGAACCAGGAGCGCACCCTCTTGCTCGAGGCGGAGTAAAGACTTCTCTGGTGCAGGCAAGATCGGACTGTCGAGCACGGTATAGTATACAGATTCCGCACTTGACGAATCGTCACTGGCCCCAGAGGCTTTGGCTTTGATGATGCGTAATAGTTCTGCTCGGACTTGCTGCGTGTCTAGTGTCAGCACATCATGCTTATATATCTCAGGACAAAGCATACGTCAAACAGCTCCAACAGATCAATCAATCCAGGTGGCATGATAGGCCTGCTGATAAATCTTGGGAGAGATTCTAGGAAGTCGGGGATCACCGGGAAGTGCTTGTTGAAATGCAATCCTGTCAACAGCTCGTAGCTATTGTGCCGTAGTGTGGCGGCTTTCTGTTCATCTGCAAGGACGTCGACCTCGCAAGAGAACAAGAAGTTGTGAACAACACTATACTCTGTTAGAATGATTCTGTTCTTGAGCTTAGAAGCATCCCTACTCATTGCAGAAGGCGAAGAAAAGGTCCGAGAGGTTGACCGGCGTCTGTTCCGCGGCGTGTTTCTGGAGCTTGCGACAAAGCTGTTGGACTTTGTCCGTAATCTTGGGCTCGAGAGAGACCACGTTGCGCTTGCTGAAGAACGGAGACAAAGCTTCACGCCGTTTGCGATGGACTTCAAGACTGGGAGAAGTGCCAACACCTCCGGGGACTCGCAGGGACCTCAGCTGGTATTCATACTTGTCTCTCGGGGACGAAGAGGGGGCATAAATGGTGTCGAGGAATCCGACATCGGAGATGTGAATCTCTTCCGGCGTGATTCGGATGATTGGTCCTGCGAAGTAGATGAGTGACGCTGCGGTGCGAACCACGTGTACGCACGTATTGGCATACCATATCGTCTATGCAGCTCCTGGATTTTAAAGACGTATTTCCCGGGTTGAAAACCGTCGAAATAGAATTCATACCACCAGGTGAGAGCCGCAAGTCTCGGGCCAGGAATATGAGCCAATGGGTGGAAGAACAAGCGGCGTATGGCACCTCCGATGGTCAGCAGGGCGGCCAAAAGCACTGTCGTTAGAAGTATTTGATACACAGCCATGACAAGTTCCCAAACACGCAAATGAGACGTGAGAGAAGAAAAGAGAAGAGGGTATGAAGATGCGGATAAGACGTGAACGGCGAAAGTTCAAGACGGGATGTATCAGTAAGCGTCCTCTGGACCAGAGAGGTCGAAAAGGGAAACTTCCCGCAAGAGGGGTTTCCGACTCAAACGGAGCAGATTGAAGATATGAACCTGAATAGGCAAATTCGCGGACATAACCACGGACGTAGGCTAGTAAGCAGAGAGATGAACGGGATCCGTAGTTCGTACAGATCAACTAGAACGCAGTCAGCGCTAGACGATCGAGAGCACTAAGATACCGTCCATCTTCCCTGTTCTTGATAATTCAGCATCTCTGCGAGCTACCGAGTAGTAGTATGAGATGTGCCGCGAAGAACTAGGTGATGTCGAAATCCGTGATCTTCAGGCTGGGTCAATCAAGATGGAGGGAGACCGGCCTTACTAAGCCCAATTGCTAGCGACACTTATGTCTTTGAAGCTGGAGGAGTCGACATGGTCTCCTTGCCAGCTGCCACCGTCTCCTAAAGGCGTAAGGCTGGCGGCACGCCGGCATCGAACGTCTCCGGACTGAAAGATCATCTACATCACGGGAAGGCGACGTTTCAGAGCACATTAATTGTAGAGACTTATGGACATGATGACAAACTGACTTTGATCAAGCTACCTGTCACTATTCAAGATAAAGGGTATAGGGTGAAATATTGAAAGTGGGTTCACACTGGACCTTGAGACCTGTGTTCCCCTGGTCTTGCAAGTAGACGGACCACAGTCCGAATTAGTTGAAGAGCAGGTTAATAACCTTCATAACGGGGCCGGCCTGAGCACGCTTCTCCTGGAGAGCGCGGTGCGCCTCCCAGTCGATCACGCGGCGACCAGTGTCGACATCGATCTGGTCGAGCCTCAGGAAAGAAGGACGCTTCCAGATGTAGCCACAGATCCAGAAGAAGATAACGACAGGGAAGGCAAGGCAGCTGACGAAGAAACCCTCAACGGTGCCAGGTCCAGACTGACCAGGGGGCATGATGCCGGAGTAGATCTGGGCAATGAAGACCAGGATAGACATGATCAGACCAATCCAAGAACCGGTAACGCCGAGCGCAGCCTTGAAAGGGATCTCATCAAGAGTGTGGCCCTGACGCTTCCAGGCCATACGGAAACGAATGTGGCAGGCGCAAATGGAACCCCAAGAGAAGAGAGCAGCAAGACCAGAAATGCCAAGAAGCCAGTCAAAAAGCTGAGGTCCGCGGACAGCGTCAGCTCCGGCGAAGGCAATGCAGCCAACAAGCAGAATAAGAAGAGTCGAGTAGAGGGGGCGGCCGGCACGGTCAACATAGGTGAAGACCTTAGGGGCGTAACCCTGCTCAGCCATTGCGGTAAGGGTACGGCTACCACCGTAGATACCGGAGATACCAATAGAGATGACTGAGATCATGATGACAAAGTTCATAAAGTCATCGTATCCCCAGAGATGAGCCTTGTTGCCAACAATAACAAAGGGCGAGGCCTGAGAGTTGGCGAAGGGCTGGTCCTTCTTCATAAGGCCCTCGTCAGTGGCCGACACAAGAAGACCGACGAAGAGGATGGACAAGACGAAGAAGAGGATGACACGCCAGAACACCATCTTGCAAGCGGCGGGAAGAGTCTGAAGAGGGTTCTTAGACTCGCTAGCAGCGAGACCAATCAGTTCAGTACCGGCGAAGGCAAAAGCGGCAGTAACGAAGCAAGAGCAGAAGCCCTTGAAGCCGTTACGGAAACCACCCTCTTCCATCAGAATTCTGTCGATTGAATTAGTCTCTTCGTATGTCTAACCGGTGGATGGGATGGACGGCTTACCTTGTGCCAACATAGGAATCATACTCAGATCCAGCGGGACCGCCACCCAGAACGAGAACAAGGCCGATGATGATGAAGGTGACAATAGCGCTCAGCTTGAGGAAGCTGGACCAGAACTCTTCTTCGGCGTAGCCGAGAGTACCGAAGCAGCTGATCAGAGTGAGGGCGACAAGGAAGACGGCCATGAAGACAGCTGGGTGGACGCTTCCTTGGGTCCAGTAGTTGATCGTGAAGGAAGCGACGACAATCTCGAAGGGCAAGATGAAGAACCATTGAAGGAAGTAGTTCCAGCCCATCTAGCAGACTCACGTCAGTATGATAGCATATCATCGGCCCTGTGGGCAGAACTTACAGCGAAACCCCAAGAAGGATCAACGAAGCGAGTGATGAGGACGTAGAAACCACCAGAGACCGGGTACATGAGAGCCATCTCACCAAGAGCCATGACAACGTTGAACATCATGACACCGATGATAAGGTAGTTGATAAGCAGCGCGAGAGGGCCACCACGGTTGAGAGCACCACCAGTGCCGACGAAGAGACCGGCACCAATAGAGCCACCCGCAGCAATCATCTGCAGGTGGCGACCCTTCATGGTCTGGTTGAGCTTGTTGTGGCGGTTGGCATCGGTCTCAGTACGGCGAGTGAAAGAGGCCGGGGTCATGCCCATACGACCCCAGAAAGAGAGACTCTGGTAGTCCTCATTGTTGCCGAACTCGGTGACAGTGCCATGGCCGTGAGAATCGTCGTGGGTGCCATCGAAAGCAGGAGAGTGATCCGAGCCCCCCACGGGCTTCTCGCCCGCGTAGCCCTCGGTCTTGTAGTCCGCCATGTTCAGTGGGAAGGTGACTGGCGAGGCAGTCTTTGGGGGAAAGAAGAGAAGGAAGCAGCCAAGCGACCGGCCAAGAAGGTCAAGAGATGGGACAAGAAGACCAAGAGATGGGCCAAGAGGGTCAAGCGCTGCAAGGAGAGGGGGGAAAGCGATGGGCACTTTATATGCAGCCGCGCGACCGTGTTCGTTGGGTGCCTTGGGTGGTGAACGCAGCTGCTCCTTCCAACTGCTCCTGGCTGCTCCTTCCTGCTCCTGGTTGCTCCTTCCTGCTCCTGGCTGCTCCTGGCTGGTCACTGGCTGGTCACTGGCCACCTGGACCAGGGTGCTTGGTTGGGGTGGCAGACTACGCCCAGAGAGGAAGGCGAGGAAGGATTGGAAGGAGTGGATGATTCGAAAGAAGACGCTACAACCGGGGTCCGCAGTGGCCACCCAATACTCCATCATCTAGAAGGTCTTGGCTCCCTTCGATTACCCCAGCCATGCGGAGCTGCATTCCCTGCACGACGCCTGCACGACGGGAGACTAAGGAGATAAGCGCAAGCTCAACCATATAATTAGCGCACTTCTGGCCATCACCGGCCCACCCCCCTGAACCGGCCTGTGATAACACCGGAACAGGCCCTATCGGTATCTCACTATCTAGTCGAGATTGGGTCTTTGGTGTGAGTGGTGTGAGTGGTGCCCGCAAGCCCCCCCCCTCCTCCTCACCTCCTCCTCACCTCCTCCATTGGCCCCCGAGTCGTGTGCGTGTGGTTCCAGACCGTTCTCGTTAGGTACTCGCCTTCTGTTTGTGGTCGTCCTAGCGCCTTGGCTCCCAACCTGCTTTCGCGCGAGTCCTGGGATTCACATTAGACATTGGGGGGAAGACTGCACAGTGGAGACAAGAACCGTCTCACTTGCGCTCAGCCCATGGGCCGGAAGAAGAAGGTTTGTAGATGATCGATGCCACGAGACCTTTCAATGAATACGAGGAGCGCCCGTCGCCAGCTTCCCCCGAAGGAAGCCGCGTCCAGAAAAGGCGAATCGGTGTCGTGACCATTTGGTCCGCGCTCCCTGCCTCGACAACCGTACCCGAGGCATTGATCGACACTGCCATTTGCCTTCACCTACATAACCTTCACGGACCCAACCAAACCGGACGCTGGGGGCCCCGGCTCAGCCTCTCCTCCCCCGCCCCATCGGCCAGACCGTGATTGGTGACGATCCAACCATGTGCCAACAACCCGACGCCGTCGTCGATAACGCTTGTCCGCGCAGGATCTAATACCCCAGCGCCGTCAAGGCCTCGCGCCTACGCGAACGCACCACCTTGAGGTTTTGACAGCATTCGTCGTGTAATAGTAGCTGTATCAGCTTCACGCGGGTCCAGCATTGACGCAAACCTGAGAGCTTGGACAGTCAAGTACATAAACAGGCGGTTGTCGCTAGTCATGCGCACACGCGAAGGTGAAGAAGAGATTCGCGAGAGGTACGACCCGTACGTCGACTCCCGACCAACACGAACGGCAACCGCCGAAGCCTTCCAGGTTGTCGGAGCCTTCCATGCGAGGAGGCTGTCAGCTGCCAAAATTTGTAGCTTTACACGTATCGACATAACATGTGCACATATACAATGCGCTCAGGCAGGTCGCCAGATGTCTTCCCGGGCTTCGCAAGAAGCTTTGCATCTGTCTGTCAGCCAGGAACACCCCCTGAACCCCAGACCCGTACCCAACCCTGCGCTCAAGTCTCCACGCAACTGCTCCATCTCCATCATCAATACCGCAATCTAAGAAGGGTGGGCCTGCTCTGACAATGCCAGACAGATAACGATCAACCTGAATAACTACTTTTATGCGAGGCTAGCGAATAAGAGGGTGGTTCTTAGAAGTTGGGTTTCATGGTTGTTCCAGCTTCATTATCTCGTGACGACTAGCCAAGCACCAGGGAAACACACACCACATCACGTGACAGAGCACATGGAAGACTTGTCACATGACCTTTTTGAGATCTGGCCTCGCTGCCTAACCTATACCTCACTTTCTCATAAGGAAGAGGGATTACTGCTCTCTACCTTAGGGAAGGCATTAGTCAATGTACTGAAGGACATACCTCCTGCTATACTTACGAAGCCCTGTACATCCTTCCTGTCACTATCATAGGTACTAATATCTTTAGGACTGGCCAGTATCGATGTGACTCTTAGGGATGCTGATGGCCTGAAGCCGAGCAGTTGTGCCGCAACATCCGTTTCCTCCACTTCGCAAAGGCATTTACAACTTATGGCTGCATCGAGTGGCCGATGGAAGCTGCATAGCCATGTCTCACGGCGGCCCTTTATTCAGCTTGTTTCCCGAGCTTCCCACCGAGATTCGCCTCCTCATCTGGGAGAAATCCGGGCCGGATCGGCGTCTGGTCAATCTGGAACTGCAGGCCATACGTCCATACTCAGCGCGAGACAGCAACGAAAACAATGAACGACCGGTGAATCACATTGGGAACAAGGTCAGCAATGCGCCCTACAAGATCATTGAGGTCTCGCCATCTGCTCTGAGACATCTTCTGGCCGTCAATCACGAGGCTCGCAAGGCGCTGCTGCACGTCTACAGGATTGCCATTCCGTTGGACGCGAGCAGCGGCCGGGTCCTGAGGCTGAATCCAGATACGGACATTGTGAGCGTCAAAACACCTGGCCGCTGGGATCCTTACGTCTGGTACTTCTTGCGCGATGCTTTGGCGTACGATCCCCTCGGGCAGGGGATCACGGACCTATGCCTGCCGAACCTCGAGAGGCAGCCGCCATACGTACGCTTGACGAGCGGCGGAAGCGACCCACGGCTATGTGAATGCATTCACACCGTTGTGACCAAGTCGCTAAGAGCCATTTATGTTTGCGCGATCCCGAGCTCCGTAGATTTACCCCCAACAGGGCCAGCGTGGACACACTCTCCTAAGGAAGATGGCAGTGAAGAGCACAATGGACCTCCCTGGGCCTTGAGAGACACCAACCTAAAGGATCTCGTGAGCGTATGGAGAACTCATCTACACTATTTCCTCAGTTCCAGATTCGGCATGCAGTTTGTCCCCAATATTCACTACTATCTTGTCGACCCTTTGTATGGCGTATTCAACAGCCCATCCCGATCTGGGGACCCTTTGGATTCTAGCCTGATGGAATCCCTACACCATCGTTGGGCCACATTCTATGAAAGTGGTACTGTGAGGAACAGGCTCCCCTGGCAATCGACACGACTGGCGACAAATGGCCTGGCAGGCGTGTCAGGTCTATTGCTCATCCGGCCGTGTCGGCGCGCAGCGTATGCTGCCTTCATACCGGTCTCCAGAGGTAGAGCTTCGAGGAGGGGCAGTGGCGTGGAACAGTATCCAAAGTCATTGCTCGACCTAGCCAACACGGATACGGAACTGTTGCTGCTTGATCAGAACCATTGTCAATTGTGAGGTGAGGTGAGCGAGATAGACATAGGACGATGGTGGTACGATCGGATGCTTCCGAGAATGTGGGTGGCTGTGCCCTGTCCTGAGATCTGAGCTTATGCCAGGCCATCTGCCTGGGCAGCCACCTTGAGCAGAAGCCTTTGAGCTCCCGTTTTCCTTGGAGACGTCGCATTCTGTTTGTCTGCCGCCAAATCAATAGTGTGCAAAAGATCCACAGCATTGTTTGACCACGCAATGCAAGGGATGGTCTAGACCCATCGGTAACACGACAACTGTGGCTTTGCTGCGGCTCGATGCAGATGATGGCCCGGCACTGGTGGGATCGCAGTCAATAACCGGCCAGTACCTTGGCGGTTCAGATCTTCTAGGTCTATTCGTGCTTGAACACGGGTTCACGGCGCACATTACAGGCTAGCTGTTCTAGATCGTGGCTTGCGCGGGACCTGCAGCGAACCCCAGTGATCGACCTTAGACCCAGCAGATCATTGGAGTCGTCACAGAGAAGACCAGAGAATGATGATGCTTCACTCGCCCTAGTCGTCATGAGCCTCGTGACTGTCGTTAGCTTGGCCGAGGTCAAACACTCCGCGTCTCCCCGATTCGCCGTGTAGAGTTCGAGACGACAACGAGACGGTCAGTGGAGGGGCTTTGGTGGGGTTCTCGTCATGACGTCACGGTTGC
The DNA here is from genome assembly GCA_023628655.1 of Sarocladiaceae sp. R1802. Classification (NCBI taxonomy): domain Eukaryota; kingdom Fungi; phylum Ascomycota; class Sordariomycetes; order Hypocreales; family Sarocladiaceae; species Sarocladiaceae sp. R1802. Next base: position 150,688 of record JAMAKF010000026.1, read on the forward strand.
TGAGCATCTGCCAATCAATAGCGCAAACGCTCGAAGCTTGTGCTGACGTCACTAGCTGGAGGTACACGTACTTTCTCGATCATCTGGGGCGAGAGCAGATCCGGAGGTTTTCTCCGTTAGTTGAGCGGCTGACGGTCGGTGTGATTCACTAACGTTCTGGACCAGGTGCCAGCCACTTGCCTGTCACTCACCGGCAGCTGTAGCATCTGTACGGGCAGCCTCTTGGGTCACTCTCACATGGCAATTCAGTTTCACCCGCTCTGTCCTGCCATCTCGATCGTGATCGAGCAAGTAAGGACCCCTCCATGGCTCCCGCATCGTGTCCAGGTACTTAAACTCTCCGATATCCCACCTTTCCATCAACCTTCTCCTCCCCCATCAACAACCACACTTCACAAACAAACACTCAACTTTACCAACCACCACCAAACCAACCTCAAATCTTCACAATGGAGTCCGCTAAGCAGGCCGTCAACTACGTCTCTGAGACCGTCCAGGGCGCTCTCTCCGGCGCCAGCAAGGAGGCCAACAAGGAGGTTGCCAAGGACAGCAACGCCCCCATCGGCACTCGGTAAGCTTCCCTCCAAGTCATCACCTTTCCCACCCAAAGCAGACTCTAACATAGATCAGTGCCACTGCCGCCAAGGACGCCCTCAGCGACAAGGTCGACGAGTCCACCCACGACAACAAGGCCGAGGCCCACAAGCAGTACGCTAAGGCCTAAGCTGGACGTCTGAACGAGATACCCACGGCGTTTGAAGGAACAAGCAAAGGGTTTTCTGCCACTAGCTATCAATTTAATGGATTAATTTGACGATAAACACCAACTCCTATTCTACATGTGACTGTCTGTGTATGATGATAATGCGATTGATGAGTCAATTATGTCTGACGTAGCAATATGGAGGTTGAATAGCAAGTGCACGTTCCTACTTGCACACCCAAATGCTTTGAAGCATCACGGCGGTTGCCCACATTTCTCGCCCTTCGCTTGTTCACAAGTCCGCTTGTCGCGTCCCTCACCGTTTTCACCTTTGGTAACCTCCTGTCCAGAACTGGCGACAACTATTCACACACCGGCGCTTGACCCAAGTAATACTCCCACGCCAAATCTCCACCTCGCACATCTTTGGAGTAGCAGATCGATGTATTGTCTACACTTCGAGTCTAGTCTATCATTACGACTTCACACCCTGCGCCTCTACTCCTTCAAGAAACGATCATACCAGGCCACCGTTTGGAGGAAAGCCTGTTCCTTCGCAAAGGTGACCTGCTTGTTCGACAAGTCTCCTCTGCATGCAAAGCCGTGGTGCACGCCGCTGAAGAGGTTCATCTGGAAGGGGTGACTGAACTTGTCGCCGAGAAGGAGGTCTTCTGTCTCGCGGCGCTTCTCGACGGGGAAGATGTTGTCGAACTCGGCGGCGGCGATAGAGAGAGGACCCTTGATGGCGAGAAGCTCCTCGGGAGAAACGAAAGAGGGGTGGGCGACGACACCGACGTCGATGGAGTCCTTCATCTGGCGGATGATGTACTGCGACGCGTGAGTTGAGTGTCCTACTCAAGATCGACTTTAATGATTCGGGGGCCTTACCTTTGCGCCGATGCAGTAACCGACGCCGCCAATCTTGTTGTAGCCAAGGCCACGGAGATGCTTGACGCCAGCGGCAATGGTAGCATCAATCTGCTCGGGCCCATGCGGGTTGTTTCCATCCGACCCCTTGGCGAACCAACCCATGATGTCGAAGCTGGACAGATCAGTGTCGAGAGAGAGCTGGTCGCCGTTGAACATGTCGGGCATCAGGGTGGTGTAGCCGCGCGATGCGAGCTCGTCGGCAATGAGCTTTGTGTTCTGCCAGATGCCAAAGACATCGGGGGCGAGGATGACGGCGGCGGAGGATGGGGAGGAAGCTTTGGCGAGGTAGGCGGAGATGTTGTTCTCGATCTTGATGTCTTGGCCGGTCGGGGTGCCCCTGCGATGCGATCAGCGCACTGTTCCCTGACAATCATTTGGGGATTTAAGGATCTTACTCATGGAGGGTGCCGACGGTGCAGCATTTTCCAGGTGGGTTGCTCGCCATTTTGGAGGATTTAGAGTTGTTCTGCTGGGTTTGGGACTATTATCGTTGGTGCTGACAGGTACCCGATTGAGACTTCACTTTTCGGATTTATGCGACTTTTCTTACAGCCTACAGGATTCGCTCTCACGACTATATACCTTACCAATGGCTAGGGACTTTGCCCGGTTCCTTAACCCCGCCGCGACGTCACGGTCCGTATCCGCTTGTCGGGGCGGCAACTACAGAAAAAAATATGTGGCACATCATCGGCGCTGTACATCCGTGGACGTGTGGATCCCGAATGATTCGAGACAGCGAGCGGGCCGAGGCTTTCGATGTGTAATACACTGAAGTTTGAGTTGCTGATTTGTAAAGCACAATCCTGGGTGTCAAGAATTATGAGGATTCTCTGTCCTGGAATGCGGACAAATGGCTAATAAGCGCTCAGCGTCTCTGCCGACAAGCGTCGAGGATTATGACCTGGGTGAGGTTCTCCAAGTCATGGGAACTCACTGAACTCATCTTTCGTTTCATTTCTACGACTATTTGGGAACTTCTCTAACCTTAAAGGCAAACATCTCATTGCTGGCCACCGACTCCTTCTCCCTCATCTTCCTCGCCGTGTCGACACCAGCCACCGGCACGCGGTACTCGAACTGCTTCCCATCCGCCGGCTTCTTGCCGCCGGGAAGTGCGTAGGGGAAGGGGAGATACTCTGGCATCAGACCGAGTTGACGAAGGACGCTGCCCTGGTCCCACGCGATGTGCTCGTGATACAAACGGTCGCCGCGGATATTGACGATGGCTGTGAAAGGAATCTCTACCTTGATGTTCGTAGGTGGAATGCCGGGGAGGCTGTGGAGCAAAGCTATCAGCATCTTCGGATTCTCTGCACAGGTCGGGCAAGACTTACATCCAGTCAATCTCCTGGTCGTGCGTAAACTTGAAGATAAACTCGTCGATGATGCGGTCGATGCCAATGGTCCTGCTGATGAGCTCGAGCTCCGTGTCGGCCGAGTTGTTGAAGATGAAGTGGCTGCGGTAGAAGGTGGACAGTCTCTCGCGGCCAATTCCTCCGGTCATCTGTGCCATGTCAGTACGGGGACCAGGATTTGAAGGGCCCGTGTTGGCTCATGAGGAACGCACTGTTGGTACGTGGTTGACGTAGGGTTCCTGGAAGTCGTTAGTTTACGGCGACTTGCAATAATGCTGAGTGAGTGGTCTTACCTGGACCATGGTGCTCATCGTGTGCTCGACACTTCGGTCGGCGAACTCATAATACGTGTGCTCTGTCCCACCGTCAGCCACTCATCCCCAGGCATCTTATCGCCCGTGGCATCTCACCATCCCAGATATACTCCAGGTCGAAGTACGGTCCTCCAAGCACCGGCTTGATAAACTGCAATATCCTCGTATGCGACACCGCCTCGATCGAGTAACTGAAGTCTTCTGACAAAGGACTCGCAAAGCCACACGACTTTGCCGCTGGGTAGCTGTAAGTCTTGAAGTCCTTTGACCCCGGGATAGGAGGCTGGTCTGCTGGTGCTGCACCTGCGAGATGGTGAAGCGTCGGAACGGCCGCTTTAGCGAGCGACGAGGCATCCCCTTGCTCTGCGTAGACGACAACCGCTGAAATCTCACTCGGTAATGAAGCCGCTGCATGATTCCAGCTCTGCGCATCATACGCCACCAAACCAAGCTTGCCCGTGTCTTCGAACTTGTCACACGCCTTCAACGCCTTGATAGCATCCTCTACCGCTGACTTCCCATCTTTCAGAGCTGAAGTCTCAATCTGAGCAACAGTGAACCCTTCTTCTGCCCATTTCGCCAGCTGTGAGGGAACGCCGCCGTCGTGGATGAGGACGGATGAGGCTTGGGGGACGAGGATGACCAGGCCAGGACCGGTACCGCGCCGGGACAGAGGCGGGAGGAGAGTGATCCCAGTGGAGATGGATTGAATGGTCGCGCTGGGGAGCGGCTTTGGCGGTTTGGAGATGTCGGCGAACATGTTGGCTATCTCAATCGCAGTATACCTTTGCTTGTAAATCACGGATCCTTCGGTGCTGGTTCCTTGGCTTTCGACTTGTTCGCAATCTGTCCGAAAGCTGTCCAATAGTTTTGGTTCTTTTTATCAAGGGCCGGGTTCCTTGAAACACTCCTCACTCCTGTCGTAAGCGCCCTGGATCTGAGCCGAGATATGAGATGCCGATGATAACGATGTGGTGATGTAAGGTAGGCGGCGGCTGAGTTCACCATCTCCTACCCGACGGTTGGGCGTCGGGTACTGCACTTGGACTCTCTCCCCACACGCACCACCACCACCACCCTCCAGAGACTCAAATCGATATCTCTCCTCTTTCTCCTCCCGTCAAGTCGTTAGCGTCATACGGTCGAATGTATCGTCTTCAAGGGTCCCCGTATCTGCGGAGTAAAGGGAATTGTCAGCGGAGCTGGACCCTCCTTGCGCACCTCGGTCGGGGCTCGTCCGGGTTCCATTTCCCCCTCAGTTTCGATAGCGGATGGGGGCGAGTAGGCGGTAGCCGATTATCGGCGCAATTATTTACCCTAGCACTCTGGTTTTGAGAGATAGGAAGTTCCAGGATAGGAGACGTTGACCAGGAAGAAGACACGTCAGGATTGCGCCAAATCATCTTTGATCTAAGCTGTGCAAAGTGTCGGTCATCAATATGTCCAAGATTCCATTGGCTAAGCTGCCTTCGGGCGTCTCCGTCCAGAGTGTAAGCGCTAGCCGTGCCACGTCCATGTCCTGTAAGATGATTGGAGCTGACCGAGATGCCTTCTAGCTGGGCTATGGAACAGGTACGGCCTGGATCAAAGAGAATGAGAATGAGATTGATCGCAAGGCCGTCGATGCCTTCAAGGTAGCTCTGGAATTGGGCTACCGGCACCTCGACTGCGCGCAATGTGAGTTATTACCTTGAGGAGCGTTGAGCATCGTACTGACAAATGAAATAGACTACCAGACTGAGGCTGAAGTTGGTATTGCCATCAAAGAGTCGGGCATTCCAAGGGAAGAGCTCTTCATCACCACAAAAGCTCTCAAGCACGACGTGGTCGAGGAGTCCTTGAGAGAGAGTCTTCAAAAACTACAGACCGACTATGTAGATCTGTAAGATTCACTTGGAGCTCATCGCAAGGGGATCATGCTAACATATATAGATATCTCCTCCATGAGCCCTTCTCATCAGGCGGCAGCGAGCAAGCCCTCCAGGCCACCTGGAAAACCGTCGAGACCTGCCACGCCAAAGGCCTCGCCCGCTCCGTCGGCGTCTCCCACTTCTCCCAGTCTGACATTGAGACTATCATGAAGACTGCGACTATCAAGCCCATCGTGAACCAGCTCGAAGTGCACCCGTACCTCCCGCGCACTTCCCTCCGTGCCTATTGCGCCTCAGTCGGCATCCCCGTCCACGCCTTCGCCGCTCTGACTCCCCTCACCACTTCGAGTCCGGGGCCCGTCGACGAAGTTGTGGAGCGGATCGCAAAGAAGTACGGGACTGAGCCGGGTCTTGTGTTGTTGAGGTGGGTGCTGGATCAGGGGATGGTGCTCATTACGACGAGTGGGAGGAGGGAGAGATTGGAAGGGTTTGCGGAAAAGACGTGGGGCTTTAAGTTGGACAAAGAGGAGATTGCCGAGATTGGGAGGGAGGGGGAGAGGAGGAAGTTCAGAGGATTCTTCTGTGATGGGTTTGGTGATAGCTGGGAATGAGAGAGACGGTCACTATTATGCACATCACACCCACAGACCCTGGGCCCTTCTCGATACGTTCTCGATGCAACCTGAACCCGTAATCACACATCTATCCAGCTCACGCATCCCAAGCGCCTCATAATATCTTCTTTGTTCTCATTCAAGCTGCCACGCGCGCCCTTTGCCAACGACGGCCCAAGCAACTATATCACCATCAGATACGCAGCCCAATCTCAACATGACACCGCCTCGCTATGCATTCAGTTGTACACTCATGTCTATGCTCCCTTTACTCCTGGTTCATAATGACAATCTTGATATCCTTGCGTGCATGCTGCGCCTCGAATGCTTCTGCGCACTTCGTCAAGGGAAACGTGGATGTGATGAGAGGCTTGAGGTCGACCTTCTTCCGGCTCAGAAGATCAATCGCATCCGCGAAGCAGCCAGGCGTGAATCGCACGGTTCCTGAGAACGATCAGTACCAACTCGGTTATGCTAGAGTTTATCTTCCAAGATGAGTCGACTTACCCTTGATGTTGAGCTCTCGGGCTGTGAGGAGGAACAACGGGACAGACGTCAACGGCTTGCCTAGTCCTGCTTGGATACCTGGAGAAAAGAGGTCAGAGCCGGCATGTCAAATGCAATGACACCTCGGGGAGGCAACTCACAAGTGCCGCCATTCTTGAGGAAGCAAATGGCCATTTGCGCACAGGCCTCCGCGCCACTCGCCTCAACTAAACCCCCATGAACGATCAGCAAAAAGCCCGGCCTCAACCAACAACGTCACATCGCTGCAACCCAAAGGGAGAATTCCTTCCCCCGGGCACCCTGGACTTACCTGTCACGTCAAAGCCCGATCCCACATCGAGCTCTTTGATCATCTGCGTGGCGTACGCCTGCGCGTGCTCGAGGGGGTCTTTGCCTTCTGGCTTGGTGGGCGGGACGATGGCCGCGTCGGCGCCGTAGGCGGTCGCAAAGTCGGTGCGGGATTTCTCAATGTCGAACATGCAGATCTTTCGCACGCCGTAGGCTTTTGCGACGGCGAGGATGAGCAGGCCGAGAGGGCCGCAGCCACTTTTTGTGACGTTCTTAGCATTGTCCCGTTGATCATAGATGTATGTACTCGGGGTGAGATGAGGTGAGGAGAGGAGAGGAGACTTACAAGATGGCCAGGGTCTGGTTGGCGCTGAGAGATGCGCGACGGGCTAATTGAACGGCGATGGCTAGGGGCTGGATCGAGCCAGCTTCTTCCCAGGAGACATTGTCCGGGATGGGGACGGTCATGGATGGGCGGCAGGTGAAGTACTGACACAGGGTTCCGTCCGTTGGATCCAAGCCGCAGTACTTTAAGTTTGCGCAGATATTTGGGTTTCCCCTCAAGCAGAATTCGCAGCTATCAATGGCGCTCGCTTGTCAGTGTCGATCCCATCTTAAAGGTTTGTCTTGAATTCCACATGGTCCAATGGAAGAAGTATAAAGAGCAGAGTTACTCACGTCATGCATGCGAACCCCGGCTCAACAGCAACTCTCTGTCCAACGAAGCGATCCTTGACATCCTTTCCGACCTCTTTAATGATTCCGGAGGATTCGTGGCCGAGGACCAGCTGTTTTGAGACCTTGTCGGACTCGTAGTTGTGGCAGTCGCTGCCGCAGATACCAGTGCTGATGATCTCAACGAGGACATCGCCATCGCCGACTGGGACGATGGGACGCTGCTGGACCTCGACCTTGCGCTTAGCGACCCATACACAGGCCCTGTTTGATGAAGCAGTCATGATGTTGTGTTTTGTGTGTTTTGGTGAGAGAGGATGACCAGACACTGATTGAGGGAGTGAGCGATCAGAGAATGCAGAATCTCAGAAAGTCAGCCCGTATTGAAACACCACTGGTCCCCAATAATTCCTCCCCCTCTTCGAAACCACCAGATTTCATGTATTAAAAAGTCCTATCATGCAGTTTATCGCCCCTCAATGGCTCCGAGTGCCGGGCAGTTGGCCGGTCGGTCGGAGCCCGGACCGGAACCCAGACCCGCGGCGTCGGAACGGGGGACAGTCGCTCTCTTGTCTTGGAGGTTGTTGAATCTGCCGGGGAAAGATATGCGCACAGGCCCTCTTTGCCACGGGCGCTGATATGGATTCCCTGTCGATTTGATAGACTGGCTGCTAGTAGGGAATCCGTAGTTTGAGAGGGGAGTCTTGCACAGGGCAAGGTAATGTAGATGAAGCTACCTGACCTAGTACTACTACTAGTAGTACTAACCTGTTACTGAGTACCGTAATTCCCTGCTAAAGCCAGGATTGGGGTCACCATAATAGGTACCTACTTGGGGCACTTCACTTGGGGCACCTCACTTGGGGCACCTCACTTGGAGCACCTCACTTGGAGCACCTCACTTGGGGGGGCCACTGGGCTGCCCTGGGGCTGTTAGTGGCGCCCACCCACACCGGCCAGCAGCTGAGCTGGTCGGCCATTCGCCTGCCGAGATAACAAGTCCGGGGAAGTGGAAGTGGGCGATAGCTTAGCGCACTTCTGCCCGCTACAGCTGCAGGGTGCAGGCGCAGGTGCAGCTGCACGTCCCTTGTAACCTTTGCATGCATCCATTTCCCGGCATGGCACCTTCAAGTGGTTCACCCTTTTCGACGTACCACCGCACCAACAGCAGCAGCACGGCGAACAACATCCAACCTCCCTTGTCGTAGCCACGCAACGAAACGCCATCTTACCAGGATCTAGTTCTTCGACTTGCTATCTTTTCCCCTCAGGCCTGCTGCAATACGGCGGCTACGTTCCATCCCGGCGTTTTGTTCAAATAGCTGGGTACTTCGCAGAGCTCCATCTCCAAACTTCTGCGATGGCGACACCCTGACTCAGTTAACTTCACATCGTCCTGTCCCACCAACACCTTCACTCTCTCCATCTTTTCCCTTCTCCCCTCAACCTCTATCTTCTTAACACTTCATCGATTGACCCTCCGACCCTCCCGCCTGCCATGAGCGCAGACGCCAAAGACAAAGACACAATGTCCGTCACCTCACCCGTCGACGACGCAAAGGGCGCTTCCAGCCCGCCCTCCTCCGCCACCGAGGACGCCTGGGACGCCGCCGAAGAGAAGAAGCTCGTCCGCAAGATGGACATTCGCATCTTCCCCATCATGATTGTCCTCTTCATCCTCAACTTCATCGACCGCAACAATTTCGCCAATGCGCGTCTCCAGGGTCTCGAGGAGGATCTGAACCTGAGCGATGTCGAGTACCAGACATGTATCTCCATCCTGCTCGTCGGTTACGTCGCCATGCAGATCCCATCCAACATGGTTCTCAACAAACTCACAAAACCCAGCTGGTTTGTCTTACTTCGCATCCTTCTCATCGTCGTGTGTTTGCGAGACTGACTTCGCAGGTACCTCTGCTCTTGCGTCATTGTCTGGGGCATCATCTCCGCCCTCACAGCTCTCGCCCACAACGCCGTCGGCGCCATCATGTGCCGCTTCTTCCTCGGCTGCGTCGAGGCCTCGTTCTTCCCGGGCTCCATCTACTTCCTCTCCCGTTGGTACACCCGCAAGGAGATGCAGCTGCGCGTCACCATCCTCAACCTTGGCAACCTCGCGGCGCAAGGTTTCGGCGGTCTCGTGGCCGCTGGTATCCTCGCCAACATGGAGGACATGGCGGGTATTAGGGCGTGGAAGTGGCTGTTCATCATTGAGGGTGCTATCACGGTGGCGGTAGGCATCATGGGTGTGTTCATCCTGCCGGACTATCCTGATACGACGACGTGGATCACCAAGAGGGAGAGGCATATCGCCGAACGAAGACTCGCTCTGGATGTCGGTATCGTGGAGGAGAAGCAGGATATCAGCGCCCTTGCTGGTCTACGAATGGCCGTGACAGACCCGAAAGTCTGGCTGCTGGGCCTCACTTATCACTGCACCATCATGGGTCTTTCGGTGAGTCTGGTACACCTCCATGATCCATTCCTTGTGCTAATCAGCACCAGTTCGTCTTCTTCTTCCCGTCTATTACCCAGGCTCTGGGCTACAACACCACCATCACTCTTCTTCGTAAGTCTGCTCGTCTATTGAACCTCTGAATTTCTCTAATACTTGCTACAGTGACTGCTCCTCCGTGGATGTGGGCCTGTCTGGTTGCTCTGCCCAATGCTTGGCACGCTGACAAGACTGGCGAGCGCTTCTTCCACTACTTTGGCCCAGCCGCATGTCTTTCCGTCCGGCTTTTAATCAAAACCGTACTGACTTGTGATAGTTGACCTGTATCGTGGGTTACATCATCTCTATGACCACGAAGAGTACCGCTCCTCGATACTTTGCCATGTTCCTCATGACCAGTAAGCCCTGACACGCAATGACCTCTTCATGACGATTGCTGATGGCAGAATAGCTGGTTTCGCCTCTGGCTTCGTGATGCTTGCCTGGATCTCTAACACCATCCCCCGTCCACCCGCCAAGAAAGCCGCCGCCATCGCCATGGTAAATGCCATGGGCAACATTGGCAGCATTCCTGGATCCTACATCTGGCGCGCAGAGTACCACCGTAAGCTCCCCTTGCTATTATTCTGCTTTTCCTCCCCTCAAGCGTTTATGACCTTGCAACTGACAATCCATGGCAGCATACTACGTCATTCCATTCGGTGCCGAAATTGCCATCCTCGGCCTCGCCTGCTGCAGTGCTTTCACGCTCCGCATGTACCTCAGGAAACTCAACAAGGGCCTTGCTGCAGCCGAGGAGGCTGAGTCTAGGCCTGTTGACGCCTATGGCGAGCCGGTAGAGCGGGTGCCGGATGACTCGACGAGGATGTGGAAGGGGTTCCGCTACCTGTACTGATCGCGAGCCAACCTTGTTGGTTGTGTATTCATTTCTATATCCAGGTTTGGGCGGTATTGTGATTTTCTTTTGAGCGCTTATGCTTGTTTGGAAAGACTGAATAATCCTTATTGTCGATATGTATATACCAGACACACTAATTACCTAGACAAGACTTGCCTATACTGCTCCCACAGCTTGCCTTGAAAACCCCTCTCACGATCACCTCCATTCACGATGGTATAAGAGGTTTAAAGGACGTTCTTTTAAGCAGACCTTGACGCTTCTATGCTCGCTGATGCTACAGATGCTCAGTTGTACCCTCCCTGGACCTTCTCCTCCTCCTTCTTCTCCACCGTCTTCCCCTCCGCCTCCGCAATCATCGTCTTCATCGCCCCCATCTCATTCCCCATCCACGCCGTCACCGCCAAAATATCCGCACCGCAATTCATAAACTGCCACCCCTGCTTATACTTCTCCGCCGCCGCACCGGCACTCATCGCGAAATGCCCCGCATACTTCCCGGCCCTCTCGGCCGCGGCCAACACCTTCTGCGTGGCCTCCTGGACCTCGGGGATGCTCGCGTGGTCGAAGGGCACGTAGCCCATGGAGGCGGCGAGGTCGTTGGGACCGATGAAGAGCATGTCGATGCCCGGGACGGAGGCGATGGCGTCGACGTTTTCGATGGCGAGGCGGGTCTCGATTTGGACGCAGACCATGACGTTTTTGTTGGCGGTGAAGAGGTATTCGCGGGAGGTCTGGTTGAAGTTGGCGGGGGCGAACATGGCGCCTGAGCCGCGGAATGCGCCGGGGAAGTCGGGAGATGGGTACTTGGCTGCCTTGACGATGGCTTCTGCTTGTTCCTGGTAGGTTGTCAATACACACTAGTTTCAGGCAGTGGTAACTAGAACCATCTGAACGGCTTGGTATCTACCTTTGTCTCACACATGGGAACCTGCAATCTCGACATCAGCTTCATGTGGCTAGGATGAGTACGTAGAGGTAGGGATCGTTACCATGACGGCGTGTGCGCCAGCGTCTAAAACTCTCTTGAACATCCAGGGCTCGCTCGCAGGGATGCGGACCATGGGTGATACGCCCGACGAGGCAATTGCCCCGACGGACTGGTACATTGCGCTGTCGTCGATGTTGCCGTGCTCGCAGTCGACGAGAATCCACTGCAGAGTGAAAGGAGGATCAGCATGGATTTCCAGGATCGACCAACAGCTTGATCTTCACTCGTCCCGCGCTCACTCCCTGTTCAAGCCAGGGGGGTGGCACTTAGGTTGGGTTGAGCAATTGAGAGAAGTACGAGGGCGACTTACATCCATACCAAGTCCAGCAACTGTCTTTGCCAGAGTGTATCCCGGGAACATCAGCCACTGTCCAATACTCGGACCCTTCCTCGCCTTCGCCCTCTCCAGCGACTCCCTCAACCTCGTCTTGCCCGAGGCATCAACAACAGGGCTTGAGATCTGGTTCGACATGGTGGCGACTGTTCTTCTTCCGCTTCCTCGTAAAATATGCGTAGTAGTAGTAGTAGAACTAAATCGCAAGAACGGTCTAGAGATGAAGCTCATCATGTGCTCAGGTCCCATATAAGAGTGATTGAATCATATTTACCCCATCTTTTGGAGGGGGGTCCAGGTCCCGCTACGGTTCCGCGACCGGACTTCGTCGACTGCCTTTTTCCCGGAACGGCGCTCGGACCGGAGGGGGGGCGGCGGATATGGCAACGGATTTCAGGGTCCAAGGCGGCGGGTATCTCCAACCTGCAGCTTGTTCTCTGTTCTTGTTGATAATGACTATCGGTGGGCACTGGATTGGGGAATCACCGCCCCCAAGTCCCGCTTGGCGATGAGGAGAAGCAATGAGGGGAAGCTTGTCGCCCGTGATAAGCCGGCCCGGGACTTGGCCAGGTTCATGGTTGCCTCTTTGGGTATTCCTGAATATTTGGGAATAGGCTCTCAAAAGGTCGAACATACCTCCTGCCTTGGACTTGGGGATTCTTGAGACATTCCGCCAGCGCAGGGCGCAGACAAAGCAAGTGTGGCGGTAGGCTACGCCCTAGCAACGACATACGCTACCACTTCGTAGAATTCCTCCAGGTTGGTTCATATAGGCCAGCTAAGATGGTGCCTGTCCGTTTCCAAAGAACTGGAACCCTTCCTTAACATCATCCTTGTTCACTACCACACCGCTTCACACTCCCTATCGAAAGATGGCTGCGCTCGTACACCACCCAGGCGAATTATCGCTGAAAAAGCTCCTTGCGACACTCACCACAACCTTACATGCGCCAACCTACGTCTTCGCAGTCGTCAAGGACGAGGCAAATCTCCCACCCTTCTCCAAGGTCCAGATGCTCTTCCGCGAAGATGACACAGAGGGCATGACGGCTATTCTCACTCGTGAGGATGCAGAGGCTCACCAGCTCGAGTACTCTTTTCCCTGCAAGAAGATCACGCTCAACGTCGTGTCCAGCCTTGAAGCTGTTGGATTTATGGCTGTTATCGCCAACGCGCCTTGCGAAGTACGATATGGGAGTTAACCCCGTTAGTGGGTTCTACCACGACCACCTGTTTGTTCCGTTGGGGAGGGAGGAGGACGCGATACGAATCTTGGCTGAGCTGGCTAAGGAAAGTGCGAAGGTAGTAGACACGTAGATCTAATCATGAATTCCTGGAAATCCAGTTAGACGCTGCGCTCTGCCAAGCATCGTCGGTATGGGGATGTAAGTCACATGTTGTCATGGTACCCTTGGCAAATAGCATAGTAGATGACAAGACAGAAACAGACAACAGCTGGTCAGCACTCTAATGTCGAAGGGTCTTGTGCCTTATGTAAGGCGAGATGGCGTCAGATCCCATTGTAGCCCCCAAACATTCGATATTGGACATGGTATCCCAACATCCCGGCCGCATTTCCTGTAAAACAGCTATCTTCGGGAAGAAAGCTTGTCACCGATGGGTTGACACGACTCATGATGGCGAATTGTGGCAATCGCAAATATTTTGAATCCGGCCCGGATTGCTGAAACCCCCGTAGTCGGCACCGCTTAGTACAACGTTGGGATGAAGCCGACTGCTCGGGCATCCGGAAAGACGGACGGCGTCGTGGGGTCCTGCCGCGTCGTCTTCCAGTCACGTTTGATGTAACAAATCCTGTGACTGTGAATGGACAAGACTCCGAAGGGTTGTGAAAAGCATACGCCACATTCGACAGGAAATACCTGTGCCTATCGCAAGCTATCATTAGGAAACATTGCAGGCTGATCAAACCCTGATGCTAGAACAATGAGCTGATCCCTGTCTTTCGACGCCTCGCCTATTCCTAGCGTGGCCAAAGTTCAAGGTTTGTTGCACACGCGGCTCGACATTGCGCCCGTCGATTTGACAGTGCACTGAATGATAGCAAAACAACCGTCGGCACTCATGTATTGCACTCACATCGTCGTATTATCTGCGAGTCAATCTTAGTGAGTGCAATCCTGTCAACGCCAGTATCAACAATAACCTCGGAACATGTCTGAGAAGTGTTCCGCCCTGTGCGGCAATTTGCGATCTTAAGGCTTAGCCCGTCCAAGCGCCTGTCAATGACGCCGATCATCGCCTCTTAGTGGCCTGAACATCCGCTAGACCGCCCGTACCCCAGAAGAAAAAAGGGCGGAAATGGCAGTGGGACACAGGGAGACAGATCGTTCCGGGGACGCCGGCCGGTGCGCGCATGTTTTGTTTGATGAGTGCGGGTGAGACATGGAACGGGGATGCATGTCCGTGGCCGCGTACGTACCTGCAGGGGGGGTTGCAGATGCAGCGGATGAGACAGACAGCTGAGAAGGGGAATGAGGCGAGTTAATCATTTCCACGACTGGGCTCAGGGTTGCAGATTTTGCTGGCAGCCAGCAGTGTCTTGGACGGGTGGTTGATGACCATGTGTGTGTCTTGGTTGAACCTCATGCTGTTTCCGGCACATGTACAAGCTGGAGCGACTTACCCGGTAGTTGACTCGCCTCGATAACGCACCACCACCAGCGACGATCACGACGCACACAGACTCGACTCACACAAACCACCGACTACACGCATCCTGGAGTCAATGCTCACCCTCAACACCCTCAACACCCTCAACACCCTCAACACCATCCCTCATCGCCCGCTCATCCCCACGATCCACAGCCTTCTCCATCCTCGACTCCGCCTGCTCGGTCCAGTTCCGTCCCCCGGCTCACAATCATGAGCTCCAATCCCACACCACCTAAACCGCCCAACCCACCGGGAGTCATCCTTCACCGCATCGGCCAGGCCTGCCTCGCCTGTCGCCGCAAGAAAGTCAGCTCCGACATCGATTCCTTCTCACTCCAATGCCTCGACTGACATTCTCAGGTGAAATGCGATGGCTCGACGCCGTGTCACAACTGCAGCTCACGGAACTTCACGTGCGAGTATCCCACCTCAAACGATAATGCTTCAGCATCTCGGCAGTGCGCACCTCACCTACCCCTGAGCCCGCACTGAATTTCATTGACTGACCATCATCTGCAGCTACGCCAAAGCTTTTGAGGAGCGCTGTCAGCAGCTTGACCAGTTCTGCCATCGCCTCGAGTCCATCTCATCACAGCTCTCACAGTCCATCGCTTCCCTCAGCCGGCTGAACCTCAATTCAACATCCTCAGGCACTGATCATGATGAGCTTCATCAGGCTGCCTCTCTACTTCAATCGCTTCCAGGTCATGGCGGAAAGGATGTGAGGGGCAATTCGACACAGGCTGGTCAGGGCCGGATGATTGATGATCTCAAGGCTCAGCAGGAAGATGAGAGTGAGGAAGATGAGGACGAGGATGAGGATATGAATGACATGGAAGAAGACGATGACTTGCTGAAAAGAGCGTCTGATCCTCCCGAGGCTACTGACTTTGGCTCACTGGTATCAGACTCATACGGAAGACTGAGGTGAGTCTCCACCCACGCATCTTGCATCTCATCAAGGCTAATCATGGTCAGATATCTCGGTGGCGCAAACAATGTCCTCGTCGAGGCAGCCAAACAGCACTCGCCGACAGCTTACTCCTCATCACCCGCCCTATCTCACCCAGCTGGCTCAGGGCCTCTCAACAGCACCAATGCTGCTCCCTCAAACAAATCCACCACCGGCACGACTGCCACAGGTCCGGATCTTGAGCTACCCATCTTCGTCCACGGCAAGCGCTGGCCTGAGATGCCTTACTTCCCAGACCCGGCTGTCATCCCCCGCCCACCGCAATACGTTTCCGACATGCTCATCAACCTCTATTTCGACCAGCTGCACTATACGTTTCCCATCCTCTATAAGCCGCACTTCATGACTCGCTACAAGCAGCTTACCGCGAGTCCAGCATCAGCTCCCGCCACAGACCGCAAGTTTCTCTCCGTCTTCTTCGCCGTATGTGCATGTGCTAGCGGTCTGCTTCCGTCAGAAGGCAAGAGGACGGATTGGCCGGGCTTGCCGTACTATCAACGATCGCTGATCCTTCACTACGCGACTACCGGAGAGGCGTCGATCGAGAGGGTGCAGTGTCTTGGGCTCTTGGCTATGTGCTCCGGAGGGTGGAACACCTTGACACAGAGCTGGAACTTTGCCAGTCAAGCTGTACGTGCAGCGCAGGACCTGGGCATGCACCTGAGCGGCTTGGTAAGAGCAATCTGCACGTGTTGATCTTGTTCAGACTGCTAACATCCATTCAGACTGCCAGCTCAGACCAGCCCTCCAAGCTCATCAGGCAACAAGTGTCCCGACGTATCTGGTGGTCCGTCTACTGCCTCGACAGGTCAGTTACCGTACATCACTCATGGCGAGAAGTGACTAACAAAGCTATTCAGGGTCACGTCTATCTGCCTCGGCCGTCCCATGGCCGCCGATGACATGGACTGCCACTGCATCCTTCCCCTCCCCCTCTCCGATGAGGAACTTGAAATTGCCTCCTCATCATCCTCTGCCCCCAACCAACGCATCACCACTGGACCCTCACCCATGGCCGGCTTCCTCGCTCTCTGTTCCCTCTGCCGCATCGCCGGACGCATTCAACGCCTCCACGCCCCGTCTCGCATCCGACAGCTCTCCCGTCCCAACCCGCAGAAACAACGTGAGCGCTTCTTCCGCTCCGTCTCATCCCTACAGGCCTCCCTTGGTCGCTGGCTAGAGCGGCTGCCTCCAGACATTCGGTTCTCAGACAACAGTGCAGCTGAACGAAGAGGGCCAAATCTGACGATGAGAGTTGTCATGTTCATCGCGCATGCTGGGTCGATGTTGAACCTGTTCCGTCTGCTGTCAGGTACGGCACCGCAGGCTGCGCTTGGGGCTCAGGGTGCGGAGTCGATCGCGCACTGTGTCAATGCTGCTCGTAGCTGTATTGAGGCGGCTGAGTTGGTCAGGGAGGTCGTCCCGCCTTCCCATCTCCTGGCATTCTGTGTTCACTACTTGACCCTGTCCGGCATTGTTCTGTAAGTCTCCCCTGTCTTCCTGCCTGAGATAAACCCCATCTGACACAAAGCAAAGACTTCGCATGCCACCAGAGCAACGTCAAGACTCACTTCCCGACGTCCACAAATGCATTCGCTTCCTCGAAGGTCTGGAGTTGTCCTGGTCTGGAGCCAGCAAAGGTCGTGCCATTATCGAGCACCTGATGAAGAGCACCTCAGACGGCGAGTACGGGGTAGAGAAGGAGGAAGTCCAGCCTGGGTTCGATGACTTTGGTCTGACGTGGGGTCAGATGCCAGGGTCTGAGCTGTTTGGATTTGAGACGTTTGCGACGGAGTTCTTTGATGTCCCAACGGGGACGTGAGGACGGACATACATGTGGTGTAGGGATGTAGTAATGATACCCGTGTCGGATTGTAAGGCTGACCACGAACGTACCCTTTCCCGCCGGGGCATCTTCCGATAAGCCCTTTGGCGTCAAGTTCTAGGCACCAAAGACATATCGTAGAAATTCCAGTGCGCGCCGTCCGGGAAGAACCCAAAGGTGAAGTCATACCCACCCCAATCCGGCCACGCAGCCTGCCCAGCCTCCCCCTCCACCACCGCTTCCCCCGCGATCTGCTCCTCCTCCCCCGCCGCCGACGCCAAATGACTCCTAATAATATCGATACTCCTCCTCACCCCTGGCGTCTGCTGCGCCTCACTCTCCAACATCCTCAGCGTCGTCTCAAGCCTCCTCAGCGCCGCGCCGGACAGCTCCGGGTCCGGGTCACGGATCTGCTGGAGCTCGATGGTGGCGGCGGTGTAGACGGAGTAGGTCATGAGGTAGGTCTGGTTATGGAAGTTGAAGGTGCGGCCGTGGAGGCGGAAGAGGTCGTTGACGCGGGAGGCGGATGTGGTGCAGACGCGGCGGGCGCGGTGGGTGAGGGTGTGGGAGGAGAGGGAGGGAGAGGTGGACCAGAGGAAGAAGGGGCGGAAGAGGAGCATGGTGAGGGTGTGCCAGAAGATGCTGAGATGCTTGTGAGTAGCTGTTGTCGTGGAGAGAGGGGAGAAGGGGAGAAAGGGAGGGTGGATGTGGGAGGGGAATAGGGGCAACTCACTTCAGAGATAAGATATGTGGAGGAGGACAGAATGACAGTGATTCAAGATCCGTCAAGTGAAGCATCTTAGGAAGATTCTCATGCATCTCTAGAAGCCGCCGTTCCAGGTCCAGGACAGTGTCTACCGTCAGATCACTCCTACGGCCGCTGTACACAGTCCGGTAGATCTCGTTGGCGAACTGTCACCAGCACCGTTAGCCTACCAACATACTATGGCTTCTAGATAACAGGGTCAAGGTACCATGGATAGCCTGCAGAAGCACGAGAATGTGGTGGTAATCATGGCTTTGTGGGGAGGGTAGACGCTTTCGACTTCGGGCATGTAGACAGGTCGCCAGATCTCGTTGTCGTCCCATTTGTCAACTTGATTGCACGGTAGTCAGTAGAAGATCACCACTCCATAGACATATCCGTGACTTACGCATGCAGTCTGGGGAATAGGGCATCTCTGTCAAGGATGGTGGTCGTCCAAGACATAGACTGATGGACCTAGAACAAGATGAATCAGCTATAGCCTCTGCATACGTGAAGAAAAGCGATGGGTATGGATCGATGTGACCTACTTGTCCCACGTATAAGCTGCCAGGTAGAGTCTCTTCGACGCCTCGAGATTATCAGGCTCCAGCTGGGAATGCAGTAAGCCATGCCCTTCGGTAAGATGCATGCCCAAATCTTTGATCATCCGAATAGCCTACCTCAGATCAGCAAATGACTCCCCTAATATCTCACCTTCTCCATCATCGACTTACCATCCCCGTGTACAGCCATCCCTCGCTATTCTTCCCCACCGCACACTGCCTTCCCCCGAGGATCAGCAGCCCCTGAATCGTCGGTATGCTGGGCTTGTTTGCTCCCAACTCTTCGACGAGGAGAAGCTTGGCCTTTCGGAGGAAGTGCTCGCCCTTGTCGAAGCGGCTGAAGCGGGTGTCTTCAGGGCGCGCGTGGCGACATGCGTGTGCGTAGATGACGTTGAGGAGGAAGGGCGAGAAGTAGGGACCTTGAAGGACCACATCACGCAGGAAGTCTAAGAAAGATCAAGTCATCAGAAAGAGATGGTCTTGAGTGAAGGGTTTAGGTTTCTTCGTAAGTTTAAAGGACTTACTGTGACGATATACGCAGTTATGGAGAGGCCCTTGCCAAGTCCAGTAGATGTCCAAGAGCACGGATGCCGCGTCAGTGGTCAGTTCTGGATCATTCCGTAAGCTGGCGTAAGCGGATTGTCGCCAGGACACATAGAACCTGGAGTTTGACGACAGCCATTTCTTATGGTAGTCGATGTCGATGATGGAGGTTCTGTTGCTGATGGGATGGCTGCCGTCTTTGTTGTGTAGCTGTGTATAGAAGCGGGATGTAGCGCCAAAATATTCGAGCTGAAGAGTCAATCAGTTTACTGAGTAGAGGGAGGAAAATACTGCAGAGTGGGATATAGGGGAAATACCTCGCCACTCTTGTCGATGCTCAGCTCTGGTTGATCCAGTTCAGTCAACCTGGGAGACACCTCCTCTATCCTCGCCGCAGACGACCCAGCACTCCTCTCTCCATCTCTTCGCTCCTCCTTCAAAGACTCTACGACCTGAATAATACTCCGATCCCTCTCATGCGCATTCATCCCCGCCAAAGTCCTCAGGTTCCCCTCCAGCTTCTCCGCCCTCGCCTGCGCCTTTTCAAGGTCCAGCAACAGCCGCGCTATCTCCTCATCGCTCGACTTGACTGTATACGAGCAGGCTCTGCGAAAACGCAGACAGTTTTCGCATCTCGGCTTCTCGCCGCCACAGCGGATCTTTCGTCGGCGGCAGGTCAGGCATGCGGAGCCGTATTTCCGCTGGGATGATCGCGTTGGTGAGTTCATTGCAGTGATAAAATCCTGGTTCCCGATGCGGAAGGTAGGGATGCAAGGGAGGCATCTTTCTTTCGATGTACATGAGGGAGAGCTTGTGAGGGTGAGCCAGACGGGCAGATGCCGTTACTTATGAGTGTTTGGCTGTGCGGGGAGGGAGATGCAGGGCTGACCATTCTCCGCGTTCCGGGGACGCACCTGCGAGAGTCTAGGTCAGCGCTGGAAATGTGAAGTGAGCGGATCCCTCGGCGACATGCCGAAATTTAGTGATCCTGTATCTCGTAAATGTTACAAGCGATGACTATCCGGGCTTAAGCTTGCTTTCAAGTTTTCTGTTGGGATGGGTAAGGGGGTAAACAGTGGCAGTGATGGACTAAATCCGAAGTGGAGGAATCCACGACATTATTGGATTCTTTCGCCAATGGCAGGAAGCATCTCACATATCACGGAATTGGCAGGTTGCTCAACTCATCATGCTCTTTATCCGCCCAAGATCGACGTCTATGTATCTCAGCCTCACCTAGTCTTCAAAATCAATCTGGATCTACCTAAGGCGCTTGCTCACTTGAGGACCAGTACTTGTGATCGCCACGCAAGCCAAGACACGTTGACGTCCAGGTAGCTTTGACTGAGGGAGAGACGCTTGAGGCTTCTCCAGCAAAAGGTTTGTAGAGTATTATCGAGGCACTGTAGCTCGTCTTGTTGACACCGCACAATACGTGGTTGGTCTTGTAATCTTTTCACTGTCAGGGACAATGACCTGGTCAACTGTGCACTGGCGGTGACGATGCCTACCGCACCGGCTGCGATACTTAGTGGCCCTGTTCATGATCCCCCGAAAGCTGTGATTCTTCTCAATTTCCCCTTGTATGGCTTTCAACGGCCTGAAGCTGGTTTTGTGGCTGACTTGAGAGTGATAATGAGCCTGGACAGAGACCGAGCTAGGTCACGCGCATACGGGCGCGCTGAGGTGACACGATACACGATGATTGTCATCTCCTTGAGAAGCTAGTTATCCAACAGTAAAGCTGTTAGGGCATGCGGAGAGCCTTGGAATTCCCTTTCCAAACGTATAAATTGAACCCACGAATAGCAATGTCATTCGATCTGAACAACAGGTCGCTATCACAAGCTACCTTTGAGGGTGACTTTACCTGACCCGCTTCGTCGTCTCGTTAGGATAGACTTTAGGGAAGCTTGCCCGTTGTCCCGCTTGCTGTTCGTGGGCTCCTGGACTAGAAGCATGCGATTGGCTCTTCCTCGTGACCGGAGGCGTCACATTAATCCGTATTGTCTCAGCAGTACCAAACTGCATGTGGCTGTACCGATCTTTGGACAGCTGAATCAACTCGTCACCGGCCATTGAGCCGATGAGTTGCGCTGACTTGTCCTTGGATGTCGCTTTCTCGACATTGAAAAGGTCTGCCAAAGTCGTGACCACGACTTGATCACTTTCACCTTTGGCGATGAACTCACCAAAGGTATGTATCTTTTGCCGGCTCACTTCCTTGGTGGCGATTCTGCATACCTCCAAACTGTCCCCGAAAGCCTTGATGTCTTCCTTCAATTCTATTTCCTTCCGCTCTGGATCGGGATGCTGCTCCACCGAACGCAATCGCTTTTGCAGTCTCCCGATGAATCTGGCAATGCTGTCACGATTACTATCTAGCATCCCAGGTGTCTCTTCATGAGCCTGGAAGAGCTTGGGGTTAGTTGGTACAGTATCTGATGTAGCGTTTGGAGACAGTGCAGTAGAATACACTCGTCGTTAACGGTCGGCTATTGATCCAATGCGGGACATTGCTTCCTCGCAGATAAGAATGCAATGTCTGATAACGGTGCTCTCGTCTCTGAACTCCGAGGCAAGGGTGCCTGGCTCTCCCGAAGGGAACCGTTCCATCTTTTCGTTGACGCGCTGCAACTGAACATTGAGGTTATACGTGGTATCTTGAACCATCTCGCTGTATTGCTCAATAACATTGTATGTGGTTTTTGAAGTTTGTCTAGATATGATTAGTTAGACTTCGTTAATCACGATCTAACTAGTAACACTTACAAGTTGATAGTTCCCAGCCCAATCGAGATAGCCCATTTGTATCCAGATAGGGTTCTCATGAACTCATAAATGCCTCTCTTCCTTCATGAATTCCATTTTCGCCCAATCACGGAAACCTGTGGATGACTTGCCGGCGAAGTCCTTCATCACTGCCTCAAAAGCATGGCACAGCTGCCTACATCGGTCGACAGGGCTCTTCAAAAGGCCTAGTATAGATGCTTCAACCTGCGACACCCAAATAGAGACGACTCCTATAACAGTCTAGATCGAATGATTCCGTATCTCAGATCTTTGTTCATCAGAACCGTCGTCAATAACGTGTCAGGGATCACACTAGACATATTCAGAAGACCGGGATCAATATCATCCCTAAGTTCATCCCTTTGCTCGCCCTTCCTCATCCTACCGTAATCACTGAGAATCAGCCGGAGGTCGAGCACTTCGCGTTACATGCCCAGTCTAATGTTGTGCAAAGATTGCGCATTATCGTCGTAGGATTCTCGAGCTTCTAGAAGGATACTTTGCGAAGCATCATCACTGGGAGGAAACTGTCAATGGTTGTCGTCTCCAGTGCACGAAGTACTAAGTACAAGATGCCGCAATAAATGCGAGGCTCCACAAAGTCTTGGGCAAAGGGTCACAGAAGCGTTCGAAGTCCGATGTTTCTCTGCCGTCGACTGGCCGCAGCTCTACGGATTCGCAGCAACGGGCGGAGAGGATCACAGCAAGGGCCAAGATGAGTGTAAACAAGGACGGTGTGAGGAGTGAAGTTGTGCAGCAGGACATTCTCAAGGGAGCGAGGCTGAGTATTGTAATTAGACATTAGTTGTAACATTCATTGACTGGTAGACTCAGTAGCGACTGGTCGCCTCACGACTTAGAGGGGTCTTACTCATATTTTTTGTTTGCTTGGTCTGTACTCGATGTTTTATTGCATAATCTGCGATTGAACCTACATTTCCTTCCCGAATTTCCCTTTTCGGTGAGCGTACCCAATCCCTTCCCCAAATGCAACGCGCCCTACAGACTCCCAGCTCGTCATTCTTTTCGCTTTCTCTGTCTTCCCTCGACTTATTCTAGTGCTCCTTCGTGATGGTCTAGCTGCCGTGGTACCCTCCTGTTGACATCCCACTGGACTCCAAAGATCTCATCGACCGAGTTCACAAGTAGCTGGCCGACTTGAGATTGATTGTGCCGATCTTTCTTCAATGTCTCCTCTGTGAGATGTTTCTCTGTCTCCCGCAGCCTCTCTGACGCTGCATACTGGAGATAGTCTTTGTTCAGCTCCATCGCTTTGATCTTGCTGTTTACATCATCCTGCAGTTCATCGAGCTGCGCCGTATGAGAACCACATTGAAGGGCCCGACAAAAATGCGTCGCTGACCTCAACAGTTGGTTCACGACTCTAGCCGGGATAGGGAGCTTGTCCAAAACGACACGAGACAGGTTTGCTATTTCTGTAAGGATACTCTCGTCTGTGAGTTCGAAGGCCGCTGGATGCATCTGAATGCTGTCGTTGCCGAACAGAGATATCCATTCTGTCAGCTCGGCTTCTACCGGACAACTCCATTGCCTCTCCCATAGAATATGGGGCATCGAATCCATTGCGAAGTCGAAACAGCAATCTTCGAGAACCTTCTTGGCAGTCTGGAGAAGCCGATGCTGTGCTCCGAAGGGCAAATACGATGGGTAGAGGCTGAAGAGCTCCTCTTGCTCTCGTCGCGCAAGATGTGATACTGTGAGAGCGTTAAGTCGGTCTTTCGAAGGTGAAGCTGAATCCTTTTGGCAAACTCGAAGTCACTGGGTGCATCTTACCATCTGATGATTCAAAGTCAGTGACCTTCCTTTTCCTCTTGACGTTACTACCACCGTATGACACGATCTCCTCCAAGTGTTCTGCTACGGACTCAGCAGCAGAACTTTCAAAGAGTTCACGCTGTATACAATGTAGACGAGAGGAGCGGAAAAGGGTGGGAAACTCGAGCTTCGCGCGAGCTTCCGATTCGAAGACTCTCAGCTCCAGGAGAGATCGAACTGTGACAATCACCGTGTCTTGGCTAATGTCTCCCAGTATGGCAGCCAAAGACGCCTGGTTCTTGTTCACGAGCTCTTCCACCTTCTCTTCTTCTCTGACATGCGCATATCTACCGCTGAAGATAGAGCGACAGGAAATGTAGATGCGCTCGCGTGCCGTGAGTGTCTTCGCCATGTTCAGTGTTCTCTGGCTTGGTACTCTTCCGAAAGATTGCAGAACCACGATGTCGTAAGGTAAATGTCGTAAGGTAAATGCTTCATTGCCTTCGCAACGCCTTCTCATATGCTCTCGTTGCCTGCATCAATTAAATACTACTTCTGGCAAACGGCGTGCCGTGCTGTGTATACGCTAGACTGCCAAAAGCGGATTTGTGGCTGCAAGGTTGCTCTGTGGCTTGTGCTGTTCTCTGGACTATTTGACCGACTTCAGTCTAGTCTATAGCAAGTCAACCGTGCGTGTGTCTGATCCTGTGTCTCGTGACTGATTTCCCGTCTTGTGACTGGTGAATAATCGCCCGGCTGGAATGTGATATGGGAGACAATACCACGGGTGCGGCTCAAGTCAATAGAAGCCGCCTCAATAGAAGCCGCCTCGGGACGCCACGGCCTTTGCTACTCAAGCCTTCAGCCGTCGCAGACTAACCCATGTGTCGTAGCCTTGTACGCCCCCATTTGTAACCATCTCGAATGTTTAACCAATGAACACCCCGGAGGCGTCTGGAATTCTCGCTATGTTGATCTAGTCACTGTTGCTGTCCGGAACCCAGAGCCTTTTAGCACGAGACGTGAGACTTGTAGTAGGAACCCCAACCAACCTAACGAATCCCCTTTGAGGGACTATGCCTTGATTGTCTATTCGATCTGGTGAATAAAGCAGGCTAGTGTACAAGCTAAAGGCGATGCTGGCCAGAGAGGAAAGGGACGAACGTGTCTGGTAGTGAAGAACGAGCCTGAGCCCTCGGTGAGAAGAATCTCTCGTCCAGATTTACGTGCTGCCCATTGTCCCTCTCAAATACCGGTCTCGAATCTGAACGGGCAGATGACCGCTTCCCGATGAAGTAGTCACATCTCTAGACGATGAAAGCTCGCATCACGAACCGCTCCGGATGCTCACTTCCGAGAAGAGACCACGAAATAGCCACTATTCAGACTCACTTGGGCCCGACCTGAGTATTGAACTTGGCCAAAGTCTGCAAATGTATAAAGGCTTTGATGGTGGCGCTATTCTGGAAGTTCACTCGCTGATCTGCGATTACGCCATCATTTACTTCTCTATCAGCAAAGGACTCTATAGAACAGTCGAGTCTGGAACCAATTATTGTTTAATTAGACACACACACGGCAGGCACTAGAATCGACAGCAAAGGCGCGTGCTGTTGCGTCCCTAGCGTATCCCTCTCGCCCACGCTCCCCTGCGCCCATGGTCTCTTAATCGTACACTTCCACGCCAGCGCTGGCGCAAACCACATATTCACCAGAATATCCTCATCCGTGAGCTGATACAGTCGCTTGATCACATCGTTCCCTAGAAGACTGGCGGACTTGACCCTTTCATAGGCTGTCTGGTCGTCGAACATGACGTCCAAGGTCAACTCGAAGGGGCCTGAGTTCTTGGATCGGATCACCTTGGCGATTTCCATGAGCTTGACCTCGCCTGCGGGAATAGTCTTCTTGACTGTGATGGAACACATCAGTGAGGAGTCTTGAGGGTTAAGACAGTCCAGAACGTACCGATGGGCTGTGGCCTTTCTGCTTCAAGCGCAGCCAGTTGCTCATCCGCTAGACGACCGAACTGCACGTCCTTCGTCGTCACAGCAGACGCAGTGCGATATCTAACAGGAAACAGAGTCGTCCCCTGGCCGGCATCCAGGTCAATCAGGTGGTACATACTGAATTTGAATACCTCACCCGCGTCCTGTTCATGCGGCGACAGTGGTGAGGCAAAGTTACCCGTGGTAGCCAATTGTCCCTTGTACGGCATGTGCAAGAGTGAAGTTCGGACATTGTTAGCGATGGCGTGCGACTTTTCCTTTGTGTCAGCGACCACCTCGCCCATGATGCCCAGTTCGTGAGGCGTTGCACCCAAAGTCGGCTCAAGAGGACCCATTACAGCATTGCGACCGTAAACGTGGTATATGAGCCGACAATGGTCGCTCTTATCGAGATCAGGGTACAAACCCCATGTGTACTCTCGAACGGCCTGCAGGAAATCGTCGATCTGAGAGATCAGGATTGGATCGCGGATTCCGCCGATGAAGATCGTACGGTGACCGAGCTTTTCAACGCCTTCGAGCTTCACCTGGTAGACTGGCGTGGGAACGAACTCTGCGCCAGAAACGCGAACTGCTCGATCGCATGGTAGTTGTGTGTACGTCGCCTTATCAAGATGAAGTACACCACCAGGGCCAGGGAGTCTATCCGGCCGTGTCTTCTCGTATAACGTATGCGCTGCGACAGAGAGAGGCGTACACCTTTCTACCGGGTTCAGGGGGACCAGGTCGAAGGCTGGGTTGCCGGGCTGCATCGTCGCGACCATGGATCGACCCTTGGGAACGGCGCAAATACCGCCGCACTCCATGATCTTTCCCATGTGCCATGATGCGCTCTCTGGGACGCCTGCTGCGATGCAGAAGCCGGCGAAGGGGGCGGGATCGTATGATCGGCCGCCGAGGATGATGTCTGGATCACCTTCCAGGGCTTTGATGTACCTGAAAATAGTCGGCGCTCTCTTCTGTGAAGACCTATAAACAGGAGAAACGAAGACTTACGGCTCTGCGCCCATCTGGGCAACAAACTCAACGGCATTGTCGACATCTTCCGTCTTCAACTCTGGCACAGGACCACATGGCGAAGACCTTCCCTCTATAATCTTTCCTTTCACCATCTCCTTCGTGATCCCATGCCCGATTGTCGCAATCTTGAAGTCAAACCCTCTCTCTTTCGTGATTTCGCTTATAATTCCCAGCATCTCCTCCACATGCGCGTTACTCCCGTCCCCACCAGCGGACGAGATGAGGACCTTAATCTTGCGATGATAGCAAGCTTCAAGGATTGGTGTCAAGTCGCGGACGTAGGCAGCGCGACCGCAGGTCATTCTGTTCATGCCGAGCTTGTAGGGGCCCCCGTCGGTTGAGCCGCTGTCGACGATGATGGCGGCTGGATTATACTTATCGATGCCGTACCAGAAGTGGTCGAGGCGGTAGCCGTAGCCAAGCATGGCATTTGGCGTGAGGATAGAAAACTTGTCCTCGGCCCGTATTTTGAGGTTCATCTTGGGCTATGGGACGCGTCCGTCGTTAAAGTCAATTGAAGAAAAGAGGATGCAAAAGTGTATCAGGAGCGGCCGGTGACTAAAGCGAAGCACTCAGAGGAAGTTGATGGCGGTAAAGGACATCAAATGTATGGATTTAATTCCTTTGAGCGACTTCAAAACAGATCTACAGTGTATTAATACAATTGGCCACCGTTCGTTGTGATCCCCTCGTGACCTGCAATGCTGGAGATCAGCAACCAGCCGCGTACTTCTCCCTCTTGGCAGTGCTACGGTAAGTTGCCGAAGCAGGACATCAACTCAAGCAATAGATTCCAGAAAACCACCAAATCAATCAAGCGTTAAATAGAGGGGCAGCCTGTCGGATCGCCTTTCAAGATAATGCGGATTATCCCCACGCGGCATCTTGCCGCTGGCATCATCCCGAAATGCCCGCTTTGGATCAGATCACTTAACTACATTCAGACCGCCAAGAGGCACTAAGCGGGAACGTCTAACTCAAACGAATTAGAAGACTTGAGGTTTCAAGCATTGCATTGTTCTTCTGGTCTGGCTTCAATCCCCTCTCTCCGGATTCTCACCGTCTGGGGAAACTACTTCTCCACGATGTGACCAAGCAAGCGGGTCTAAGGCGATTCGTAGGCAAGACGAGCCAGAAATGGGGAAAGACAACCTTTTACGAACCAGCGTCCTGCGGAGGTATAAAGTCTTGTCTTGGTCCTGTTGGTTCTTTACTGCATGCTCTAGAGGCTTGGCTGTCCCTTCATATCTACAGTTACCTAGACTCTTTCTTAGCTACAATACTGCATGGCAAACGAGCGATCTTCCAACCTCTCAACCAGTCCCGGACACAATGATGGACAAGAATGCCTCTAAATCTAACAGAACTTCTCCGGTCGCCGAGCCAAGGCCAGAGTCTCATATTGAAGACATCAAGGCCGATCCACCAGTCACAGACATACGCATCGAGCACACCGAGGAGGGCATTCGTGTCACTGCCGACGGCACCCTCCCTAAACCCGAGGATATCGTCGACCAGCTTGGCATTCCAAACTGGAGGGAACTGGAAAAGAAGATTGTGCGAAGGCTGGATCTGACTATTCTGCCAACGCTGTGGGTGCTCTATGTTTTCAACTATCTTGACAGAGCGTCTCTTGGGTAGGTCTGATGACTGTACACTGCTTTTGATGTTGAATAGCTAACGATTGATTGCAGACAAGCTCGCTTGAGTACACTGGATAAAGATCTTAACCTTACAGGCTTTCAATTCGGAAATGCCATCTCCATCCTCAGTGCCGGGTAAGTCATCCCAGTTTCAATATAACCACTTTTCCGCCGTGACACTGACTCGTTGATGACAGCTATGTTCTTGGACAGCTCCCCTCAAATATGATCATCGGCTATGTCCGCCCGAGTCTGTATCTCCCAGGCTGCGCCCTTGTATGGTCAGGTGTGTCGGCGTCCATCGCAGGGGTCAAGTCCTACGAAGGTCTTCTTGTTGTTCGCCTCTTCCTGGGCCTTGCAGAAGCGCCCCTTTTCCCTGGTGTAAGCGGCGGTCCTCTATTGATCTGTTGTTAGCTGGAATCTAGACAACTAACAGGGGATTTCAAGGCCATCTACTACATGTCCTGCTGGTACACCCGCCGCGAAATCGCCGTTCGCATCGCCCTCCTCTCCACCGGCGTTCCTCTCGCCAACGGCATGTCCGGCCTCATCGCCGCCGCCGTCTACGCCAATCTCGAAGGAAAACTCGGCGTCGCAGGCTGGCAGTGGCTCTTCATCGTCCTCGCATCTGGCGGCGGTGTCTTTGCTCTTATCGGCATGTTCATCTTACCCGATTATTCTTATTCCAAGACAGGGAGCGCAATGTGGACCATGACGGAAGATATGAGAAAAGTTGCACAGGCACGTATTGCAGCAGATCGCGTGTCTCTCGAACAGTTCAAGCCGGGGATATGGTATGGTCTTAGGTTGTCGTTAACGGACTATAAGCTGTACCTGATGGTGACACTCAACATCTTCATCTCTGCGGCATACGGGTTTTCTAACTTCTACCCGTCGATTGTTCGTGGATTTGGCTACGACAGAACAACAACGCTTGTCATGACGTTCCCGCCCTATGTTCTAGCCGCTATCGTCTCTGTTGTGGCAGCTTGGAGCTCAGACAGGCGGGTTGAACGAGGCTTCCACTTCTCTGGACTTGTATTTATCGGCATGATGTCCTATATCGTGTGTTTGGTCACCACACACCACCACGCACGCTACGCCGCCTCATTCTTCTTCATTGGTGGCCTATTTGGTGCGAATCCTCTGCAGTATACATGGGTTTCGAGCACATTTGGCCGTACGCCCGCGACTAAGGCTACGTCTATTGCTATCAACAGCATTCTCGGCCAGTTGGGAAATGTCATGGCTCCGTACTTCTTCTTTGAGGATGATGAGCCGCGGTACCGCGTGGCTTTCGGGCTCATGTTCATGATGGCTGGGTTGACCATCACCAGCGCCATGACGCTCAAGTTCTGCCTATGGCGAGAGAACAAGAAGATTTACCGAGCGACTTTGGCGAACGGCACTGCCTATCAGCCATATGTGCTGTAGATTATGAAGCACTGTATACATGCTTTGAGACGTAGGTCGGAGTTTCGGGGATGATGCTGATATAATCCGCGAGCCATTATGGCTACTCCATGTCTGAACTCAGTTGTTTCTAATGCGAGTGTTACTACGCTGCCATCGGAGGAAGGGAGTCTTTACATCCCTTTTAAATTGTTTGATAGTTGATATCAGGACACCAAGCAGATACAAGGACAAATTCTAGAGAGAGGTGGGAAAGCTGTTTAGGGTGGTCCTGTGTATAAGCCCTTCCAGGGTTGCATAGATCATCACCGCCTTCAACGTTCCTCCTATCACAACGTCACCTGGCAAGAAGTCTTTCGTGGCTAGCGAGTGACTGTGGCTGCGTCTTTGCAGGGCAGACCGTTAGGCGTAAGACTGTTTGTCCACTTTGACGAGACACCATTTTCCCATCTAGGCAGAAGAACAACTGCACGTCGGTGGGTCGTGAGCGTGGGAGGGATCATCGCCGAGGCGCAGTCGTGTCCTTGCAGATAACCCCCTCACTGCACAGATACGACTTGGATCTCGAAAGCATATCGGCCCAATGTGATGAACTTTTCTTCCTCCTATCTTTCAAGACATCTAAGCGGGCAGAGCTGGTACGTTTCTCTTCATGATGTCTGACTCCTCGGTAGGCACGGACACACCAAGGACGAGCTCATCTGCCGGTGAAGACAGGCAACCGTCTGCTGATGATTTCCGCCCTGTGGTGCCTCAATGGTTCCTCGACAATGTCAGGTCGCCTGATCAGATCCAACATATCAACCCACTTCTTCATCTTGTCGACGATGTGGTTCCAGAGGACTCAATTGACAGGGACAATGCACGTCCACCTAATGGAGACAGCACCAACGAGGCCTTCACTATCGGCCGACTTGAGATGGAGGATGTCTTGGATACAATGGCCGCACTTCACCTGACAGATCCGATGCTACAGCCGGCGGCAAGATCGGAAGCTATTATCCTCTTAAGCAAGATGCGTCTGGGGTACGATCTTCTGGACCGTGTTGTGGTCACTATCGCTCAGGAGATGGGCTCCTCCCTCATTACTGTGACCTCTGCAGAGCTCCAAGAGGTGGCGGAAGAGCTTTTGCGCCAAAGGAATAACTATCTGAAGGAGCTTCCAGGAGACAGTCAGAATGCCCGAAGAGATGGCGCAACCGAGTATGACATCGAACCTACCGAGGACGCCTTTGAATACTTCTTCGGGAACCGTTCGAAGCGCAATGCCGAGAGAAGTGCTACAGACCGCAATATGCAGGCTGTTTTTGCACTATTAGACGCCGCAACCACCACCACAAAGACTCGTGATGACACGAGCGGAGCATCAACACAGGACAGGACCTCATCAACGACTGCAAGTACCGAAGAATCAGGTGTTATTCTGTACATGCGAGACACGCTGTATGACTCTCCTACGCTGCAGAGAAGAAGTCTCTGCAGAATCAGGGACGCATTATACCAACGCAGACAGTCTGGCCAGAGAGTCACACTCGTAGTTGGCCTAGCCCACACGGAGGCTGATGAGGAGGCGACGCCGACAATGAAACCTGTAGAACAAACGTGGCTGAAGTTGGACTGTTCTTGTTATCTCTGCAAGTGTGGTGAAAAAGACTCTTGCGACGAGTTCCGTTGCCTGTTCAACACAACAAAGTGGAAGCTCGCGAGTGAGAACAGGTCTCTCTTCGTCCTCGAGCCTAGAAGTGTCCCAGAGGAATGGCCGAAGAAGCGCTTAGAAAGCTGGCCTCCGTCTCTGGAAATGGCAAACATCCAATGCTTCAAGCGGTTCCTACGCAAGAATCTGCCAGGGGTGTCTTGTCAACCTGCAGATCTCTTGGAACCCCAGTTTGACTGGACCGCGAACTTCACAAACGAGAAATTGAAGTATCTCCGTCAGCTGACGCACAGTGAAGCCGATTCGATTATGGAAATCGCTCGAAGATATGCTGTGGGAAGAGGGCTCAGGCAGAGATTCATCTGCATCTCAGACATCGAGTCTGCTTTTGATCGGGCTGAGACAGCTGCGCGCAGCCGTGGCCTCGTGGAGACTCGCCCACTGGTCGAAGAGGGAAGCACAGACAATGAAAATGAGTCACAAACGAAATGGAGACAGAAGGTTGCCGCAGTCCTGCCACTCTGCAACGAACAAGAAAGGGAGCTCTTGTCAAACCTTGTAAATCCTTGTAAGCGCACCTCTCAGTTGACCCCCTACCTCTCGTCAAAGATGCGAATTTGGAGGCTGATGGAAGCATTAGACATCCTGAAGGAAACAGAGGAAGAGATCGACTTGGACGAGGGCATTCTCGAGACTCTGTCACGACTTGTCGGTAAGGCAACTCGTTCAACAGAATCCGCCCTGGCCCGTAGTGCGAAAGTTACCGGAGCATTGCTCTATGGACCACCTGGAACCGGCAAAACCCTCCTCGCCAGAGTCATTGCAAAGCAGACTGGGACAGCCATGATCAATCTGGACGGGGCCAGCACGTACTCCAGATGGATCGGCCAGACGGAGAAGGCCATCGCTGCAGCATTCTCCCTGGGGAGAAAGCTTTCTCCGTGTATCATTTTCATCGACGAAGTTGATGCGCTGTTCTTCCGCCGGTCTGATACTGACTACAGCTGGCGTCGCCAGGCGCTCAACCAGTTCCTCCTCAGCATGGACGGCGTGAATCAAGGAGAAGACGCGCCGTTCGTGCTCGGGGCCACCAACAGACCCTTCGATCTCGACAGCGCCTTTTTGCGTCGAATGCCGTACCAGATTGAATTCAGGCTGCCGACTCTGGAGGCGCGCGCTCGCATTCTGCGCATGATCCTCAGGGAGGAGCAGCTTGACGTGGATGTCAATGTCGGCAGTCTTGCAACAGTAACAAAAGGCTTTTCAGGGTCCGACCTAAAGAATCTATGCGCACAAGCTTCCCTGGTCTGTTTGCTTGAGCAGGATTCGGCAGGGCCAGCCCGCGATGGTGTCACACAACCGAGATTGGCGAACCGTCACTTCGTGAAGGCGCTCGAGATGATCCACGCCAGTGTCTCTCTCAGCGATACATTTGCTATTGACAAGTTCAAGGAGCTTCATGGAACCGCTTCGCAGACGACTGCTATGGCGAGACTCCTCGTCGACATGAAGCCAAGTACAGAACAGGACTCAGAAAACGATGAAGAGTCTTCTCCGCAGGATGATTCTCCAGGATCAGATGCAGGAGGCAAAGTTGAGGCCCACCCAGCAACGCCTTTCCCACAGAATAATGGAGAGGACCTTGACAATAAGAATATTGCAGGTTCTCAGCAAACCACAGCCGGCCACGACTCAGGTATGAACAGTGATAGCCTTGCCGGTGATGCAAAGGCTGACGAAGAACCACAACAGATGGTGCCGGCAAAGCATTTACTGGACAATCGGCATGACAACCAGAGTGACCAGGGGAAGCCGAATGAGTCAACTCCCCAATCGTCCGGGGAAGAGAATACTGGCGTTTTGTCAATTACCGAATCAGGTCCGAAGCCACTTCTCATGCCAGTTATTCAACCACCAGCTGGCTGTCTGAACAAGCAACGCAGGGTGTACCCCTACCAGTCACTACCAACAAACGTGTCAATTCGTATATTGAGAATCGAAATAGAGCAGTCGGTGAGCTCTGCCAAGCTTACAGATCCTGTTCGATGCTCTCTGCACACAGTCTCACTCGATGACAATCCGGAGTACTTTGCGTTATCCTACACATGGGGAGATCCACGAACCATCCACAGCCATGAAGAGAATGTGGTGCCACACAAACAATGGCTGGCCCCTGCTTTTGAGCTCGAATGTGATGGTACTACGATTACTGTGCCTACAAACTTGTACACAGCCATCGTGAGCTTGAGAATGCACTTCGAAAATGGCTCACTTGTGGCGCAATGCGGTGAAAAGTACGCACCACAGGGCCGGGACTTCTTCTACATTTGGGCTGATGCCATCTGCATCAACCAGGACGATCAGGATGAGAAAGCCCAGCAAATCCCGTTGATGGCGCAAATCTACGGGAAATGCCAGTCTGTACTTATGTGGCTAGGAGGCAATGAGCCATTGATTAACAAAGGATGGACGACCACACAGCAAACTTTCGACCAAGTGATGGACAGATTGGGCCACCAGGCAAGCGTGCCAACTCGTCTCAGCTTAGGCAAGGCGTTTGACATCTTCGATAAGGCTTCTTACGTTGATCTTGGCTTGGACCCGCTAGATGAAGAACAGCTACTGGGATGGTACCTCCTGGTGAGCAGGTCTTGGTTCACTAGGGCTTGGGTGACTCAAGAATGGGCCTTGTCTCCTGAAGCAGTTCTGATCTGTGGAGACATTCTGATTGAGCCACTCAAGTTTACTTTCCATTTGGACGAAGTCCAGGGGCGAGGCTGGCTGAGCTCGATTGCGAAAACGGTCTGTTGGCGAATGCATGGGGAGCTATACGACAAAGATAATGAAAGGGGTGACTACCTGGCTGGTATCCTCGCTTACCAGAATGAACAAGACCCTGAACGCTTGTTCGCTGCAGGAGGCGACAACCACGCACCCGTGCGCACAGAGACCTCACTGCTGCATGTAAGTCTTCTTCGGGCCATGTTGGACCATGAGCCTCAAAACTACTCTGTTCCCAGGGTAAGCTCTCCAACCTCTTAGAGACAGTACGACTCTGCTGAATCTTCTCACAGTCTATTTTCGGAATTCGCAATGTCTTCGAAATTACCCTTGCACACTTTCGCAACCTTCAGTGCTCGGATGCTCTAGACAAAGTTTACGCGTTTCACGGACTCTTCCGCAATGAAGATGGATCCGCAATCTTGCCCACGCCTGACTACAAGAAAACACTGCCAGAGGTCTACCTTGAGGCATCGAAAGTTATGTTCAGGCAGATTGGCATTCGTTTACTGTGTCATCGTGAAAAGCGGGATACGTTTCCCGGTGAGCTGCAAACCTGGGCTCTGGACCTCCGCGCGCGCGACAATGCCTTATTTGACTTTCAGACGAAACACTACAGAGCGTCGAGAGGAATGTGCACGGACGCCGACCCTGGCCTCGTGGGCTCCAACGTTGTCGTAAGAGGCTGCCGAGTCGATAAACTCCATCGAGCCGGCTCATACCCAAGCCAGATCGATGGCTATAAGGAAGGGTTCCAACAGCTCATAGAGGTTCTATCTTCTCTTCCGGAAGTGTCAGATATCCCAGCCTCGTCCAAGCAGGAAAAGCAGGGAAGTCCTGTTAGAATGACTCGTCAAACTCGGTTCGAGGTTCTGTGGCGGACTCTCCTATTTGATCAGAGCGATACGCAGGAGTTTCCACTTCCATCTCGTTTTGGGGCCCAACTCAAGGCAGACCTACAAGACACCTTGCATTGCTTGATGAATCACCTTATCAACGCTGTTGCATATGAGATGCTTCTGCCGTTGGCAAAGAATGACAAGTCTGTGCTGGATCTGTCCACTCGCAGCGGGCGCTATCTCCTCAGCCCTGATTTTTGCTCCACATGTGCGTTCAAGAAGGAACTTGCGGTCATGGTCAAGACCGAAGGCGTCGCAGTCCGCAGTCCAGCAATCGTTACCAGGGAGATTTTCGAGTGTTGGTGTGCCATCTCGAAACTCAACGGTGACATCCCTTTCGACTCATCTGAACGTCCGGAACCGCCCTTGTGGCAAGCATATTTATTCCTGGCGGAGGAGATGCGAAAGGCGGCCGAAGAGGAGGATGAGGATCGTGTTGCCGCCAAACTCGACGAACTGCGAGGTCTGGTCAGTTTTGCAGCAGCTGGCGCGTCCGAGGAGTCCGTCTACATTAGGAACCGGAAGCTGTTCGCGACCTCCCAAGGCCGCTTGGGGGCGACTGGTGATGTTCCCATCCAGGCTGGCGATGAGGTGTGGGTGCTTGCGGGTTTGCCGTATCCTGTGATTCTGCGGGAGGCTGGGGATGGGACGTACTTTGTTGTTATGTGCGCGTATGTCCATGGCATTATGCATGGCGAGGCGCTTTCTGATTCTGAGGCTCCGGTACTCGTTACACTGACCTAAGTGGCATGTCATGCTTCATCTACGTGCAAAAACAACTCGTTCAACGCAGGTACCTTGCAAGAACCGTTATCGGGGTCACTCGGTAGTGCGTCTCAAAACTACGGGTATCAATGTGCAGATGCTTATCTTTGCCTTGTGAAGTAGAAGTCCTCAATCTCCTGACAACACATCGGCTTGTGTTCGTTAGACAGTTGGGCAAGGTATGCATTTTGAGGCACTTCACCATCTATGTCCTAGGAGCATGTGCTCTAAAGAAAAACTCTTGCTTTTGTGCAGCCTGCCGCCTCTTCAGCTCATCTTATCCTCATTTCAGATTGCTATGAGTAAACTACGTCTTCATCACCCCATCTTGATGAGGGTATCTCAACCCTGGATATGTAGACAATGAGCTGTCGCAGGGTTTTGTGGAAGACGCTAGAAGAAGTGATATATGAACAGGTTTTGTAAGGGTGTTTACAAGCTCTTGAAGCTAACAAAACTCTTTAAAAACAGAACAATCAACATCTTGACCAACAGAGGATACGGTCATGGTGAATATCCCAAGTTTGGAGAACGATGTACCTTACATGGGGCTGTAAACCAATAAGGCAGATAGAATCGTTAACGTCGTTTCAGTAAGCGCCCCGCCAGGATTTCATTCTCTTGCAAAGCTGGAGCTACTCCTCAGTCCTGGGTTTACGCTACAAGGTGCTGTTCATCACGCAGCCTGAACCCTGCATCGACATGTTGATTAGCGCAGATGTTGGCGCAGATGTTGGCTGCAGGAAGCCCCATCTCGGCCAACAGTCAAATGGTGTCCAATCAGCTTGACGCGCAGCATGGGATCACTGGGCGCAGTCTCGCACCCCCTCCCTTTTCGCATTCACGACCTCATAATCTTGAGATGATATTTGAATCTGCAGTCTGTGAACGCCAAGATCTGGCGACACGATACGGCCTTCGAGATGGCAAATCGCGGACATGCTTCATCCCGAATGACTAGGGACGACTCCAAGGCTTCATCTGATCCTGTCCGATATACTGTCGGATGGATATGTGCCGTCGGCGTCGAGTACGTCGCCGCGCAGGAGTTCCTCGATGAAGAGCACCCGCAGCTCGCCGAGCAGGATCAGAATGACGATAACATCTACACTCTGGGCTGTATCGGCTCCCACAACGTCGTCATCGCGTGCCTACCCCATGGCAGCTACGGCACTGTCAGCGCGGCGGTAGTCGCAAGAGACGTCCTCCGAACCTTCCCTAACATCAAATTCGGGCTTATGGTCGGGATAGGAGGCGGCGCTCCGTCGAACAAGCAAGACATCCGCCTGGGCGACGTCGTTGTCAGCACCGTCGCTCGTGATAATGTCGCGGTGCTTCAGTATGACTTCGGCAAGACAATCCAGGATCAAGCCTTCAAGGCAACTGGCTTCCTAGATGCGCCTCCCAGATTGCTGACAGCCGCAGTCCAGGATCTCAAGGCGCGATACGAAAGGTGTGGCAATGGACTTGTCGATTCGGTCAATGAGGTCCTGGCAAGCAATCGTCGCCTGAAGAAGAAATACTCGCGCCCCCCTCAGACGTGCGACAGACTGTTTCAGAGTCAGTTCACGCATGCAGCTCCGGATGAGCCATGCGACCTACAATGCGCCACGAACGGAGAGCAGCTCATTGTCCGCCCAGACCGGGATGAGGACGAGGACGATATCACAACTGTGCACTATGGCCTCATCGCCTCGGGAAACGCTCTCATCAAGGATGCCATCATGAGAGATCGACTCGCTGAGGAGAAGGGCGTGCTATGCTTTGAGATGGAAGCGGCTGGCCTTATGAACCACTTCAAGTGCTTGGTCATTCGAGGAATCTGCGACTATGCCGATACGCATAAAAACGATGACTGGCAGGGTTACGCGGCCATGGTAGCGGCAGCCTATGCAAGAGATCTCTTGGGGAGGATACCGCCATCCAAAGTCGACGCTGAGAAGAGCCTCAAGCTGACAGAAAGTAAGTAGACAGCTATGGAAATAATATTCAACTGCGGGCGTTGACAAACATGCCATAGTCGCAAGTGATACACGCGAACTCAAAATTCTTGCGACCGAGATTCATGCGCAGATCTCGGACAAGGCCTCTCGAGATCAGATTAAGCTTGCGAGAGACTGGCTATCACCTCCCGACCCCTCCATTGACTTCAACAAGGCTCTCAGGCTACGACACCAGGGTTCTGGGCAGTGGTTTCTTGACAGCCAACTCTATCAGTCATGGAAGTCCAGAGCAGATAGCTTCCTATGGCTGCACGCCAGACCTGGCTGTGGCAAGACTGTTCTCTCTTCTACCGTTATCGAACATCTGCAAGAGCGCGGCAAAGAAGCTGGATTCGTCCTCTACTTCTTCTTCACTTTCAACGATGTTTTAAAGCAGTCAGCAGAGGGTATGTTAAGGTCTCTTACCTTTCAGCTCTATATCGGCGTGCCCGGGTCTCGTAGCGTGTTGGACGAAGCCATGAGTGCACAACAGCCCAGCTTTGCCCTACTCTGTGACGTTTTCGCCAAAATGATCCACGGTGCCGGCCCGGTCGCCATTATCTTGGATGCCTTGGACGAGTGCTCAAAGAAGGACGACGCAGTTTTTGACACCTTGTCCTGGGTGAAATACTTTCGAACCTGGACTGCCGATGTGCGTGTACTTGTCACAAGTCGAGACGAGGAACACGTCAGGTCCAGTCTCACAGCCTGGATACGCGACGAGGAGATTCTGGAGCTCAGAAGTCGGCTTGTCAGCTCCGATATCCGGCATTACGTTTATGATGCGGTACGCGCCCACGAGGGTCTCAAGAGGTGGCACTCCCGCCCTGATGTCCAGAACGAGATTGAGCAAACACTGGTTGACAAAGCCGACGGCATGTGAGTGCCCAACGCACTATGTGACCTCTCAAATCCGGTCTGACTCATGTTTCCAACTCTTAGGTTCCGATGGGTGTCTTGTCAACTCGAAGTTCTCCGAACTTGTCGTACCTTGCCAGCTCTGCGTGCTCGGTTGCAGAAGCTCCCGCCAACTTTGGAAGCGACATATGTGCGGATTCTGAAAAACATCCCAGAGGAGGACTTGGCAAGCTCGATCCGCATCTTGCAATTCCTCACGTACATCGACTATCCCCTAGATATCGAAGCGCTCATCGATGCCATCGCCGTCAATCTTGACGAGGATCCCGTTTTTCGCGAGGAGAATCGCCTACCTGATCCCGCTGAACTTTCCGCCTACTGTCCGGGTCTAATAAGCATAACGAACTTTGGTCGCGAAACGATGGCACAGCTTGCGCATTTCAGTGTACGTGAGTGGCTTCTCACAGCGCCTCCCAGAATTGCCGTTTTCGCTCCGCTGAATGAGTTCCAATCACGTGAGGCGATCAGCTTGATTTCTATGGCTTACTTGACTTATTGCGAATTCAACTATGGTTCCCTTAATACGTCAGGTGACCGGCGACAGGGCACGTGCCCTTTCAAATCACTCGCAAGACACGTTTGGGACGAGAACACTCGTTACATTGAGACGCGCAGTCAAGCTGTAAGGGAGATGGCAACGCCATTTTGTCGCAGACGGGGCCCTTTCACCGGGGAGTGGAAGATGTTAAGCATTGATCCTGATCCGCACGCCGTTGTTGCCTATGGGCTCAAGTTTCCCAACAATGATGTGCTTGCACTGGCTTGGGGACTCTTGTCGGCTTGCTTTTACGGGCTAACCTTCGCTGTCAGGCACATGATCGACGCAGGTGCTGATCCAGCGGGTCATGCGGAATGTCCATGCACGCCTTTGCGAGTCGCAGCAGAACAGGGGCACATCAAGGTGATGAGCCTGCTGTTGAATGAGTGTACAGTGGACGTGGATGCTACCTGTGCAGCCTGCAGACACAGTACGCCACTAATTGCTGCCTCGGCAGCCTCTTTGGGAAGTGTGGCAGCCATGAAGATGCTGCTCGATGCGGGTGCACAAGTGAACCATCACCGACCCGGGTTTTCAGACCATACAGCCCTAATTGCAGCAGTTCAATCGAGGTCCTTGGAGAAAGTACGCCTACTCGTGGATGCGGGCGCGGACGTCAATGCAGTCGCATACGGACCGGGTGCGACTACTGCAGTCACATACGGACTGGGTGCGACTGCGCTGATGTTGGCTTGTGTCAGCCATGACAACAGGATTGCTGAGTATCTCATGAAGCATGGTGCCCTTGTTGCGCCCCCGAAACGTCGCTCAGGGCACGCGATTGCGTTTGCGTTGAAGTGTGGCAATCGAGAGGTGGTATGGAAAATGCTTCAGTACTGTGCAGACGCAAAGTCTGAGGTTGTCAGGTCTTGGTTCGGTATAGCACTCTGGGAAATGCTCGAGGAGTGCGGAAGGTTCTTCGAAGATCGTGATTTTGAGCTTGCTGCTTACCTTATAGAGAACGGTGCGGACTTGAGAGCCTACAACAATGATTACCAAGCACCCAAGACTACAGCTCTTCAATTAGTCTGTCGCAAGGGCTATGGGAAGCAGGTTATAACATGCTGCAAGGCCCTGCTTGATCATGGGGCTGACGTCAACGGCTCGCTTGCTCCGAAGACAGGGACGCCTTTGGAGTACGCCTGTAAAAGGGGTTTCACCGAGATGGCTCAGCTGTTGCTCGAACGAGGTGCTGTTGTCAACAGGGTTCCCCCCACTGGTCACGGCCGATTCGAATCTGCGCTCGAGTTAAGCCTTCGATATGCCAATGGCGGCTGTGGGAACCCGGGAAACGAAAGAATCGACATGAGCCCTCTGAGTATGGTCGAGCTGTTGCTTGCATATGGGGCCGAGGTCAACGGTGTCTTTGTGAGACGGAGGCTTGGTCAAGGGGGTTCCGAGTGTTCATCCGAGTTTGAGCTTGGATCTGAATCCGAGTCTTGGTCTGATAGCGAGCCTCGGTATGATGGCGAGCCTTGGTATGATGGTTGGGCGGGCGACCATGAGGTCACACCTCTCATGTTTGCTAGCCACTGGTGCTTACCTAGTGTGACTGCACTGCTTCTCAAGCATGGGGCCGATCCCAACCCCAAAGACGCATTTAAGAGTCCACTTCAGCTTGCGTGTCAAAGGAAAGATCCAAGCGTCGAAGACGTCAAGGCACTTCTCGATGCTGGAGCGGACGTCAATATCGGGGAGCAGACAGACTGTGCGACTCCCTTACACCTTGTTGTTACAGAGTCCGGCCAACTCGAAGTCGCCGCCTTGCTTATAGAAAAGGGTGCCAATGTCAACGCGACATCTAGCGGAGGGAAATATGCCAGCGCTGTCTATACTGCTGCTTTTCGGCAGGATGTGGACTTGGTTGACCTGCTTCTTGCCAACGGAGCAGATGCATCGGAAGCAGAGCTCGGGCATTGGTGGCCATGACGGAGGAAGACGTGTCCTTAGCTAAACAAAATAGACACGGCTATGGACATGAATGTAGGCTGAAACATGGGGATCAGGGAACAGCGAGCCTGTGTTGGTTTGGGATCATGTGCCCCGCGGCTCGCTACCAGCGTAGAATTGCAAAGACAGCATACTCATGAATCACATTAGATTTGGTGTCTGTCTGTAGCTTGTCTTCGTTCATATCATTCAGCCTGGTGAAACCGGCATGAGAGACTCAGAGACGCCGATAAGGTGAGACTATGTGTTGGACACGATGACTCGCGCCACTTCTTTGCGAAAGCAAGTACATATAGAGCTTGAAGTGATAATTGAGTGAGCTAGGCATTCGGCCTTGAACTGATCCCTGACGCCGACTGTCACCTATCGACGGTGGCTTTCCAGGTGTCACTTGATGTAGGTAGTAAGTAGAATGGATGGTACGTAGTGTAAATTGTAGCTACAGTAGGCCGGACTTGCATTGCCGGCCCAAATCCCGAGATGGCGTCGACCCCACCATTTTTCCTCTGGACGGGAGCTTGAACCTGCTGCCCCTCGGTGATAAACTTAACCGGGAAACCATTCCAGTCTCCAATCCACGAGGAAGTCTGCCAACAGTTTATTTTGAACTCGATTTGCGGTTTCAGTGTATCTTCTTTGTCAGTTGAGTCGATCGCCGCCTCAACATCTTTCACAGAGTCTCTCACCTCTCTCCCCTCGACTTTGGATCGCTCGCTCCCGTCTCATGCTGAGGCACTACTTGCGCAACCACCAACGTTTACCCACATATAGACTCTACTCTTCGACGAGGTCACTCGAGATGCCCGTTCACCACCTCATGGTCGGCACCTGGACACCTCCGGGTGCCATCTTCACCTTCGCCTTCGACACAGACTCCCTCTCCCTCACCCTCCTCAAGCGCACAGAGATACCCAAGGACGAGCCCATCTCATGGATGACCTTCAGCGTGAGTTTCCAACCCTTCTTCATGATCTTCTCAACTACTCACAAGGCATAGCATGACAGGAAATCCATCTACGGCGCCGCCATGAAGAAATGGTCCTCCTTCACCGTCAACTCCCCCACAGACATCGTCCCCTCCGCCTCCCACCCCATGCTCCACGACCCTCAAGCCTCCTCTCCCGACACAAACACCCGCGCCATCTTCCTCCTCGCCGCCCAGAAGGAGCCTTACGGAGTCTACTGCAACCCCTTCTACAACCACGCAGGCCACGGCTCCGTCTTCACCGTCGATCCCGCGGCCTCCGGCGCCCTCAAGGAAAACGTCCAGAACTTCGAGTACCAGCCCAACACAGGCATCCACGGCATGGTCTTCGACCCCAAGAACGAAGAGTACCTCTACTCAGCAGACCTCAAAGCCAATAAAATCTGGGTCCACCGCCGCCCGGACCTCTCCAAGCCTGAAGTCGAACTCGTCGGCGCCGTCGACTGTCCTGACCCCCGCGACCACCCCCGCTGGGTCGCCATCCACCCCACGGGGAACTACCTCTACGCGCTCATGGAGAAAGGCAACGTCCTCCGTGAGTACCTCATCGACCCAGCCACCCACCTCCCCATCTACACCCACAAATCCTACCCCCTCATCCCCCCCGGCATCCCCGACCGCTGGACCCAGTACCGCGCCGACGTATGCACCGTCTCCTCTTCCGGCCAGTACCTCTTCGCCTCCTCCCGCGCCAACAGCTTCGACCTCACGGGGTACGTGTCCGCCTTCAAGTTAGGTGACAACGGGGCGATCGAGAGGCAGATTTGTCTGAACCCGACGCCGACGAGTGGTGGGCATAGTAACGCTGTCTCGCCGAGTCCGTGGTCGGATGAGTGGGTGGCCATCACGGATGATCAGGAGGGCTGGTTGGAGATTTATAGGTGGCAGGATGAGTTCCTCGCGAGGGTGGCGAGGGTGCGTGTTGAGGAGCCTGGGTTTGGTATGAACGCCATCTGGTACGATTAAGACAAACAGTCAACTCCAGGCCAGGTAAAAATGGAAAAAACAATAAACAATAAACACATGAAAACAAATACATTACAAGATACAACCATTGCAGAAATGATTGGTGAAAAGATAGGTGCAGCTCATTGTATTGTTTTGAGAAAGAGCAAAGAACACCGTTTATCAAAATGTTACACTGTTCCAACTTGGGCGCCGCGCTCAGCCTCGAAAATCCGGCAGCATCAACACCAAACTTGCCATGACGGCTCATTTTTCCTTCTCGCACCCTCCCTCTCGACACCTTGACGCAAGACAGAGAAACTGTCCAACTTCCTCATATACTCCTGGCAACCCCATCGCCGAGACTCTAACTCCGGTCATTGCTGCCGTCGCGGTGTCCATTCGTCTTGTTCACCCAGTCCCCAGATTCCCTCCTCTCACCTGCCAGCAGCGGCATCCTCTCATCGCCACTTGCCGTCCTTGAAGGCGGGCCGCCAGCTACTGTAACCGATCGCGGAGGCATCCTGCTCCCTCCAGCACCGCCGTTGCTGCCCTGGCTTTCTTGCCCAGAAGCCGGGCCGGGATTGAGACCCTGCTTGATCTTGAACATCTCGCGCTTATTGCTGAGTGGCTTGGCTGCCCGGTTCGCAGGTCCAAGTCGGAGTTGCTGTCTCATCTGATCCATGTTCAGCGGTACCGGCTCGTTGCCGCGGTGTGGTCCATCAGGTCCGTCCGAGCTGCGGCGTTTCATGAAGATAGTGGTTCGTGGGCGGTCGTCAGGAATACCAGTGTCGCTCTGTGCACCCAGAGACCCGACAGTGATGCTTTGGCCTGTGCCATCCTCCGCAATATCGACGAGAATCGAATCGTTCGTTGCCTTCTTGGCATTGGTAGTAGCGGCGGCGGCAAGAGCGGCAGCTTCGTTGATGTGCTTCGCGCGAGGAGCCGGGTTCAGCCGGCGGATAGCCTTATGAACGTCGACATAGACGTCAGACTCGTCGACGATTTCCCTGTAATCCGTGTCAGGATACATTCATAGGCACGTTCAGCAGGGTCGTACTCACTCTCCAATCAGTTCCTCAATGACATCCTCTAGTGTAACAACACCCATCGCCCCGTGATCAGAGCCCGGGACCTCGGAAACAAGCACCAGATGCGACTTGCCCTCCTGGAAAAAGTTGATAATGTCTAGGCAGCTTGTCTCCGGTCGGGTCTCGACTATAGCTC
The DNA here is from genome assembly GCA_023628655.1 of Sarocladiaceae sp. R1802. Taxonomy (NCBI): domain Eukaryota; kingdom Fungi; phylum Ascomycota; class Sordariomycetes; order Hypocreales; family Sarocladiaceae; species Sarocladiaceae sp. R1802. The sequence goes on from JAMAKF010000026.1 coordinate 195,249, forward strand.
CAAGGGGAACATCCCTTACCGGGATCCTGTCCTCGGGGTCGTAGGTGATGAGCGTCTTGACGAGGAGCATACCCACAAAATCGGAGGTGTTGCCGGAGCGGTAGATGGGAATGCGGGAGTAACCTGATGAGAGGATCTTATCCATGGTCTTCTCGTCCAGAATGTGATCCTCTGACAGGGTGAACACGTCATCCATGGGTGTCATCACCTTGACCACTGGCTTTTCCTTCAAGTCCAGAACGGCCGTGATGATGGTTACCTCGTCTTGGTTCAATCGGTCGGACAGCTCGCCAAGAGACTTGTGCAGTGTGACCAGTGTCTTGAGACCGCTCTTCTTGTACAACGTGCCGTGGTCCTCGCCTAGAATCCAGTCGAGAAGTTTCGCGGTCGGCCATGCGATGGGGCTCATAAGATACATGATCAGAAGAACTGGCTTCGACATGTAACCGCCGATGGGGAGACCGTATCGGACGCAAATGGATTGAGGGACAATTTCGCCGAAGATGACTACGCATGTCAGATATAGTTATTGGTCGAGCCAGGGGCGAACGTCTCTTACCAATAAGAATGGTACTGCCAACGACAGCAGCAACACCACCACCAAGGGTACGGTCGAGGACGACGGGCAGCGACTCGTTGACGATGACATTCGACAGAAGTAGGGTGACGAGAACCCAGTGCTTTCCCTTGTTCAAGAGCTTGAGAACTCTCTTAGCATTCTTATGTTGTGATTCGGTAGGGTCGCCCGCGAGAACTTGAAGGTAGATGCTGTCCTGGCCCATCAATCTGCGAAGAATGTCAGTTGATCCCAACGTTTCAACAGACCTGGCGCAGGGGGAGAGAGAGGGACTCACGCGATGGTTAGGCCTGCAAAAACACCTCCAATGAGGACCAGAGCCATGGAAGCTGTCCACATGATCCATAGAGGCGTGTTACCGGCCTCTTCACGAGACTCCTCCAAAGCAGACAAGGGAGCGGCATTGACGGATGCCAGGCTCAGGCTCAGAACCCTTCCAGCACCCAAGACCGCCGTGCGCACGCCTCCGAAGCCCGTGTTTCCGCCTCTCGTTCGCTCCATCTTCGCTCAGTTTGTATGTGTCGACTTTGAGATACGCAATTGAAGGTTGACTGCGACTGATCGTCACGATGGAGCTTCAGAAAGGGTAATAAAGGGTTCCCAAGCTCGCAGCTGAAGCTAGTAATACCAAGACGTGCCAGCCGGGAAATTGCGGGCAAAACGTGCCTAGCGACTGGCGTGGCTCAAGGGTGCTCTTGTCGCGTGAGAGGCGTCTTTCGACACGAACCTCTTCGGACGAGCTGGACCAAAGTCTAATGAGGGTTGAGGAATAAAAAAGGATGACGAACCCGGCCCTTTGCGAAGGTTGCAGCTCGATTGTGGCTCAACGGTTCGCGCGAGCAGCGGGCGGCGCCAGTGCGAGTCTCCACTTCGTGTCTGTAAACGGCCGATGACGAAATGCCCGCCGGACTTGTGCTCTGCAGGGTAAGGGTTTCGAAGCCAGTCTAGGGTAGCTCTCACTTCGGTCCAGGGTTTACTCTACAGCATGAGCATCACACCTCATCCACACCGTCCCCTGTCGACCGTTTCCCCAAAGCGTAGCGGAGCGGCTATGCGGCCGCAAGAACCATAATCCCAAATGCCCCATGGCAGTTCTCATGCGGCGGAAGGCAGGACTCCCGCCATGCCGCTCCGGGCCCGATCAGTGGCGTCAAATCCTCCGCGGCCTCCGGAGATCGTTCTTGACTTCGCTACACCAAGTCAGCAAGCCCTACGGCCGTTGACGCGGCGACTTCATCAGAAGTCCAGGTTTGGCTGCCTGACTTGCAAACGTCGACGCGTAAAGTGCAATGAGGGACGTCCAGTGTGCGTCCAGTGCACTCGACTAGATCTGAACTGCACGTACTCTCAGGATGTGGATTCACAGCAGCAACCACCGCGACAGCAGGATGAACAGCTGATGGCAGGCCTGTCGAGGATCTGTAGTTCTGTGGGAAGCTCTCTGAGCTTGGAGCAATTGAAGCTTTATGATCATTTCGCTCATGCTGCGTATCCATTAACTCCAATACAAGGTAGAGAAGGTTACATGCACTGTATGGCCATGTCTCATCAGGTAAGGCTCGATATCATGTCTACTATCTGTGAATACCTCTCATACGCCCTTCACCAATCTCGGATTTCATGGATGTTTTCACTAACCCATCGATCATGTCGTAGGTGGATTACCTCTCTCATGCATTGCTCGCCCTCGCCGCTACGCATCTCACCGTGCACACCAATGAAGATTACACACGAAAGGCTCTTCATCACCGCATTGCTGCTCTGAATCTCGTCAATAAGCGCCTCTCTGCGCCGGTAGAGACCATCACCGACGCAGATGCCTTATTGGCCGCAATGTGCTGCTTATCCTCCGAGTCGGCTCTGAATACAGAGACGATGCCGGAATATATGTCTCTAATGCGAGGATCATACTTGATGAGCCAGTCATTCGTCACGCCTTTACACAGGAACTCTCCAGAAAAGAGCAAATGGAACAATACCGCGCTAGAGGCGCACGAGTTTGAGCTCACGGCCGCGGTGCAGGACCAGGCCAAGGATCTCGACCTGATACAAGATTTTCAGAGGTCTGTGGGAGGCTTGCGGTCCGTTTGCAAGCATGACTTTGAATTTCTATACCAGCAAGGTCTATGGAGGGCGATAACAGCACTGCCGACTTCGTCTGTTGAGGGTAAGTCTCTTCCTGGACACCAAGCTATTCATACGAATGATCTCGCCTTGTGTGCATGCTGGCTGACACTATGGTTCTTTGCTGCTGAACAGCCACCAAATGGTTCTTCTTTATCATAGTTATTCCCAACCAGCTCCCCAGCGACGACTTCATCAGCTTCACCCGGAAGGATAACTTCCCCAGTCAGCTGTTGATCGTCCACATGTTCATGCTCGACTACCTCCTGGGGCAGACATGCATTGTTCGAGACAGGGCGCCCAAGTTCGGCGGCCGAAAATGGGCAATCCTAGGCTGGATTCGACAGTTGGCGAGAAGCCTGCCTGCTGCCTATCGCGACTTTGCCGAGTTTCCTCTTCGGTTCTGCGATGTCTTGGACGCTTGCGACTCGCGATACTTGTTCTTACCCTGACTGCCTCGGATGCACCCAGGTTGGTGATATGCACACTTCCAGGACAACGGTCAGGAGCAAGGAGCAACTCGACCGCACTGATTGCAATGCAATGGTGTATTCGAGGGCAGTGTTGAGCTGACCCTGGTATCTCTGTTATGGCCTTCATCATGATCGCCCCAGTCATAACTCCATCTACAGCGCTATCTACAGTTGCACAAGACTCACATTGAGGACACCTTCCGACTTTCTCAAATCCTCGAGAACCGCATCGCTCACCTTGCCACCAGCAGCCTGGACTCCCAATATCATCAAGGCCTCGACACCCTTGCTTTCTTCACCTCCGCTCTCCGTCTCCTCCTTCGACGCTCCAGCGTCCAGACTTGCCACCTGCATGAACCGGATATTGATTCCATGTCCACCGAGAACAGTTCCGACACCTCCGATCTTTCCCGGCTCATCATAGTTATGCAGCACGATGAGCGTACCCTCGGGTGGGAAGGAAGCGCTGAAGCGGTCCAGCTTGGAGATGTACAGGCGCTTCTGCGAGGCGTAGCCCTCGATGACTTGGTACTGGCCCTGCCCCTCGTTCTCTGCGTAGGCGCGGAGTGACACCAGGTTCGCGTACGTCTTCGAGTCCTGCGACCTTGTCTCGTTGATGGTGATGCCCTTCTCCTTGGCGATCAAGGTCGCGTTCACAATGTTAACGTGCGAGTCACTGAACCCGGAGACTAATCCCTTCACCAGCGCCGCGAACAAAGGTTTTGTGTTGTCCATGCTCGCCAACTCGCCATGGTAGCGCAACTCGAACGTCCTGCCTCCGATCTTGCCGCTTTTACCGCGAACAAAGTGTTGGGCGTACAGCGCACCCATCTTCTCGACGAGAGCGACACTTGGCTGCAGCTTGCGATAGAGCTCGGGAAGGATGATCGGGGCGTTGACGGCGCTGGTGGGGAGGCCACCGCGGAGGATCTCGAGGACCTGTGTGCAGACGTCCATAGACACATTTTCTTGAGCCTCCACGGTGGAAGCGCCGAGGTGGGGTGTTGCGATGACCTTGGGGTGTTTGGTGAGATTCGAGGCGACGGAGTCGGGGGCCGGTGGCTCGGATGTGAAGACGTCGAGGCCTGTGATGGTCAGTACGTGCTTCGTGAGAGGAAGGTATATGGTAGGAAGACGAACCGGCACCAGCAATCCAACCCTCCTCTAGTCCCTTCAACAATGCTGCCTCGTTGTACACACCTCCTCTTGCCACATTGAGCACCCTCGCGGTCTTCTTCATCTTCTGCAGCTCCGCCTCACCTACAAGATCCATGGTCGTGGCGAGCAGTGGCGTGTGAATTGTCAGCCAGTCCACGACGGGGAGTAGCTCCTCGAGACTGCCGACGAGGGAGACGCCTGCTTGGCGGGCAATGTCCTCGCTGGCGAAGGGGTCCACGGCGATGACCTGCATGCCGAGGCCTTTTGCCATGCGTGCGACGTGATGGCCTACCTTTCCGAGGCCTGTGCAGTTCGTTAGCTTATCATACACCCTGTCGAAGTTCATGGGAACATTCGCGAGAAGGAACCCATAAGTGGAATTGACTCACCCACGATGCCGAGGATCTTCTTAGAGACTTCAATGCCGACAAGTTTGCTCCTCTCCCACTTTCCTTCTTTGACGCTCGCATCGGCCCGGCCGACATTTCTTGCTGTAGCGAGCAGGAGGGTGATTGTGTGTTCTGCTGCAGCGACGATGTTCCCAGCGGGACTGTTGACGACAATGATACCCTGGGCCGTCGCAGCCGGAACATCTATATTATCAACACCGACTCTACCCACCCAATGCAAATTATTAGCCCTCTACTCTTACAATTTAGAAAACTTTCATCAAGATTTCGGGATCTCACCCAGCTCTGGCGACAACCTTGAGGTTCTTGCCAGCCTTCAGCACTTCAGCCGTCACTTTTGTCTCAGACCGGACAATGAGCCCCTCGTAGTTGGGTATGAGTGAGAGAACGTCTTCTGCGGAGAGGCCGACGCCGTTGTCGACGTCAAAGTGCGGCGCGAGGAGGGCGAGACCGTCTGGGGAGACCTTTTCGGGGACGAGGATGCGAGGGCGTTGAGATGATGCCATTGTCACGGTCTAAAGAACGGAATATGGCTGTGAGGAAGGTAATGGCTATATATGTTGAGAATGATGTTATTGAAGTAGACGAAATGAGATGAATAGTAGTAAGAGTCTATCAATTGAGTTGGAACTAGAGGGAGGATCGATGGAAAGTCATTGAGCATGTGAAGCTGAGAAGAGGGGAAGGATTCACGGGAAAGCGCAGCTGCTTATGGGAAAGCCAACCAGTCCAGCCTCACTTTGGGACATGTAGCTGCCCGACCGTCACGCGGCATCACGTCGTGTCCCAAATGAGAACCAGAGACAAAGTGCAGATTGCGATACCGGCGCATGGACAGCACAGCATGTAAGCCGTACCTTGTGTGATGATGCACAATTACAGAAGGTAACTCATGCAAGCAATCTACTTGCAACCTTGATAGTCATCACCATTACTCATGCCACTCACGGAGAAATGTGTTGGAGAAAAGCAGCTGCAACTTTCTTGAAAGGAAAAAAGGCGCGGAGGGAGGTGGCCGCGTCTGGTGTGGTGGCCCTTGAAGGTTAATGTCTGGCGCTGGATGCGGGGGGAGGGAGAGTGTGGGGGACCGACGGGATGACAGTGTGGGGGAGGGGCAGCCACTGCCTGGTGCCCTCGTCTTGAATGTGCATATACACCAGAAGGTGAATGGATCGATGGGATGAACAGATGGATTGGACTGGGTTCAGGAGTTGATTCAAGCTCATTGGTGAGGTGGACATGGGCTGTGGTCGGGAAGGGGGGACAGCAAGATGGTAGAGGAGCCACTTAGACACAGAGGCCACCTGTATACGGTGAATACAGCGCAGGTCATCAGATACCACAGGGAACACAACTTCTCGTGACCAGCCTCAAATTACAGACAGAGCGCAACTAAATCCTGACATACATCACACATAGCATCAACTAAACACATCATCACAACTCGGCCCCAAGACATCCACCTCATGCTCCCCCTCAAACTTACACACCTCGCCCACAACACACACTTCCATCTCCCACTTCAACTTATGGGTGTTCTTCAGAAACACACTTCTAAACGAAGAGTTGATATGTTTGCTTTGAAGTCCAGTACCCGTCATGGGGAGTCGAATGTCGAGTGCTTTGCCCAGGTCGAGCGGTAGTGTCGTAGGGTCCCAGGGGATGATCAGAGTGTCAAGGTCTGGCGGCGGTGGCTCGTCTTGGTCTGTCTGGCGAGGTTCGTAGTCTGGCGGTGCGTCGGGGTAGTTGCTATTGTTGACCTCTGCCGTTTCTGTGGTACTGCTGCTCCTGCTGCTGCTGCTGCTTCTGTCCACGCTGTGTGTGCTGTTGCCCCCATTGAGGTTGTATGCCGGTGCGAGTTGCTCTGACGGCCCAGGCACATCAGGATCCCTACCACCTCTCACTTCTGCAGACGAACCCATCCCCTGCTGACCATCCTCACCCTTCTTTGCCCTCCAATCCACCAGCATGATCTTCCTCCTCTTGCTCCCAATATGCGGCCCAAAGGCCCCCTTCGCAATCGCATATGTCGTCTCCTCCACTCTCAACCTATACCTTTCCACCACCAACGCCGGATCCCCCTCCTGCACGCCCTTACTCGTCAGCTCCGTCCTCATCACCGCCGTGACGTGAAACGGGATCGACTCCGGGTGTCCGATTTGAAGCACTGCAGGGTACGTCACGCTGAGGAAGTAGGCCAGGCGGGGGACAGCAGCTGAAGAGAAGAGGTGTCTTGCTTTCTGAGTAAGACTTGAGGAGGTGGAGGGGTTGTTGGAGGGAATGAGAAGGGGAGAGGAGACGTTGCCAAGCATGAGGCGGTAGGGCGTGAGCTTGAAGTCGTAAATGGGTGTTTGGGAGGACATGCGACGGATGGCGATGGGCAGGACGGCCTGGATTGAACTGTTTCGACTGTCTTTCAGAGTGGCAATGAGGACGTATTCGACAAGGAACTCGTCTCCAGTCCCTTTGCCTGACTCAAACGTTGGAGGCAGTTCGAAGGCCCTCTCATCATCCGGTCCGAAGAACCTCGCATCGTGATCGACTCTCTTGAACAGTCCATTGTCCGCTTTCATTGGCAGCGTCACCGAGAACCGCCGTGAGCATGGCTCTCCCGCACCTGCTTCGAAACGAGCCGGCCCACGATACACTTCCTGAGAAATAGGCTGCCAGAGCTCCGCGTGTTGTCTGTGGTAAAGCCGACTCTGGTTCGAGGCCTGGCTGATCTGGACGGTGACGCTACCTCGTAGCTCGATGGATAACGTCACCTCTTCACCGGCGATGGGCGGTTGTCGCGTAATCTCCCCAGTGACGGTTTCCCCGGGATAGTAGTACCGGCTTTCTGTGACATTGATGCTCAACTGATGGCCATGTTGAGGGGCTCTTTGCCTCGGCATGTTGATTGTCTCGGAGGTGAAGGTCGTTCCTGTGAGTCGAGGTGTGAGCGTCAGAGGGAGGGGTCGACAATACACTCGTCACGGTGTGATTCTAGCCCTCGCTATCGCGAGCAAAAAAGAGGAAAGATCAACAGCCGAGTGTCTCCTCGAAAGCAAAAGATTCAGTCGATGGTGGTTAGAGGTAGGACTATGCGTCTCAGATATTTGCCAAGTGTTCATCAATCTTGGCTGCAATGTAGGTCTGAGGCAGCCAGAGACGAGATCGGGTAACAGACTTGGCGCCCCTTTCCAGAAAGCCTGGATAATGTAGCCTAATAAACTGGCCACTCATAACCGGTCCTTTAACATCGACCCTCTAGGAAGGCAGGCAATTCCTGGAGAAAGCTTGAATGAGTGCGGGTGCATGATGCTAACCCAAAAGGCGCGGTCTAGAACGAGCCATGTCCAGCATCTGATAAGCCAGTCTTACTCCCAATGGGGGTTCCCAATTCAGTGTATGATCATCAAGATTCACAATATGCATATCGTCTACATGCTACTGGCACATCAAAGAATCATCATGAAACGAGGAGATCATGTTCATACATTTATATCATCATATCATCCCAGAATCCACGGCCAAACCCGCTCAAGCGCATCCGCAGAGGTTGAACCTCGCCACGCTTGGGTCATGGTCGCTCACCTGGTCATCATAATTCTGCCACGTGTTCAGGTGCAGATGCTCCAGCTGCGCGCCCTTCTTCTTGTACGTTCCCTCGCTCACAAACATGTGGTCCAGCTGCTGCGAGTTCATGTCGAACAGGTACGTGTACCGCTCTGCCGGGTCAACGCCCGCCGCCTCGTCGAGGTCTACGAGGGATGAGCGCGACATGAAGGTCTGCAGGGGCGCGACTTGGGTGAACTCGTTGAAGTCGCCGGCGGTGATGATGCGGGCGTTGGGGTCCTTGGAGAGGATCTCGGCGATGAAGTCCTACGTGTCAATTCATGGTCAGCTTCTACACTTGTTGACGAACTATCGAAGGCAATACTCACAGCGGTGATCTCAGCCTGCGTCTCCCTCTTCTCAACACCCTTGTTCACCGGCGGCCTCGGGTCTCCATGCAGAGAAGAGCTGCCGCCCTTGCTGCCAAAGTGGACGTTGACCGTGAAGAATGTCTTGCCCGTGCCCTTGAGGGGCTTCCACTGCGCGACGAGAGGCTTGCGGCTGTTACTCCAAGCCTCAGCGTCCGGCTCGATGCGACCAGGGTTGAAGGAGAGGGTGGGCCAGTTGGGGTTTTCGTCGTCGGTGACGACCTCGGTTTTGTCGTTGGGGCCGCCCTGGTTGGGGTTGTAGAGCTCGACGGTGTCCGCTCGGTAGCTGCGCCTTTATTAGTGAAGTGTTGCAGAACAGTATGGATGTGATCTCACAGGTAAGCGCAGCGGATGTTGCCGCCGGGAGCACCTCCGTCCATGTTGTTGATAGGCGCGACCTCAGCCCACTCGTAGACAACACCAGACTTCTTCTCGATACCCTCGCTGAGCGCCTGGAGTGTCAGGTTGCCGCTGACCACGCCGTCATTGGCATCACCGCTACCGTCCTGAACCTCCTGGAGAATAAGCACGTCAGGAGTGAGCAGCTTCTCGACGATCTGGTCAATGACACCTGGAAGGTGGGCAGACTGCGGGTTGAGATTCTCGGCGTTGTAGGAACCAATGGTGATGCCGCGGCAGTCACCGGTGGAGTTGAATGACAAGGGAGGGGCGTCGGTCGTGGCATTCTTGATGGGGGACACAGCAGTCAGAGGCAGGATGCGGTAGAATCCAAAGGCGTTGTAGACGATGCCAGTGACGTCGCCGAGCTCGTCGCCCATTTTGGTGTCAGAAGGGTTGCTCGTGCCGTCAAGAGGACTGCCAATGGTAATAGCCTCAGGGTTAGCATCTGCATCGCGTTAGTATTCAGAACAATTCACGACTTGGAATTGGTGACCACTAACCACCCTCAAGCATGGTCAGACCACCGTGAGAGTTGACGCCAGTCGCCTTCAGACTACCCGACCTAACCCAGACATCACCGTACGTGTTCGGCCTCGAGACCTGGACAACATCCTTGATGGTGACAAGCTCGCCAACGAGAGACTCCCAAAAGTCCATGCCGTACTTCTCGGGCTGGAGAGTCGGGTTCTCGGTGCTGATGCGTGCGACATCATTGGGCACGCCGAAGATGCCACCCTCATCAAGGGAAGAGAAGAGCTCGGTGGGAGGGGAGGCGGTGTCGTCGCCGAGGATGAGCGGCGTAACCTCGTTGTCGGAGGAGACAACCTTGACGTTGGCGGGCTTTGTGAGCTCGGTGAGGTAGCCATGCAGGTTGTTGGACCTAGGACAAAGCGTCAGTCTACTGTACATTCGCATCATGGCACAAGCATGTCAATTCTCACCTGTACTCCTCCACAGTGGCATCGAAAGTGACCAAGTCGCCCACCTTAACCAGGCTCGTCACATTCCTGTTGAACAGGAAGATGGATTCAGAGGTCTTGTCATCATCATCTGGCTCTGTCGAGCGGACGAAGACACCCTGTGCGTTCTTGGCCGTCACGAGACCCTTGACATCCTCGACTTTTGTACCGTTCAGCGGGGAGAGGAAGGCATCGCCGTTGATCTCGGCAATTGTGACAGCCGAGGCGAGGCCAGCGGCGGCCACGAGGGGGAGGACGTTGCGCAGCATGAGGGGCAGCAACAGCGATCAGCCAGATGTCTGCCGATGATGTCTTGTTGAGCTGGCTGAGGACGAGAGAATCGTGCCTTGAATCAAGCAAGTCATGGTTACTGGGGACAGCCGACGTAATATTTGTATGCCGAGGTCGGCTCACCTCCCCAATCACGCGCTCTCCACGTTGCACGCTTTCTCATGCCTCATTCTCCAAGACGTTAGTAGAGCTGCTTATCGTCCACTAAGGCACGTTGCCCAGGTCCATCTCCAAGGGAAAACCCACCCCGATCCTAGTTCAATTCCAACGGCTGAACAGAAACAAAAGGCGGACAAAAGATCTGGGATGGGTCCCCTGATCGACCAACCTTCCCGTCCTGGCAGCCTGCTCCGTCAATTGACCAGTCGGGTGCCGGTCTTCACGCATGCACCCGGTGGATTAGATGGCCCCCCTAGGTGAGAGTGGGAGAGGCGAATGGGAGGCAGAGGGACGGAGGTGGCCGGCTGTTGATTGTCCTCGTTGGTTGGAGGCGAAAGGCGGGGGCGGCCATTCCTGTTTCTGCAGGTCCCAAGAGTCGCCAGGGCGGGCCGTCTGAGTGGTCGGTGTGCAAGATTGCAGGTCGACTTGTTGATATGGGGGTTAATTGACGTTGAACAATGCGTGGTTTCTGGAAGATCATTCGTGCATTGAGCTATTGATTCGTAAGTGCAGTAGCATCAGCCTTGGTTCTTGGCGGCTGAGTCTTGGTACGGCAGCTTGACCGAATCGCCAGCCAGACGAGACGAGACGGGACCCTGCAGCTCAGCCATCAGGCAAGATATCTCCCTTCCATGATTCTCGGGACGCTCCTCCAAGTTTTGCTTGGGTCACATTGAGTCCAAGTAGGAAGCCCAATGTAGGAAACTCACATGCTCACCTAGGCACATAAGCCAGACTCGAGGACAACAAAACTAAAAAACATAAGAACCAACTTCGTGGTGAAGTGGAACAAAAGAATCGACGTGGGCCTGATTCGAACAGACGCTCCCGAAGGAACAAGATTTCTAGTCTTGCGCATTAGACCACTCTGCCACCACGCCTTGATGACATAATCAACACGATAATCCAGCCTATATACCCTTCTCTCCAAGCTGAGGCAAGATATGGGCGTTACCCGTCAGATGTACTTCAGTTCTCGCCTTCCATCACGTACAGAAAGACTTGCTAGGATCAGTGAGCTCTCTCTCCATGCATTTTTGATCCCTCGGGGGCTGGCATTCACGCACAGCCACAGCCTGAGCATTCACAAGTGTTGCATAATGTAAGGAACAACTCTGGAACATCAAGTGCCATGCCATATCACTCCCTCTCATCAGTACGAGAACTCCTCCCAAGCTAGCTTCTCACCTTCCAACCACTCCTGAATCCTCGCTAACATCCCCCCAGAAGCACACGCAAAGAACCCAACACCTCTTCCCCTCCACTCCCCCAGATCCTCCACACTCATCCTCCTCTCCTCCACCCTCGCTCCCAATCCTCTCAACTTCTCCGCCTCATCCCCCTTCCCCTCTCCTGTGAGGAACACCCTCGTGACAGCAGCCAATCCTTCGCCTCTTCGGAACGAATCAAGCGCCAACCCAACCTCGTCCCTTCGTAAGCTCCAAAGTACCGTCAGTCTCCTCGTCTCCTGGTTAGACTTCTCCTTCTGACCCTCTTCGGCGAGGATTCCAGGTGCTTGTGCCAGGAGAGGCGTGATACCCACGCCGCCTGCTACAAAGACGACTTCTCCGCCGGTTTGGAGTGTAGAGATCATGCTAAAAGACTCTTGCCCGCCGAAGCCCATCACAGGGATAGTGAGAGGCGCTCGCATCTGGTGCTTGCTGAGGAATTTGGTCACCGGTCCATGAAGCTTCGCCGTGATTTCCATGGTGTCCTGTCCGGGTACATTTGATATCGTGAACGTCCTCTGTTTCTTGTCAGCAATTTGTCTTTGACATAGGAGAGTCACGTACCTTGTAGTCCTCATTCAGGCTCTGTGGATCATCATCGTTCATGTGCGCGTACCCATTATCCAACTCCTCCTCAAAATCCAACGTGACATACTGTCCCGCCCTCCAGAGCCCTTCCCCTGACTTCACGCCTTTACCTTCCAAGACAAACTTATACCGGTTCACGCTCCCCGTCAACTCTTCCCTCCCAACCAGCTTCGCCGCGATTGTTTTCTCAGGCTCGGCACCTGCAAGTGGCGTTGCAGCCTCCTTCACTAACCTCCTCAGCGGCGGGTTATATGGTGAGAGTTGCGTATCCTCAGCCCCTGTGTCCTTGAAGGCAAGGTGGGATTCAACGAAGCGGGCGGCGCTTGCGGTGATGCGCACGGCGAGCTTGCTACGGGCAAGGACGGCGCTGGCGGAGGGCCCATAAAGAATGGTGGCCTGGCCGGTGACGAAAAGGGCAGAGGATGTTCCAAAATCAGGGATGATGATGCCGACGGACGGGTTGGACTGCAGATTGCCAAGCGTAGAGAAGAGATTGTTGCCCGAAACTGAACAGTCAGTCATGCACATGGGATCATGAGCGATTAGTGATGAAAGGGATGAGACTTACACTCGGGATATACCAGAATCAAACCCCCTTCATCATTCTTCTCGATCCTCACGAACCCCGGCGTCCCTCCTCTGATATTCGTATCCATTCCATCCACCCCATGTGCACTCGACACAAACATCATGTCCGCCTTCTCCAACACTCTCACCGCTTCTTCACACAGCGGCCACCCCTCCTTAACTCTTCCTCCTGAGTCTCCAAACTGTGGGACCCGGGGCACAATCCTTCTCTTCGTGATATACTTTGGACAATTCCCCAGACACTCCTCGATCTGCAGACCCAGCTGCACCTGTCCTCCTTCCTTCTTCGCAGCCACGAGGAGTCGCCCAGCAAGTTTCACCCTATCCCTCGTCATCGGCTCAATCGACAACGCACTCACCATCTTCCCCTCCCCCTGTCCAACAACCTCCTCGTCTCTTCTCCCCTCCCAAATCGCCTCCATCACCGGATCCGCATCCACGTCCACCAGTCCCTGCACGCCCAGCACATTCTCCGCCAACTGGCTCGCGAACCCGGCTTCTCCACCTATTAAGGTCGTCCAGGGTCGACCTTGTGAGTCGAGAGTCCCGACGGCGAGGAGAGAGGACTCGGAGACGCGGCGGGCGTGGAGGAGAGGGAGGCGGTGGTGTGCGGGGAGGGGTTGGATGGGAAGGCGAAGGTGTTGGTAGACGGCGACTTCGCCTTCGTGACGGCCGTGAACGCTCGTCATATTGAAGGCAATTCTCTCTTGAAAGCAAATTAGGTGGTGTATGAGTACTGGAGACCGTTTCGTTGATATGATCCGGTAGCGCTGCGACCAGAAAGCGATAGCGAGTCGAGAATCGAGGATAAATCACAGCAGCCTTGTCCAGTCTTATACTCCTCGCCGAGCCGAGGCGTCAGACGTTCCGATATCAATGCAGTCGACAAACAAGGCTGCTCGTACACGCCTGCATGAGTGATCACGTCAACGAACAAAGCTTACTCGCTTGGGCTGCAGCCACCAAGTCCTGGACCCCGCAGGGCGCGGACGACATGAGCTGCTCCAAATTCCGTCGTACATTCATGCCCATACGGACAAATGGACTATGTTCTAGGCGTCGGTTAGCTTGTGCAAATCCGGTAAAATCTAAGAAGCCATCCCGATCGTACCAGGCAGTGACTTACGCCAGTTGTCATGCATCGCCACGCATAGTAAGCGTCCTGTACGAGCAAGAGGCTTCATCTTACACTGCGCGACAACATTGTACACACAGCCAGGTAGAGGAGCAAGAATCCAAGTATCAGTGAAGAAATGTATTGACATCGCCGAGCTCGCGAAAAGATTGCTGCCGCGGTCATTCCGCAGCGCTCATAATAAATAATGGTATAATTCTATGCGCCTCATAAAGTGATCTCGTACTTAGAGCCCAGCACCGTTATATCTCAAGAATCAATATCTACGGTCCATCTGCGCCTCAGCGTCGTAACCAAACGGTCCCGCGCCTCGCTGGCTTTGGGATGTACCGGGTCGGTTGATGTAGTCCGGAGGCGGCGCTGGTCGGCTCACCGGTGTGCCTGAGCGATCAAAGTAGTCTCCCATCGGACCTCGGGGTGGCCCTCTTGGAGGCAGAGGACCAGCGGTCGCGCTTCTTGGAGGGGGCTGAGGGTACCCTGGACCAGGCCTCATAGTAGGCGTGCCGTTTCGGTAAGATGGCGGCGCTGAGGGTGCAGGGCTTGGTCGACCCTCGGGGCGGTAGGCCTCGTAAGATCGAGCCGGTGGCTGCTGTCGCGGAGCCCCGTTATCGGGTCCGCGGTAGTTGTGCAAGGAGGGTGCGTGAGGGTTTCCACCGCTGCGGACGGAGGACACCGACTGGTTAGGAAGATGGCCAGGTCGCCCGAAGCTGCGGTTTGAATTGGATGTGCCCGGGCGCATGGGTGGAATCGCGTTCATGTCAATATCCGGCAGCGATGGTACGGGAGATGAGCGTCCGTAGCCCATTTCTGCAGCACCACCTATCAGTGGAGCGTGAGAAGAGTAGCTCGTTGCAGACTGCATCGTGCCAGCACGAGAAGGCACTGGTCGCTTCTGGTCCAGTGCGCCCATCTCGATCGTGTTGGGTGTACCAGGCCTTGATTCGTATTGGGGCAGTGTCGTCATCGTCTCGTTGCGGCCGAGCATGGGCATCTGAGGCAAGCTATCATTCTGTGCTGGTCCAATATCAGGCAAGGTAGCCGTCCGAGCAATTGGAAACTTCTCGCCGTTCTTCTTTGCGGTCTTAACGCGTCTGGCTTCCTCCTTTGCGAGCGCCTTGTTGACCTTCTGGGTGACAATCTTCAGGACAGCCATGTTGGTCTTGCGAATGCAGTAACCACTCAGGCCACCGTCCGCGCGAGGGATCCAGTGGAAGAGGAAGAAGACGTAGAAGAGGATGCCGGCAATCAGGAAGAGCAGCGAGAAGACCCAGACGACGAAGGTGAAGGCCATACCGCCAACGATGACTGCTTGGCGGTAGTCCTCCTCGGCAAAAGCCTTGATCTTGTCAAAGAATCCGGTCAAAGATCCTTCGACGCTGGGTGAGCTGACAGAGAGCTTCGCTTCGTAGACCGATTTGAGCGTGAAAGCGTTGACCACCTGACGGGGGCCTGAGCAAACAAGGACACGGATCCATGCTGTGTGAGCTGTCAGTAACCTTGGTCATCCACCTGAGAGTAAAAGACCTACCCTTCAAACTGAAGTATGTGAAGATGGCGATGTATTCTGCGCCCTTCTTGCTCTTGGTCAACTCGGCGAAGACGAGGAATCTCCGCCATCCCTGACCGCTACCGACACGAATCGATTGCCAACGAACAGCCAAAGGGTCAAGGTAAGACTCGGCCACGTTTCCACGCCTAATGATGCGGTAGGCGATGATTCCTTCGTAACCGAGGTTCACGAAGGAAAGGATGATGCAGATGGAGAAGATCCATTTCGAAACCTCGAAGGGAATACCCGGCTCGATGTTAGATGACCATCTGTCGAAGGCGAGGAGCTGGACGGCAATGAAGCTATCGACCGAGTAGACAACGACAGAGATGATAAGGAGAAACCATAGGTAGCCATAGGCAAAGCCAGTTCCGCAGCCTTTTGCCTTGAAGTCGGAGAGCTGGATGTGGTCCCACTTCTGGTCAGAGTAGTCCTGCGTCTGCTTCTTTCGATGTCCGCAGCAACCCATTGTGATATATGTGTTTGGACAGGGCCTGCCAGTCCGGTAACGCTAAAGAATGAATGTGTGATGAAAGTTGGTTAGGTTAGATACTGTTGGAAATCCGAAGCCGGTGATCGTTGGCGTGGGTATTTTGGCGGCGGATTGTACGGCCAGCCGTAGAGCACAAGTCGATCCTCGCCCGCGAAGGTTCGACTGTGCAATCTCCTAGATGGAGGAGAAGCGATCGAACGTGATGAAAGAGTGTATCATTCGATGATGATGATGGAAGAAGAATCAAGCCACCTTTGAGCGGTGGATGTAGCGACCGGTAGTCGTCGAAGCGATTGACACGAGGTGGATCGATGATTATCGGCGTAAGCACAACAACATCGCAAACGTTGACAGAACCGGACGATTGAGCGAGCTGGCTAGGGTTCGGCGGAAGACGTCAGAAGCCGAAGAGATTGGCACCGCAATTGAAGTCGAAAGAGTGTGATCGTCGTCGGATGGTGGAGGGTTGACAGTCACTGAGCCAGGGGGAAGCGTATCAGAAGGCTGGGGTCGGTTTCGAGAGGGCGATCTGGGAGACTATTTCCCGGCAGAGTCGAAAGGAAGAAGCATGGAAAGGACAGGCGAAATGCGGGCGACGAAATGAGCGACTGCAACGTGTGAAGTTGCGTGGTTGAGGAGGAGAGCTGAAAGAGTGAAGGTGGCTGGCGATGTCTCGTCGCCGGAAGAGGTGAGGTGAGGATGGGGATGGGGATGGGAATGGGGAGGAGGGAGTGAAGGAGGGCGTGAGGGAGGCAAGGTGTAGTGGTCCGTATCTTTACTGTATCGGGAGCGCTGTAAGTTAATGCAGTGGGCTCCCTCATTCGCGTCCGTCGGAGAGTCAGACTCTCCACTGCAGACGCTGTCAGGAATGGCCAAAGGCCGCTGAGAGCCAGTCAAGAACAGTGAAGGCCAGCGGAGGCCCGTCAAGGGGAGGCCCGTTCAGCGCTAGGTCAGCCTCGGGCGGGAGGGTGTTCGCGGGGATGGGCGGCCAGAGTGGGCAACGTGCAGGCCGCCAAGGGGATCAGGTGGAGCGCATGGGGCAGGATAGCCGTGCCAAAGTACCCTAAGGCAGGGGATTGGCAGGGGGAGGCGAAAAAGGCGCCAGGGGCAGCCAGGGGTAGGGATCCACTAGAACCAGTCATTGACGGCGCCAGGCAGATGGCGCGACAGGAAATGCCCCATTCCAGGATGCCGTAGGGTGGTAGGCCAAGGGAAATCCCTCGCCTCTTCAACACTGGCAGTGCATTCCTGATATTGACCGCGAGCTCGTGACCTGCGTATATTTACGGAATACCCTGCGGGAAACGCGTATCCGTTCGAGGGGAGTCCGGATTTGAGGACTCGAAGCTGCACGCTTGAGGTCATGCACGAAGGATGTCAGCGTCCATGAGTCCATGCGCCCGCTCAGAAACACTTTATCTAAGGCTCGACACCATCGTTCCTTCCCGCTGGATGATGAACAGATTCCTGCGCGAGCCCGTCCCTCCCCATGAAACGCAGCATCCTGCCATCCTCATTGGCTTGAGCGACGTAGTGGCCGTTTCACCATCATGCCAGCCGAACTTGCTCTGCCGTCGCTCGTGCCGCTTGTGATCGTCCGGCGTCGCGGTTCATTGGGATCGACGTATTTCGTCGTAGAATTGTATTGTGCTCGTCTCGTTGAGGTTGTTGGCATTGTTTCTCAAGTGCGACGTGACCTGGAGTTCATCTGGGGTCGCACGTGATGCTCGCTGCGGCCCCGGCCTGGCCTGGGGTTGTTCTCGTTATCCTACAAAGTACGAACTGGAGTCTGACTTGCTGCCGCCCAACGGAGTGGCAATGTGCGGGATGTAAGCATGGCTTGGTCTAGAGCCTGCAGCGTTTGTTTGAAGTATGCCACCCGCACGGCGCAAGGCAAGCTGAGTTAATAGTCGCAGCGCAGCGCTTAACCAGTAATTTGTCAGTGGCCAAGCGCGCGGCAACTGCTGTGCTGCAGGGTACCTTACCTTGCCTTTGGTGATGGGGCGGAGAGACCGCGTAAACAGAGCTTGTTGATGAAGACTGAGGATACTAGTCGCGGATGATGATTTATGGATCTTGAGTAGAGGGCTATGGTTGCCTGTTGGTTTTACATCATCAAGATGTTAGATCGATCTCGTATGAGTTCTAAGATCGGGTTCCAGTAGCACGCTACAGCCACATATCCTCCTACTTTCATCACCAGATCATCATACCAGCCTATTGTATTATCCGATGGGCACTTGGGATTTCAGGTTGCGAATGCATCTCAGGATTTCTGTCTCAATTCATTTAGAAACGAGGGTCAGTATCAGATAATACTCTCCCAATTCCTCTATACATATATAATTCTGTCGAGGCGGAGCGTCGGTACCATTTTCATCCTGCAAACCGTTGATTTAGGGTAAGGTAGGTCCCTTGCGTGGCTGCTGATCTGAGACTTTCACGAAGCATTTCCACCGCCCGGGCGGTACCTACCTTAGTCAATGTTGGTAGACATTCCCAATTAAGGGGCTATGCTTCCTATCTGTCACCTTCTCTCTGGAAACGACACAGCTAGCCCTTCGCACTCCGCAGACTGGTAGCAGATTTGCCACCAAGAGTCGCTCAAAGGTTGGTAGCGTGCTCTTAGTGGCTCCGAGAAACCTGTGATTGCTCCGCAAATCGAGCGCAAGAAATCCGACAGTGATTGCTAATATCATGACACCCATACCACAGAAAGTCAACCAAACAGAGGGGACCTTAATACGAGCAGTAAGGCAATTAGCCCTCGGGTATGACCAATGGTGCCGCATATACAGCAGACATTCACCTTACCATTCGCGGTCTGGTGATCATGCCCTTACTTCTCATATTCGCTCATCAGGCCTTTCTCTCCGTTGGCTAGTACACCCTCCGGAAAGGCGGATTCTCCCAGGTGAGTAGTATGAGCCCACGGCTTAAGTCCATTCTCCTTCCGAATGGTGTCCGCGAAGCAGTGGCTCCACGTCTCATGTGTCCCGTCCGCTTTGGCAACGGTTCGCGGGAAAGCCGAAACAATAGCGCTCCGCGTGGCATGGTCGACGAGCTCGGGGCGCAATCCCATGTTGTCGTATATTGTGGAGAGCTGGAGCAGCTGGCCAAGGAACGTGATTGTACCCTCGGTTCCAATATCTTGATGTCTGATGATGGCTTCGGCCACAGCCTCGGCCTGCTGCGAGCTCGCGCCGTGCTGTTCAAGGAGTCGCAGACTGTGGTAGCCCCCCCACCACTCAAAGGACAGCAGAGTTGAGGTGATGAACTCATCGACAGTGCCAATGTCGTGTAGAAGTGCCGCCAGAGCGATGGTACTGTGTGAAAGGTCTTGGGCAAACTCAGGAAACTGGTATTTCAAGATGACGATGCTGAAGTGGTAGACTCGCATCGAGTGATTGAACACCAGCGTCGGAAGCTTGTCCTTGGCGTGTTGATAGACCTTCTCGACAACAGGATCGTCGTGTGGGAAGGGCATCGCCCTCATTGTGACG
Organism: Sarocladiaceae sp. R1802; assembly: GCA_023628655.1. Lineage (NCBI taxonomy): Eukaryota > Fungi > Ascomycota > Sordariomycetes > Hypocreales > Sarocladiaceae > Sarocladiaceae sp. R1802. The sequence continues at coordinate 214,852 of JAMAKF010000026.1, forward strand.
GTGTCTGGTTTGTGCAGATAAGGCTTGCCCTTGAAAATGGCCTCGCTGTCGATAGCTATCGCTGTCCAGCCATTCTGCGCAATTTCCTGCGCTGTGGCTGCGAGTGTTGTTGACTTTGCAGACATATCTAGCCTATCTCAACCTGATTGGCTTGTGAATATGCGTGGTTTTTTTTTTGTTTCGATGAAGTTAATGAATGGGCTAAAGAAATAGGGAACGATGTTGAATGCGAATAACAGTTCAAACCCTGGGATGAGGGATACATAGTATATATACAAGTCGTTACGTCTGGCTTCATGAGCCGTTGTATCTGCCGCAGCTCCGAGGTTCCCGACGGTTTGTGAATCAAACTGTCATAGACTGACTCGATGTTGAAGAATGTTGCAGCTTTCCTGTGAGCACTAGTTGACAAACGTAATACCCTATGAGTGTACCCATAGAAGCATGTTCAAGTGAGTGCTGCACAGAGGTTGCTACGACTTACACGGCTGCGTTGCGGTGGGAAAGTCGGCGCGAATTTCCCAATATGGCCGGCCTGGTTGTAGCGAAGTGCCTTTGGTCTTGTCAGAGTGGCTCGACGCTTTCCAAATACGACTTGCAGCGTTCCATGCTGAGATCAATATGGTCAGCTTCTGCTGACATTTGAGAAAGTAACATTTTATCGGCATTTCTGCTGAACGCCACACTCACCCAGGCCTCTGCCCATTGACTTGCAAGCGTATCTGTAGACAGGGCGCCACTTATTCAGACGCCGCCCAGGCGCAAACGTTAGTTGTCTGGGCGTGTAATCAACTGTGCTTCCCTTGGATGGTCGGTCTATCAAATTGATGACTAACCCCGCTGAATCGACTTCAACCGATAGCGAATAACCTTCACGCAACATCTCTCTGAGCATACCTGCATGCATGCGACACTGGAAAGGCATCTTTCACTGAGGACAGCATGTTTCACTCTCGAGTAGAGCCAGACGAGGCTTGCTTAGCAAGATGCGCAAGTACATGAGCAAGCGACAGCGGCCATGCGACTTCTGCCGGTCTCGGAAAACGGCATGTCGCATCGATCACCAGCCTCCCTGTCGTGCATGTGTCCTCAGTCGCAGGGAGTGCACATTCCTGCAGGATGCGCCGCCAAGGAAGAGACCAGGAGCTCAAGATCCAATGGAAGCAGATCTGTCGATGACAGGCGACGCAGCCTCACCAGAGGGAGCTGGTCAAGGTACCAACCGCGCGTACATGGACATGTTCTCGGATCAGCTGCATGACCAAGATGATGCCGTACAGCAGATGCTGTATCATGACTCTGAAGGCATACCTTCTGGACTGCATATGGACCTGGATATTTCTGGGTATCCATTTCTCCCTGGCATGAGCCCTTTTGCATCTCAGGAAGCGCAGGCAACGAGCGACCGCAATGGGATCATCGACACCGGTGGCTCTCCTTTGCAGACCATCGATCAGATAGAGGATGGCTGTCCGCAAGTCATAGGGCTGAGCAGCGACATGGACCCTTTCCTTCTACACCGCTACAGTGCTGATGAATCCGGCTTCTTCCACTTCAAGCAACTCAGCATCCAGTCGGTGCAGTCGCATCCATTCCCCGTTCAGTTCCTAACGTCGAACCGGTCACTGGTAGCCAGGACACGCGAGGATGCTGGGGATGCGGAAGTTCCCGATGCGCAGTTAAGAGAAGAGCTTGAAGCAATAGTCTCAGCGTCAACTGGAAAGCGTCTCTTGTCACTTCTTCACACGTATATCGAGCCACAATATCCCATCTTCTCCATAGAAGCACCACCGGATCCCGAATCATCACCGGTACACCTGCTCGCGGCAGCTTATGCAGTTGCGTTTCCATTTAGCATATATGACGACCAGCTGTGCATTGACCTCGCGTACGACACACCGCCATATGCAGATCTGTCTCGCCTTGTCAACATGTCACTACGACCAGAACTGCACTCACCTACCATCAGCGTAGCTCAAACCCTGATCCTGCTGTTGATACGACCTCTCGCGAACCCGCTTGTAGCGGAAGCCCCTTACAAGGGATCCCTTATGGGCTCACTTGCTGCGGTGGCAATTACACTTGGACTTCACCTTGACGCTGGATCATGGAACATCCCTGTGGGCCAGATAGTCCTCAGAAGACGGCTCTCCTTCGTCATCTTCTGCCTCGATAAGTGGATGGCAGCAAGCCTTGGACGCCCTCGGCAACTGAGAGACGATGATTGGATAGTGACGACTTTGGGGGCGACCGATCGGAGGGGAACACAGCTCACGGATGCAGAGTGGCACCATCTCACTGTGTTCGGCCAAATTACTCAGATCCTTGACTCGGCACTTTCAAAGCTGTTGTGAGTAGTATTGTCCTGCTTTTGGAGTTCTATACTGACTTGTGTAGCTCTCTTCGTGCATCAGAACAGATCGCAAATGACTCTGGCTATGCCCTCTCAACTATTCAACCACTTCTCGACTCACTATCCCATGTATGCAATGGCATGCCAGACAATGAGGGTCCACTGTGTACACTTCAAAGTCTGAGCTATCATTACGTCAGACTTCTCATCACCCGAGCTGCTTCGAGGCCAGCTGTTCAAAGCGCGACTTCACAGCTCGGCAATCCGAGGGTAGACAGCACAGTAAGCATGGAGATTTCCGAACTGTTGAGGGCCAGTGCTTCTGGCTTCGTGGACTTCATCAAAAGCATCAAAACAGATTCCACACAAGTGTTTTGGCCTCCTTGGGCTCCTACTGCCATCTCAACACTTTGCTTTGCCCTACTATCGGCTGTCGTGACATCCAAGAGCGAGGTCGAGGCTACAAAATGGCTTGCGTTGCTGCAGACTACTCGGCGAGAGCTACGACTCAAGGCTTCAACGCTCCCGGTCCTCAGGCTAGGCTTGTTACGAATCGATGCGATCTTCTGGCGTGGGTTGAGCAACGTGCTGCGCCTGGAACCACATGTACAAGCAGCTGTTCAAGCAACTCTTGCGAAATGAGATGGAGTCTTTTCAGCCTGATTCATTTGACCAACTACTCTATAGCCGCGCGGATGGTCGAGCAGTTTCCAGCGTTGCCAATATATCTTTGACCTGCTGCACAGACTCGAGCGCCATGCCGTACCCAGCCTGGAAACCGGTGCCACCCGCACCATAATTATGGACGAGAGCGCGTTCTTGGCCGCTGAATGTCCTCTGCTCCATCTCGACTCTTGCGCCACCTTCCCGTGAAGGTCGCATGCCCGCGACCGTTGCGAGGATCTCCGGCTTTTCGGCTCGCAAGTCCTCGCTCAGGCCTTTGGTGCGTTCCAGGATCGATTGGGTTTCTGACTTGTACGTCGAACCGTCGCTGGAAATTATCAGCATCAATCAGATCGTGCACATGGACATTTCACGCGAAAACTCACTCATTCCCCTTCTGCATGTAACCACCGAGAATCACGTGGCCGTCTGTGCCTGGCCGAGGGATAATATACGTCTCGTAATCAGGGCCGTGCCGCATCGTGTTGCGCTTCACTCTCGGGGCTCGGACCAAGACCACCTGACCGCGGGTTGGATAGCACTTGGGGTCCTCAACACCTCCGAGGAATTTTGCAGCGTTGCCGGTGCAGTTGAAGACGATCTTTGTTGACGGCGCGAAAGCGGAGGCGATGTGGTCAATTTTTCGCCTTTGGAAGCGGACGCCATATTCGTTCCTTAGTCGGTCGTGAAGGTACTCCATGAATTTGGGTGCGTTGATGGTAACGGTGGTGAAGGACACGGCGAACTTGACGCCCTTTGGAAGCTTTTCGGCAGGGATGATCTCGAACTGGGCAGGGATTGTCAGCTCGTTGGGACAGGATAGACAGCGAGAACGAACCGCTTTCATACATCTTCCAGGTATTCGGACATGGCTTTGATCTTGTCGTGCGGGACAACATCATCCCACATCTCAGTCGACGGCGTCTTCTTCACGAACGACTTCTCGCCAGCAGTTGCCTCGATCTCTCGCAGGAACTTGTACCCAGCCTTATCCCACCGAATGGCGTTGGGATCCGTGCCTGAGATGGCTGAAAAATTGCAGCCAGCCCTGCGAATACAGCATTAGTACGAGCGTCTCGACTGAGAAAAGTGGACGGCTGGTATACCATGGTGAAGTGTAGGCTACTGCTGTATCGCCTGGCAAGTACTCTGCGAGGACTGTGGTAGAGCGTCCATGGCCACGCTTGGCGAGGACCAACGAGACGTAGAGGCCGATGATTCCCGCGCTGTGTTTCTGCTTAGCTGCGGACTAATACGATAGGTGGACCAAGATACATACCCTACGATGACTATGTCGTTTTGTGAGTTCGCTTCAGCCATGTTTGCGAGTTGACTTCTGAGTTGGGTGATGCAGGAATGGTGGTCAATCGCAACTTCAAAGGTCATGCTCGGTCCGATGGTCTGGAGATGAAGTGATTGACGCTAAACATCTAAACATATAAGCACCGCAAACACTCCCCGGGATCAGATTCTAGAGCTTAACCCGACGCCGACGCAACATCCGTGGAAACACTCAGTCTGACATGGCGCCCGATGCCGGGGCGGAGCGGAGCCAATTGATAACCACCGGCGTCGCATCTGATTGGCGGCGTTGTGCTTCCCGCGGTGGCCCACTGGGCTCTCCGCGGCCAAGGCGCCAGCTTGCGATAGCGATACTGTTGGACCTGTCTGGATGAGAACTATCGAAATGCTCATTGTTGAGGCTGTTGATTCATCAATGTGATATCGAATCTGAGAGATAGTCTGGACCAGTGATAAGCGTGTTCATGCATCCGCGGGGGGATGCGTGCGTCTGTGATCTGATGATACTTCATCGTCACCCGACAAATCTCATGGAGGATTCTCCTGGAAACGCCTGGATAATCATATGTGAATTCTATATATACAGTAGACTCTACAGCCCATAGTGTACTGACTTAAACAGTGTCGCCGTATCCTCGATGAACTCGAAGCTCTTAGCCAACCCTCTTTGCGGGTGGTTGTAATGCGCAAACGCGTGCGGAACCCCCTCATAGCGTTTCATTGTGACCTGGTTCCCTGCGGCGAGCATCTTGAGCCCGTAAGTTTCACCCTCATCGCGCTCCAAATCGAACTCGGCCGTTACGATATGGGCAGGCGGCAAGTTCTTGAAGTTCGGGGCGAGCATCGGCGTGCAAACCCAACCGTTCAAGATCCTTTCTTGCTCGTCTGGCAGGCACGAGAGTCAGCATCATAATCTGCAGGAAATGCCCACAAGTCCATCCTCAGCGACACTTACCAGCATCCTCCCCAAGCCAGTACTTCAAGAACCACTGCTCACGGCTAAGTGGACTCCACGGCACGTCTCTCAATCTTCTTGCGCTCTCGTACGGGCAATTATAAGAGTCGAGTGTTTGGATCTTGGGGCTGCAGTAGCGCATGTCCGTTGCAGGGACGATCATGAGGTGCAACTTGATGTTAATCCCTTCGTCGCGCGCAAAGTGCGCCAAGACAGCCGACATGTGACCGCCAGCAGATAGACCGCCGAACGAGACGCTTGCAGGGTCAACATTGAGACTCTTAGCATTTGCGATAGTCTGGATGCTCGGTTTGTATCAGTAAGAGAGCTCCTGTCTCTGGCGTAAGGAGCTGTGCCGCGAAGGCGGGTCTGGCTTACCCATTTTACGGCGTCCCAGCAATCGTAAATAGCAGCAGGGAATTTGTACTCGGGCCCCATCCTGTAGTCGACGTCGATGACCGTGATATTGGCCTTGTTACACATGTGGCGACACCAGGCTGCCTCACTCTGAAGACCACCCAGAACCCATCCGCCTGCCACTCGGTTAGGCTCACGAAGGTTGAACATGTCGTCAAGGACTCGCAGGCACCATCACTCACCGCCGTGGAAGTTTAAGTGAACGGGGAAAGGTCCAGATCCCGCTGGTGAATATACCCGGACAGCAATCTCGCCCACAGGTTGCGTTACTGGGATCTGTATGTCCTGAACATTGTGCACCGCCGGGCCTGCAGAGATTGATCAGTCCTCAAGTACATGAACGACAACAAGACCGAGCAAAAATACACACCTGCCCATGTCGGGTATGAGAACCCGTATTTTGCTGGCGCCTTGCGATACTCTTCGATTGTGACTTCATCGGCTCTGATCATATCACCACCACCATGCTCATTCCACATCTCGATCCATGCCGAGTCCAAGCCTGGGTAGTCTTCGGCATTGATGGCTAGACGTCCCTTTTGCGGCTCTGAGGCAACGGTGATTGTCTGTGTGGTCGATGTCATAATTGGCGTGATGATGGAAAGACTGTGAGAGGTGTTGAGTATACGCAAAGGCTGGTATCGCTCATCTACCTAGCAAAGATCAGCTCAGGGACATGCATTCAGAAGTGCAGAGTCCATATCTAATCAGTCACAATTATCTCAACATCTACTGAACTCAAGATCGCCCAGTGCCTAAGAGTCCCATTTCGAGCACCGGCGTCGACACTGATTGGCGGCATTGGCTCCAACGCCGATCACAGCCGCCCCGCCGCTATCGGCATCGCTTAGATCGGCGTCGGCCTCGACACCCGGACGCCGCGAATCAAAGGCCTGCCCGTAATCCCCGCGTTATCTACAGCTCCAGCGCGCTTGACACCGACGGCATGGATACACGATGATGGGAATCCTTGGTCTTAGCCCTTTGGCTGGCTTTCTTAAAAGATCAGCACTCTTCCCCCCCCTCGACCTTGCGATGACATCTTGCCACGAGGCAGATTACTACTACTAGACTACTACTAGTCAATCTTCTTTGGAGCGGCGCTGGTAAAGAGTAGCAACTTCGTCATGGATATCGGAACCAACAAGACCCCGGGTGGCGACGCCATCCAGAATGTCAATACTGCCGAGTCGGTGCAGTTGGAGAAGCCCAGCGATGTAGAGTCCCTGACGTTGCGGCGGGTTCCCGACAAGATGCCCAAGCTGGCACTTTTGATCCTGGCTGTTGAGGTTTGTCTGCAGTGGCGAAACGAGAGATGATGATACTTGTGCTAAGAGGGAATGCTGTAGCTTGGTGAACGCTTCACATACTTTGGTCTGAGTGGCCCTATCCAGAACTATATCAAGTACGTTGGCCACAGCCCAATCCCATCGACGCATTAACTATCTACCCGTACCTGGGTGAACTAACATGCATCTTCTCCTACAGCAATCCTTATGATCCAGGCTCCGATCTCCCAGGAGCACTCGGCAAGGGACAAGCCGTAGCAACTGCCCTGGGCAACTTCTTCAAGTTCTGGGCCTACACATCCACCGTCATTGGCGCCATCGTCGCAGACCAGTACCTCGGCAAATACCGCGCCATCCTCCTCGCCGGCGCCATCTACACCTGCGGCCTTGTTATCCTCGTCGCAACTTCGACTCATGCCGGTATCACCAGCGGTGCGGGGCTGGGCGGACTGATCGCGGCCATGGTCACGATCGGGCTGGGGACTGGCGGCATCAAGGCGAATGTCACGCCCATGTGTGCTGAGCAGTATGCGAATTCGAGGCCGATGCTCAAGATGCTCAAGTCGGGCGAGCAGGTTATTGTTGATCCTGAGTTGACTGTCGGTCGCTTGTTCATGTGGTTCTACTGGGTGGTCAATATTGGCGCCTTGTCGCCTCTCATCACCGTCACTGTTGAGGCGCATCATTCCTTCTGGCTGGCATACCTGATCCCTCTGATGTAAGTTGATATCCCCGCATGATGTGTTTACCGTTGTTTTTCTCACATTCTTGCTAGTGCGATCATTCTGTCACTGGGTGTGTTCATGCTCGGGCGGAACAAGTACATCAAAGTTCCCCCCATGGGATCTGCCATTCTCGATGCCGTTCGCACCGTCCGTGTCGCAATCCAAGAGCGTAGCTTCGAAAACGCAAAGCCGTCGGCACTCCGCGAGCATGGTCATCAAGACAAGTATCCGATTGCCAGTCAGGAGAGGTACACCGACGAGTACGTCGGTGAAGTGAGGACTGGATTAAGGAGCTGCAAGGTATGTACCCGAGAACTGGTCTTCCACCGTCTTGCTCTTGTACTTACACTCTGCGAATAGATGTTCTTGTTCTTCCCATTCTATTTCATCTGCTGGAATCAAATGTGGAACAACCTCATCTCGCAAGCTGGCCAGATGGCGCTGCACGGCACCCCCAACGACCTTCTCCAGAACCTGGATCCCATTGCCCTCTGCATCTTCATCCCATTCCTTGACAGTGAGTCTTGATTCAACACCGCTTCTGACTATCTATGTTCTATGGCTCACAACTTATTACAGTCGTGGTCTACCCTCTTCTTCGCAAGTACAGGATCAACTTCGACCCCGTGACCAGAATCTTTGTCGGCTTCATCACCGCCTCCCTATCGATGGTGTATGCCTCTGTCCTGCAGCACTACATCTACAATTCACCGCCAAAAAGCATCCACGTCTGGATCCAAGCACCCAGCTACATCCTCGTTGCCTTTTCCGAGGCTTTCGTCATCATTACTGGCCTGGAGCTGGCGTTTACCCAAGCGCCTAAAACGTAAGTTTTCCTCACTGGGAGATGCAGCAGTATCATAAGCTGACAAGGACTTATGACATAGCCTTCGCTCTGTGGTATCAGCCCTGTTTTGGCTTACCATTGGTATTGCGGCAGCTATTTGCATCGCTCTGAGTGCCGTGTCGCAGGACCCTTACTTGGTGTGGATGTATGGCTCTCTCGCAATTGTAGGCTTCGTTGCAGGCAGTGCATTCTACTGGTGCTTCTACCCGAAGAGAAAGTAATGGTCCCGCAATAATTATACGTCGCTAGAGTCTCAATCCTGAATTGATGTTACATGTTTACAACTTATTGTATATTGTTCAATCGATAAATGAACAGCCATAGACGCGAGCAGGGTTGCACGTGGGGACGTTTGTAGGACATCATGATGCTTCGTGCGTGATACTTAGTGGCCGCCTCCTGTTGAGGGCAGCCTCCAATCGGCTCGGATGGGCCTTGATGGTATTGCGAAGCAACAGCCACCAATTGCTTCAAGCAGGTCTTCTTCTCTTTTCCATCCAGCCTATCTCGTTTTGGTCCAATCGCAGCAGCCACGTGCATCTGTCTATCGGCTGGGTCGGGACTGTACATAAGAGCAGGGATCTTTGCAAGGGGGGTCCCGCAGGCTACGCCGTACACCTTCTTCTTCTGGCCGAGATCTCGCTGGGCTAACTCTGCCTCTGGCCTCTTGGCAGCTTGCCATCAAAGATTGTTGTTACCGATAATTACTGACTACTAGTACTACTACTACAGTACCAGTGAGGGACCCAGCGCGGCAAGCTCCGGGCTGCCATGTGAACCCTAGATATGCGCCCGCGGGTGCGACCCCGTACAAAACTGAGCTGGAGCCCCGACGGCCCACGATCAAGGCCGCCCTCCCTGCCCTCCTTGTCCTCCCTCTCACGAAGCTCTCGTCCCTTCTTCCAGTGACACCGACAGCCCGAGCAGCCATGTACGCCTCTCTTGCTATCGCGGCACTCGCTGTCGCCGCGCCTGTTCTGGGCGAGGATGTGCTTCAGAGCAGGCGCATGGCCAAGCGCTTCATCGACGACGAGGGCCACTTCAACATGTGTACGTGACCTAAGTACTCCGGATCTCAATCCACTCGAGCCCTTTGCTGATCTCGTCTTGGACAACTGTAGCCTTCATCCACATCAACGATGTCCACGCCCACCTGGATGAGTTCTCTTCCTCCGGCACGGACTGCACTCGTCCTGAGCGTGGCTGCTTCGGTGGAATTGCCCGTATCAAGACCGTCCTCGATGAGCTCCGCGCTGATCACCCCGACAACCTCGTCATCAATGCTGGCGACGAGTTCCAGGGCACTCTTTTCTACTCCTTCTATGGCCCCGAGAAGATCTCCGAGGCGGTCAACCTCCTCGAATACGACATCATGACCTTGGGCAACCACGAGTGGGATGGCGGCGATGAGGAGCTCGGCCTCTTCCTCAACAACATCACCTTTCCGGCCGTCTCTGCCAACGTCATCTCTGAGTATGAGAACCTCAAGAAGAACATCAAGCCGTACCACATCTTCGAGGAGCACGGCATCGCTGTCATTGGCGTGACCACCGAGACCACCCCTTCCATCTCGAGTGTCGGCGAGCTCACCACCTTCCTGGACCCCATCCCTGCGGTGCAGAACGCCGTCTATGAGATCCGCAACACCACGGATATCAAGCGCATCGTTGCCTTGACTCACCTGGGCTACGATGTTGATAAGCAACTTGCCGCTGAGACGGAGGGTATTTCCCTCATCATCGGTGGCCACAGCCATACCCCCCTCGGCCCCATGCCCGGTGCCCTGGGCGACTACCCGACTATTGTTGACAACGTCAACGGTGATGAGGTCTTCATTGTCACTGCGTGGCGCTGGGGTGAATTCCTTGGGTACATCGACATGACTTTCGACGATGAGGGCAAGCCTCTAGCCTACCGCGGTGCTCCCACTCACCTCACCAACACCACGGTCCAAGACCCCGAGGTCCAGGCTCTTGTTGACTCGTGGCGTGGTCCCTTCGAGGAGTTCGCCGCCGAGGTCATTGGTTTCACGGAGAACCAGCTTGACCAATCGACCTGCCAGAACGGCGACTGCCTTCTTGGTCAGGTCATGTCCGATGCTATGCTCGAGTACCGTCTGAACCAGACCGCTGGTCTTCCTCTGCGGCCCGACTTTGCCTTCATCAACGCTGGCGGTGTCCGTGCGACCATCGAGGCTGGAAACATCACGCGTGGCGCAGTGTTGACCTCGTTCCCCTTCGGCAACGCCATCGTTGAGATCACCCTGACGGGCGCTCAAGTCAGGAGTGTGCTGGAAGGTGCTGTCTCCCGCGTCAACCAGGAAAACGGGCGCCCCATCACCTCATGGTTCCAGGTTTCCGACAACATCAAGGTCGTCCACAGCCCTGACAGGGAGGCTGGCAAGAGGCTCCTCCGCGTCTGGATCGGCGGAGAGCTGCTGGACGATGAGCGGGATTACCGCATTGTTACGCTTGACTTCCTGGCTGGTGGTGGTGACAACTTCTTCACTCCGACCCGGGACTTTGCGATCCTCGACACACAGGATCAGGTCCTTATCGGCTATGTGCGTGCTCACACGCCTTTGACGAATGATCTGGAGGCCCGTGTTGTCGCGCGGTCATGCAGCAAGCGGAAGTAGAGTCTGAGATAGAAAATAGATGTATCTCTCGCATAAACGCGATGATTCCAAGGTCAGACGGATTATTATGTTTGGTGGATGATGACCTTGGATGTGTATGCCACGCTGCTCGGGGGCCCTGCTGCCACCAGAGGCCCCGCTACAGGTAGCCAATGCCCCCACCCTGCACTATTCAGCTCCGACCTCCCACGTCACCTTCGCTTCCCGCCTCACCACCTTCACCTTCACCTTCACCTTCACGACCCCACGACATCTCAGCCGCGATAGCTACCCTCGAGCTGGCATACGTCCCATTCATTACTCTATAATCTCGGCCATCTGTCTCTCGCTTTGCGCCCCCACCAAGTCGCCTCGTCGAACTACCAGTCTCTCACCTATCGCCATCTATCTCGCGACATCCTTCCCCCCTCCGAACAGCTTCCACAACTGCTCTTCCAATGTCCCAATCAAACCCCCCTCTCCTCCTCACCAAACGCCTCACATCCTTCCTTCACGCCTCCGCCTCTCCATCCCTCCCGACCCTCCTCCTCACAACCCCCTCCGGCAAACTCCTCGCCCACGCCTCCCCCCGCCCCGTCTCGACCCTCCGCACACACGCCACCGTCGCCGCCTCCCTCTTCGCCATACACACATCCTCCTCTGTCGCTCTCCCCAGCGCCTTACCAGGTAGCGCGCCCGACGACTCTCTGCACACGAGCGATGAGGAGTTGAGTGACCAGACGGGCACGGATGAGGAGGAGGAGGAGCAGGAGCAGGGGAGGGAAGTAGAGGGGAGGGGGAGGAGGAGACAGGGCCCTGAGCCTACCAAGCCGGTCACCATCACGGTCCAGCTCAGCGGCGGTGTCGTCGTCATTCGCAGACTCAAATGCGGTCTCCTCTTCGTCTGCATCGGTCCTCCCATCGCCACACCCGACAGTAACAACAACAGCAACGCCGCCGCCGCCCACGGCACCTCCCCTTCTCCCCTTACCGACCATAACCAGCACGGAACCTCCACACCGCCCGACACCAACCACCTCTCGCCATCCAACGCAAACGTCCTCATCGGCAGTCCCAGCGCAGAGAGTCTCGCGAGTACAGGCGGACAGACGAACGCGAGCTTGGACAGCGTGGGCGCGGCAGGCGCGGCGGCGATGAGGCGACATGCAGCGGAGTTGGCGAGGTGGTTGGATGATAAGCTGGGGTCGTTGACGGTTCCGGAGGATGGGGTGGGAACCCCATCGGTGAGATGACTGCTGGACGAGGATGGGGCTTTTTGCAAGTTGCTTTAGATATTAGAGGAAGGCCGCGCGCGTATGTCTTTTCCAGCAGTGGCATTTTTGACTGGGTGCCTTTGTGCACCTCTTTTCTGCTTGAATTTGTTCGACTATCAAAGTCAGATTTGGCACACGGCGTTCAGGTAGATACCAACAACGAAAGATCACTTTCAGAGTACTGTCACTCAAGATCCCGTCGAACGACAGTGAAAAGCCAGAGCTATGAGAGAAATGTTCCGCTTTTGATTATAGGTACAGATATGCTCAGAAAGCATGCCGAGCTCTGTTATGTATAAGTCTTGCCCTTCGATCGAGACCCTCATATCGACGATTCGTCGTGGTCTGAGCAGAGAAAAAGAAATAGCAAAACGCCTACCGTTCCTTCCTTTTAGCAAGTCCGAATAAACGCCATCCAATGCTGAAAAAAAGGCTCGCTTGCCGATATGATACACTCCTCCTTCTCTCAGCTTCCTCCTCCTTCCAATGTTCAAGCACACACTCGATCCTACTCGATGCTCATCCTCATGATCCCATCATTAGTGTCCACCATCCCCTGAAATCCGATTCTGCCCTTCCCTCCGTTAGCACCGCTGCCACCACCACCACCTCCGCTCTTACCGCCGCCGCTGATGCTGCCACTCTCGCTCTGCGCGCTGCTGCCGGCCCGTTCTCCGCCGTTGCTACCCGGACGGGACCCCCAGGGCACGTTATCGCGCTGCATAGGGCTCTGCATGATGGGCGAGTTGTGGACGCTGAAGCCGGGGCTGACAGCACGGCGCTTGAAGCTGACGGGGTCAAGATCCGTGTCGTCCCGTCGACGCTTGTTAATGCGACGGGTAATCTCTGCAGCGGAGGGGGGCTGCTGTCCCTGGTAATTCTGGTGCGAGCCGTTCTGAAAACATTGTTAGTTTAGGCTTTTGAACCATACACAACTGCACTGAACAGGGAGGAGACACTCACGGCGAAGCCTGTCAAGCCCGGCATAGAAGGCGAGTCCATGGCCAGATCTTCGCTTATGCCGGACGAGGAGCCGCGCGGGAGGAAAGCCACCGGCGGGGGCGTCGTCCTTGCACCGCCCATACTGCTCGACTCGGAAAAAGTGTCCCAAAAGTTCTTGCCCTTCGAGTTCTTCATTGCCTGCTGCTTAAAGCTGCTGGAGAGACCTGCCGCTAAGTCGCCCATCATGTCATCCTCGGGAATGTGGTCCAAGGATTCCTGTTGGTTGAGATTGGGCGACGATGCTGCCGTACTGGCGGCAGGCGGCTCCGCGTTGGCTGCTGGCACGCGCGGCTCAAGGGTCACATCGCTGTCGCGAACCTGCTTGATGACTTCGGCTTCATGTCGGACGTCAGTATCGGCCGGTGCAGTCTCCTCAGCCAGAGCAGCACGGATACGCGCAAAGTTCTTCGTTTTCGGCTTCATGAGGTTAGTACAGAGTCTCGACATCGCCAAAACAGATCACTTACCAGAAGGTTCCCACGTCGACTTGTGACTCGACGTACAATGGTTCTCTGGTCATCCCCATTCTGACCTTCCGACTCGCCATTTCGCGCACTTTCGTCGGAGTCGGCCCCTGAGATATGCAGTTGGTTTGCTTGCCAGCTGATGCTTTCTCTCCGAGCGCTCATCCCCTGTGGCGGTGACTTGGACATGGAAGGCGTAGTGCTGTTGTAGCCGAAGCCCAGGGGACCCCGAGGTTTCTTAACCTTATGTTTGCGTGACCGCTGTCGTTGTTGGAAGCTCATGAGACTGCTCATAGCAGGGGACCCAAACGGCGCCCCTACGGGCGGCATACCCATGTTGCTCACTCTCGACATCTGCGGAGTCGTCATGATGGTGTCCTCCATATCCTCATCCATATCGTCGTCATCGGAGCTCGACGAATCGCTGGCGATGGCCTGGGTGCTACCCAGCGAGCCGCTGACGTTGAGCTTCTCCTGGCTGCCCATAATTGACCACAGAGACGACGATGTTTGCTCTGGGCCACCAAAATCCCCAGCTCGGCGGCCGGGAATGCTCATCGCACGCCCACCCATCGTAGGCGAGGAGTCTGGACTCGACTGCTCGGCAAGCGTTGAATGATGTAGACTCGTGGCTGCTCTCGAGAAGTCGAGGCCCCGAGACCGCCGGGGAAGTATGTTTGTCGGAGACGCATAAATCTGCGAGTGGTCGAGCTTCGGAGATAGAGGCGCGGGCTTGACGTATGTGCCACCAGCTGGAGGCGGGGTGCCAGCGCGGGCAGGCAGGTTCAGAGCGAGGCCTCGTCCCGGAAGAAAGCCCTGGCGCTGGGGAGTGACAGGTGCAGCAAGATCCTTAAGATTACTATCGTCCTTAGAAGTTCGTCTGGAGGTTTCGAGGATGAGCGGGGAGGGCGAGAGCTTGGACGGGGTGCCACCGCTGTCGGACAAGGAGCGGGCTTTTGACCTGGGAGTGCGACCAAAAGCAGAGGCAGTGAGAGGTCTGCCGTCGGAGGCAGTGTCGCTGTACTCGGCAACATCCTCCATCACCACGGCCTCGTTCGGGTGGAAGCCCAGGGCATGGCGATGCTGGTCCATTGGGCGAGGTCGGGCGGAGGTTGGAAAGGTAGATTGATGGATCGACGCGCTCTCAACAGGGACTTGCGCGACTAGCGTAGTGATGAAGCGGGATCATTGCGGTTTCGGTAATTCGGTATGGGTGAGTGATAGAATCGTCAGAGGTGGAGGATTGTGAGTGAATAGATGAAAGGCGCCAAAGGCATGTCGGGGATAGCGGTTGGTCAATGCTGGGCGGTTAAGTTCAAGGTTCAGTGGTTGAGGCGCATCACGGCCAAAGTTAGAGGAGGTGGGCGACCAGCGACCAGAGCGTGTAAATTGCATGCGAAACGGTGTCCCGAGTGGAGTTCCGTTGCGGATGGAGGCTGACGTTTCTGACGTAAACGGAAACGGTTGAAAGGGCAGTTCAGATGACTGCATCCTCAAATTGGGTGTCCAGAACTGCATACAGACTGGGAACTCATTCTATGAGTCTGTATAGCAGCTTAAATATCTTTGAAATATCAGGTTAGAGGAAGCAGAGGCGCAAGCGCTGTCGTGTTTGGTGGGACTTACACCGGGTGCTTCGCACTATCTCAATTGAAACTTTCACATGCTATGCTGAAGGATAACGAGAAGTTATGTGGAAGTTCGAACTTAAACTAGTTAAATGAGAGGGTCGTGGAGACTGCTTACTGGAATGAGTTTGTTCAGACTCATGGACAATATAGCAGCGTGGTGACAGACCGCCTCGCTCAGAGTGGCTGAAACGGTCAATGTCTTGCAGCGCGACCTGCGTCACCTGAATCGACGAGCGACCTGTTCTCAATCCAAACATCACCGACGACAAATTAGAGCTTCTGTACAGACAGATGGCCAACATCCTACTACAACTATCTCACCTCAAATTCCCTCGCATAGGCTCCCTGGTGGAGGATGGGAGCCAGAGTATAGCTTCCGTCAAAGGCCGTCCATTGACAGCAAACATGAACGACATTGTCGTACATACAAGCGCACCAGAGAGTACTCTCCCATCCCAGACCTACGACTCGGCAAATGAGTGGTACAGCTCTCTTGGTGACATGCACATGATCCAGCTTGCATTGCAGCATAACGATGCCATTGAGGACGAGGATGACGCCCGAGATAAGTATGTTGCCCGCCAATTATTCCGCAATCTTGCAAAGGAGAAGCGCCTTGCAAAGGAGGACAATGGCTTCAGACTATTCTCCGAGGACTTGAGGCCCGCCAACGTCTTGCTCGATAAAGATCTGAAAGTCGTCGGTGTCATTGACTGGGAGTTCGCATATGCCGCCCCAGCGCAGTTCAGCTTTGATCCGCCGTGGTGGCTTCTCCTGCTAGAACCTGACAGCTGGCCTGGAGGATACCGTGAGTGGATGAAAGTATATGAGCCACGTCTTCAGACCTTTCTGCGTGTCTTGGAAGCCGAAGAGGCCAAGATGGTCAATACTTCGCAGACTGATGATCTCGGAGAGGGAGAGACACCACTCTCACAGCGCATGCGCGAAAGCTGGGAAAACAAGACCTGGCTTCTCAATTACGCTGCGAGGAAGAGCTGGGCTTTTGACTTTATATGGTGGAAATTTCTGGACGAGAGCTTCTTTGGCCCGAACGAGTACGAGGACCATCGAGGACGGATTGAGCTGCTGTCAGAGGCACAAGGAACAGCAATGGAACGTTTCGTGGTCCGGAAATTGGAAGAAAGCAGAAACCGAAGGATCGTGGAATATGCTGACGATGAGGCATCCGAGCGCTTGACCGAGGTTCTGATCTAAACGTCTCACTTGCGTCCTTGCGGATGCGCATTGTGCAGAGATAGTCACACCCACAAGGAGCAATGGCTGTCCGGCGAGAAGCGAGGAAGCAGAAAGCATAAAGGAGCATAGGATTCCCGCAGGATCTACTAGCATGAAAGCTAGTGCCACGCAGAAAAGCACTATCACCACTCAGTATGGTAGCTACAGGACCCTAGACAACTCAGGGAACCTACACAGAGAAATGCAAGTGCTCGAAGCACCTTCTTAAGGTATCCTGTTCGGGTTAGGTAGTCAGTAGTAGTCAGGAGATCAGGTACGAAACAAAATCTAGAACTTCCTTCTAGTACCGTCATTAAACTCTCTTGCTCCGGCTGGCTTCTTTTCAACGCGTTCGGGAGCTGCCCGATTGCAAGACAATACGAACATGATATGAGAGACAGTTGACGCACCTTCTGCATCGAGAGAACCAGTCCGGGTCCCTGCATGCAAGCCGTTGGGAACGGTGACAATGCAGCTTTGTCAGTTGGAGCGACGCGCTACAATTAGTCCGCTTAGTAGCCTGCCTTGGGCCTCGTATCATGCCAGATTAGCCATCTACGAGTCGGGGTTCAATATCCCTGTCATCTGGCTATCTGGCTGGTTAGATAGATTAAAGCCTGCGCGATCTGTCTACCACACAGAGCTCTCATGCTCAACAACAACACCCGTCTCTGGGATCAGCAGCACTATAATTATAGAAAATGTCACTCTGCGAAGAGAGAACCTGGTTCTCGCTTTCTTATTGCGTCATTTCATAGCGACATGGCATTTCAACAATCAGGATTCCGAAAGCGGGGGGAATCACCATATGAGTTCGCCCAGTAGACGCCAACGCTATGAACCCTGTCCATGTTCATATCCGTGTCCGTATCTTGCGATGAGACCTTCTTCTCTTGGTTAACACCACGGCCATGTGACCTCCTTTCACGACCTTTACCGAGTGATGCTCTCCACCAGTGGCCCGGATGCACAGATAGGCTGTTCACGATGAGATGGTTATATAGTTGAGGCGACGAGATAAGTTATGGCAGCTCATCATGGGAAACCAAGGTTGCTCTTTCCAACCAATACCCTCTGTGAATCGCTTCTGTCACTATGGTTAGCCGTCGGCTTCTGTCGAGGCTCGTCTTCGCTACGGCTCTGGTCTCACAGGCCGCTGCCGCCGGATTCGAGAGCAACATCTCTGGCGTCTCACAAAGCGCTGCTAGACGTTCATCGGGTGCGCGTATCTCTTCAGACATCAATCAAGAGGATGTACAAGAGGCGACACCTGGACTCAATATTGTTCCCGGTGCATACATCGTCGAGCTCGAGCCCAAAGCCTCATCTATTGAGGGCCGTTCCACACAGCGCGCCCACGCCCAATTCCACGAGCGTGCTGCTGATGAGAATGTCGACTACCGTGTTCGACAGGAGTTCTCAGACGAGTCCTTCTTCCACGGCCTGTCCATCGATGTAGGGAGTGACGAGGATAAGGCGACGCTTGAGAGGCTGCCAGAGGTGAAGAGGATCTGGCCCGTTGTCGAGATGAGCCTGCCCAACCCCGTCGGGATGCCCAGTCTCCAGGACCTCAACGTCAGTGCGACTGGTGAGCCTGCAGAGGGATTTGCGACAGACATTATCCGTGGGGAGAACTACAAGATCGACTACAACCTCAAGATGGCGGGTGCTCACCACCTTCACTCACACGGCTTCAAAGGCAAGGGCGTCAAGATCGCCATCATCGACTCGGGTGTTGACTATCACCATCCTGCTCTGGGCGGGGGGTTCGGTCCAGGAAAGAAGGTTGCCTTTGGGCGCAACTACGTCGATGATGGGCAGGGAGGGCCTGATGATCCGATTGCGACCTGCAACGCTGGTGGTCACGGCACCCATGTTGCTGGTAAGTCGGCTGTCCTGACATTCGTATACGATGACTCTTGACTGACATCCATAAAGGCATCATTGGAGGTCAAGACCCCAAAGACTTTGGCTTCGGTCTTCTCGGAGTCGCTCCCGAGGCTACGCTGGGCATGTACCGCGTCTTCTCCTGCGTTGGCTCCGCAGCCAACGACGTTGTGATGCAGTCCATGATCGACGCCTACAACGACGGCGCTGACATTGTCTCCATGTCTCTTGGAGCCGATAACGGCTTTGAGGATGCAGACCCCTTTGGCCAGATTGTGACGAGAGCAAAGGAGCGAGGCATCGCCACCGTCATCGCCGCTGGCAACTCCGGATTCCTGGGACCAATCCTCACGAGCTCCCCAGCCATTGCCAAAGACGCTATCACCGTGGCCTCGATGGACTCGGCCAGGTTCCCAACCACGTACAAGATGAAGAGCAACACGGGCAGCGAGGAGTGGCGGTACTCGAGTCTCTGGCCGCTGGAGGGTGATTTCACTCTGTATGCCGGCGAAGGGGACGAGGCGTACGGCTGCGACTACAACTACCTCCTCAAGGCGGTGCAAGAGGTCAATGACCGAGGCTGGAACATCAGCAACACGTTCTGGATGGTGCGCAAGTCGCAGCGGTGCGGCCTTGATTCGCTGCTCGTCAACGGCCTGTACCAGGGCTTCAAGGGCATCGTCCTCTGGCGCGGCGAGGAGGCCACGAACCCTTATGACAACAACTACCCGAGCGCGAGCGGCAGCAACTTTGTATTGGGTCTGGATCATGTCGATGGACCCAAGCTGTACAAGGCTGTGACGGCTGGTGATCCGGCCAAGTTCCGGGCCAGGTTCACTGATAGACGCTTTCTCCATGTTGACAACCCTAGCGCAGGCTACACAAGCAACTACTCGACCTTTGGCAACACGTGGGAGTACGAGGCTTTCAAGCCGCTCCTGGCAGCTCCGGGACACCTGATCCTGAGTACATGGCCGCTCGAGACGGGTGGCTACTCCATCATCTCGGGCACGTCGATGGGTACGTTGAACCTGATGCTCCCCTGACTGTGTTGTAAACTATACTGACTGAGACTCTTTGATAGCCACCCCTTTCGTGTCTGGCTGCTACGCCCTACTCAAGCAAGCCTTCCCAAAGCTGTCGATCGAAGAACTGACCAACCTCTTCACATCGACGGCAGTCCCTGCCAAGTGGTGGGGAGACGACGAGGTCACCCACGCTGTAAGCCACCAGGGCGCGGGCACCATCAACGTCTGGAACGCGTACAACAGCGGCACCAAGTTCGAGGAGGGTACTATTGTGCTGGGCGAGACGACGGAGCCTGTTACGAGGAATATCACGTTCACCAACACGCTGGGTCGCAGCAAGACATTCGACATCACTCATGTCCCTGCTGGGTTGATGCAACGGACGCCGTACGATGACCTTGATCCTGTAGGTTACCTGAGGTACGGATTCCCGTCCAAGCCCATCTACGCCGAGGTCGATTTCGAGACACCAACAAAGGTCACATTGGGTCCTGGAGAGTCGACAACGGTGTCCTTCGTCGTGTCACCGCCCAAGGGTCTAGACCCAGACACCATCCCCCAGTACTCAGGCTACATCCGCTTCGTCTCCGGTCGCGATGTCTACTCCGTTCCCTACCAGGGCCTGACCTACGAAATCAACAAGGTCCCTGTCATTGAGCGTGATCTCATCCCCGACCACCCTCAGCTCCCGGCCATGACCGTGCTGGATCTCCAGAACGGCTCCGAGGAGTTTGTGGCCGACGACATTGTGTCCTACAACACCTCAGCCGGCGACTACCCATCCATGGTCTACTTCGCGCGTCAGCCACACTACGCCTACCGTCTGGACCTTGTCGCAGCCAACACGACCTTCGAGGCGACGTACTACGGGTTCAATACCTCTCGGGAGCTAGACACTACAACTCCGAAGCTGAAAGTCGTGGACAGCTTCCAGGGCGTCGAGTCTTTTGGCCAGATCTTTGGCAGCTACTACATAGAGCCTATTTATCATATGCTCTCGTGGTGGGGAGGGCTGTATGACGAAGAGACGGGGACGGAGGACCTCGTGCCGGCGGGGGATTATAGGTGGTTGCTGAGGATCCTGCCGCTCAAGAAGGACTTTGATGAGCCTGAGGATTGGACGAGTTGGTTGGGGCCTGTGCTCAGGATTGTGGATTGAGGACGTATATATTGACGATATATGATAACCAAGGGCTTCCCTCTCTTTTGTTAAGATCCTAGTGCTGGTGTTGTGTCATTTGATGGTGTATTTCTGAAGGCGAAAGGATTCGAGTTTTAAATAACAAGTTCGAATGTTCACTTCACCGTTCCTCCATGACATATATTTTCCACATCTTTCCTTCGGTCGCAAACAGAGCTCATCGTCTCCCCAGAGGTTGTCCGATTTACCTGCCCTTCCCTTCCGCAGACTCTTCCTCTAACTGAATCTTCAACTTGTCAAAATCCCAGTCCCATTCAATGTCCTCCGCTGGAGCGAGATCGAGCTCTGCGTAGTAGCGGTAGACGCCAGGACCGAATGGCTGTCGACGACCGCTCTCAAAGTAAGCAGTTATATTGGGCCGCGCTCGCACCGCGGCCTGGAGGGCAAACACTCTCTGGTACTTCCCCGATGCCTTGGCGGCCTCGATTGCCTTGGGGAACTGGTGCTGAGTTCCCTCGAGGCACTTCAGTGAGCAGTGCATGTTAGTCGCAAGACGGCATGCTTGATATGAGCGTTGACCAGGACTTACATGGAACAGGACAAGATCCGCGTAGGTGAAGGAGCCATCCCACAGCCACGGACCGTCACCGCTCGCTTCCCCGGCCAGGACTCTCTCGAAGTAGCGAAGATGCAGCGGCAGTCTCTTTTTCAAGAACACCTCAGCCGCGGCCAGAGCAGCTTCCTGCTGGTCCTCGTAGTGCAACTCCGTATTGATCGGGTGGTGGACATTGTGGACCTCGTTCTGCAGCCTCTCCAGCGCCGTCAGCGTCAAGGCGTTGACCCTGTACGCGCTCTCGAGAGGGTCTTTGCTGTTGCCAAGAAGGCTGGGGATACGCATGGCAAGGTAGAGCAGGATGTTGGACGTCTGAGAGATGTAGTTCTTCCCGTGGCGGAGGATGGGAACCGTGAAGGAGGGTGGGTTGTAGGCGTCACCGGTGCCTGTGCCGCGAGCGATCGAGGCGGCGTTGTTGAAGGCGTCTCTGGTCGACAGCGTCTTGCCGACGTCGATGTAGGTCGTCTGCGTGTCTTCAAAAGCCAGTCTGATGAATTCGCCGCGCCCAGGCGCAATCGGCCAGTAGATCAGCTCGTAGGGCGGCTCTTCCGACATGATTGCGTATGATGGCCTTGGAGAAGCGGCTTTACAGTCGGCAAGGTTCGAGGCTGTACCAAAGAGTGCTGATTGAGTCTGATAGAAAACGGTCTACGTCAACGTCGCACGGTCGAGTCAGTTGATAGCAATAATCTCTGGAGCTCTCGGTGGTTTACAGGAGTACAAGAGGTTCATGTATGCAAGGCGTGCAGTTATACTCATCACGCTTGCGTGCGATCAATGGATGGCCGGTGGTGTTCTTTTGCAACGCCTCCGGGGCTGACGTGAGAGCGGCAACGATCACATGAACCGGACCAGGGTGTGACCTGATGTAGGACCATGTAAAGCAAGCGAACAGTAGCAGTTAACTAAACTGATGACTGGCCATGTAGAAGACTCTTGACAACATAAGCGTATTGGCTGAACAGTACCTGCTCGGATCGTCGCCTGTCTCCCAAAATGAGTGAAGCTTAGGGCTTCGAGGCAGGGAGATGACTATGTTCACCACGGCCTCATGCATCGGCTTTGGAAAGGGCAACAGGATGTTCCAATTTCAGTCAATCCCAAGACCGAAGCGGGTTAGTTTCTTAATCGTCGGTATTGGACGGCAAGGCAGGCTGTGCACGCATGGTTGTGCGTATCCTGCACTCTGTAGCTATTCAGTAAGGAACCTTGTGTATGGCTTGTAGTAGTTGGTTTGCTTTGCAATTGCTGATATTGAGGTTTGAGCTGCTTGTACACTCGGAACCCGACAGGAGTACGCCTCCCTCCTCTACCTTTGTCCACAACCGCTGCAACATGGATATTCTGGAACGGAATCCCTGTTCTATGGCTTCGACTAATTTCAAGCGTCTCTGAAAGAACATGAGATGGTTGCCGATGTGCTCTCTACTAGTTAAGGAAGAGGGATGGACCAACTCATCACTCCATAGTGGTGGTGGACATGGGTAACGTTGATAGGTATAAGTCCACTTGAGGTTTGAGACGATCTGACTAGCGATAGCCTCGTTTATTGTGAGTTGCCACAAATGTATATAGATATATAAAAAGAAGGCGGTAACTCGATTCCAATGACCTCAATGAAGTGATTTCGATGGATTGACGTCACATTATTAATGTTCCATCAACTGCGCTCTCGGTGACGGGAGGTCGCGCTCCACGAGGTGGGGTCACCGAGCTCCATCGTCATCCACGCTCCGGGTCATGATGCATTTCTCCTCTTTCTGCTGCTGACCCTCCAAAACACGTCGCCCTCTTTGCTCCGAGAACCCCATGAACACTCTCAGAGCTGCCACAAGACTCAGATCTATTCAATCGATCCTCAGTCCCCCTCGAATCCCCCAGTTCACACACAAAGGCACGTCTGGGATCCCCCGCCATCCTCTAGCGCTGATTGCTAATCCGTTCATCACAGCATCCAACTTTCAAGTGAGACCGTTCGCCATGGCGCCAACGACAGATACCAGCAAGTACCTGTTCAATCACACGATGTAAGGGATCTATTGGACATGTGCAGTCGATCCACTGGCCACGTGCTGACCGGGTTCTCCAGGATTCGTGTGAAAGACCCCAAGGAGTCTGGTGCGATGTCCCGATACCTTGATGGCCTCCCGCTTAGTCGCTGATCTTCACTGCATAGTCAAGTTCTACGAGTTCCTTGGCATGAAGGTCCTGAGGAAGCTCGAGTTCCCCGACAACAAGTTCGACCTCTACTTCCTCGGCTACGATCAGCCTGGCGCTCTCTACCAAGGCCGTCCCGCTGCTGGTCGTGAGGGTGTCATCGAGGTAACCCTTCCCACAAGATCCTATTCAACTTATCTCATCATCTGGACAAAAGCTCATCACTCTTTCAATATCTAGCTCACCCACAACTACGGCACTGAGAACGACCCCAACTTCTCCGTCACCACCGGCAACAAGGAGCCTCACCGCGGCTTCGGCCACACCTGCATCAGCGTCGACAACATCCAAGCCGCCTGCAAGCGCATCGAGGATGCCGGCTACAAGTTCCAGAAGAAGCTGACCGACGGCCGCATGAGGCACATCGCCTTCGTTCTCGACCCGGACGGCTACTGGTGCGAGGTCATCGGCCAGAAGCCCATCGAGGAGACTGCCGAGATCAAGGAGACTGATGTGTCCACCTATCGCATGGTAAGCCTTTAAGCTAATTTCTAAAACCTGACATGATCTAACCATGCATGTTCGTGTAGAACCACACCATGTTCCGTGTCAAGGACATTGAAAAGTCACTCAAGTTCTACCAAGACGTGCTCGGCATGTCCCTCATCCGCCAGAGCGACAACGAGGCAAACGGCTTCAACCTCTACTTCCTCGCCTACCCGGGCGTCACCGGCCTGCCCAAGGAGGGAGAGAGCCAGGCCAACCGCGAGGGCATCCTCGAGCTGACCTGGAACTACGGCACGGAGAAGGACGAGAGCTTCTCGTACCACAACGGAAACGACGAGCCTCAAGGGTTTGGTCATATCTGTACGTCGTCCTCGTCCATGTGAAGCAAACTTGGATTGGAGTTTCTAATCGACTGTATCTAGGTGTGGCTGTCGACGATCTGCAGGCGGCGTGCCAGCGCTTCGAGGACCTGGGCTGCAACTGGAAGAAGAGGCTGACAGACGGTCGCATGAGGGAGGTTGCCTTCCTGCTGTAAGTTGAATGAACTTGTCCAAGACTTCCATGTGCAACCGCTAACGGAAACGATCCTAGTGATCCTGACAACTACTGGGTCGAGGTCGTCCAGAATGAGCACTTGGCTGGCAAGAACACCGACTTTTAAACGCGGATGTATGCCAGCAGTCATTGATAGCTCATACATCAGTGTTATGAAGTATAGCAAAATGCAGCACCTTACGTGGGCCTGGAAACAAGGAACTGTAGATATAGGACCTACGCGTAGTTGACCAATCTGGGCGCAATGCTGACAGCCAATCTGTGCCATGTTTCCTGGGGTCCTGCAAGTGTCATCATGCGACGCTACAGTAATACCATAGCTACCTCAGCCCGTCCCCTCCCGCCATTCCTTCATCCTTATCCATCACCATTCATTCCCTACAAGTTGCCGACGCCATCACCAACGAGAGCCCGACTGCTCAATCCCATCAACATGGCCAACCCCCAATCCACCGCGACGGCCCTCCGCATCTCTAAGGTCTTCCCTTGGCACTACCAGCTTCTCTTCATGGTCGTCGAGGTCCGTCCCCTCACCTGTCCCATCCCCTCCCCCTCCAACTAACACAAAAACATCCTCATAGCCCGGCGCCATCATCTTCGCAATGGCCGCCCTCCTCGCCGACCCCACAAACCACTACCGCTCTCTCTCCCCCGCCAACCCCTCCGGCCCCTTCTACACCTTCTCCTCTTCCCAGCCCATCTGCGGGCCCCTCTCCGCCTGGAACACGCCCCAGCTCCGCGCCCTCTGGTACGTCCTCGTCGCCGCCTTCCTCTTCAGCGGTATCGTCGAGCCGCTCGTGCTCTACACGGCGAGGTATAAGCTCCGCGACGCGAGGGATGCGGAGGAGGTCGTGAGAGCGGTATTACTGGCTTTTTTGGCGTTTGACGTGCTGCATGTGGGAGCGACGTTGGCCGTTGCGGGAGGTGAGGCGGCGATGTTGGGGCCGAAGGGGGATTTCTATGTCATGATCAATACGTATGTCCCGGTCGGATGGATGGTGTTGAGGTCTCTATGGTTGTTGGGGGTGGGAAGAGATGGTGCGCCGAGGGAGAAGACGGCATGAGCGGCGAAGACAACGAAGAGGCGATCGCAGATTACTTCTCATACATCTAGGTTGGTAAGTTCGTTTACTTCCTCGTAGTCATGGTGATCACGACATGACTGATCGTGTCGAGACAAGGTGGAATGAATCTTCATTGTCCATTCATCTGTAACTTGGCATACATCCAGCTACAATATCCAAACAGTGCTATAGGTACACTCGGCATTTGCTGAACAGCAATGCTGAAGTTAATCTCCATCCCCGTTCTCCTCTTCTTCTTCATCATCATCACTCTCACTCTCATCGCCCGGATCCGGCATGACTACCCTATTCAGAAATGTGACCTGTCGCATTGATGTTACTATGACACAGTAGGAAGAGGCGATTGCCCAACTTACAAATCCACGAAGGCCGACGATCAATGGCTCGAGTCGCTCTATCGTATCATCCTTGCAGAATACCTCATCGTCGAGCTTTTGGCCGACTGTGAAGTTCCTCAGCCGCAATAGCTTGATATCGGGATGTGTAGCCTCATAATCCTACAGTCACGTCAGCATGGGTAACTCGCCATGTTGCCAGCAGTAAAATGGTTACAGCGTAGCGTACCTTTGGCTTTTTCTTCAGGGCGTTTGAGCTGTTCTTCTCACAGAAAGCGTCAATGATACCCATCGACTTCATCTTCTTATTTTGCTCCAGAAAAAGTTGTCGGAATTGCGCATCACCCAGGACAGCCCGCCACTGGTCAGGATGCCGATCGATGCTTCGACGCAGCTTTCGCAGATGAGACGCCTCGGGGCACCATAGACCACCTCCGATGAACGAAGAACCTGGCTCGACGTGAATGTAGTAGCATGCGTAAGGACCTTTGCGGCCTGTTCGAGACCATGCGGCGGAGAAGTGTGGCTATCCGGTCTTGTCAGTCTGCGGAATTCATCGTGGGATGGGGCCAAGTTACCTTGTACGGTGTCGGATCCTTGCTGAAGCGAATATCTCGATGTATACGGAAATTGACATCCTTGACAGGCAGCTCTGGGACCGTCTCATCAAGTTCCGTGATCTTTTCCGTGGTCCTCTCGACGAAGCTGCTCCAATCCTTCAGTGCGCGTCGATACTCCTCGTCGTGGGCTACCGGCAGCTGTCAGCTACCACATTTCAAGACATCCTTGAGTCAATTGAACTCACACTTTAGCCACGGCCGTCGGTTGTTAGCTTTGAGGTCCCTCAGGAACAACAGAGTGTTCTTGTGTATCTTGAAATCCTCGTAGTCCACCCCTCCCGTGTCTCGCATTTTCACCAGAGGGATAACCTTGGTCTTCATTGGCGCATCCTCATCCTGTTCGTCGTCATCATCTTCCTCTTCTTCCTCCTCTTCATCTTCGTACTGGTCTTCAGACTCTTTCTTGACCAATTGAGTCTTCTTCGGTGGTCGTCCTCGTTTCCTCAGTCGGACCTCTTCCTTGGCTTCTACTTCATCGCTGTCGCTGGCGTCTGCTTCATCCTCGTCGCTACCATTGTCGTCGAATTGCTCTTCTGAGTCTTCCTTGACCAGTTTCGCCTTCTTGGCAGGTCTTCCTCGTTTCTTAGGCGGTAAATTGTCCTCGTCAGACTCTGTATCGTCGTCCTCGAAGTAATTGCTCTTCTTTGGCGTGCTTGACAATCGACCGGATCGACGGCGTGGCTCGACGAGCGCATCTGCTGACCGTTTCGCAGCAGGCATTTTTGCTTGAGACCAGAATAGTCGGATAGAGTATATGATGATTGATCTCAATTGAGTAGGTGGCGCTAGATGTAGCAAGTTGGTCGGTAGTGAGCGAGAGCTATATCAATGTCGTCATTGTCTTGGATCGCGGTGTCGCGTCAGCCCGTGCTCGACCTACCTCCAGCTGCGACGCGAGTTCACGTGACCACTTTCGAGGCAACCGTTGAAGGTTCTCGGTCAGTGTCGATACTCAAAGTGCTAGGAGTCCTTGATGTTTCCAGGTCTTTATTATCTTGGCTGCTCAGCCCAGAGCCCACTACCAATTGGTTATCTAGTCAGGGTAAAGTCCGTGCTTTGTGAAAAGTCCCAAACGTCGTTCTCACGATCTGTAGCTCTTGCGCGGCCAGCCATATAGCCCGCTCTCCCCGATGAGATAGTGCTCAATCATCACTCTCCGCCATACGCTTCATGAAACGCAACTCCTGCATCTTCGCCACAGTCCAGCTATCCACCAACTTCGCTACTTTCTCTCCGTCATCATCATCCTGACGCATCGTTTCCGCCAGAAATCCTACGATCACAACTGCTGCCATCGTCCTCTCCCAATCACCCTCCATCATCGCCCGGTTCTCCTCCGGAACAAGACAAATATCTGCGATCTTACTGATTCTCCTGTGAACTGAGTTGCTTTGCAGTTTTCCGGCGTAGTAAAGACGCTCGAGGTCCCGCTGATAGACGGCCCATGTGCCAGTTGGGATCTTTGCGAGCTTCGGGTAGAGAGCCTCGAAGGGCAGAGGAGCTGGGAGAGGGGTTGGTTCTGGGACTTTGACTCCTTCCTCCGCTTGTTCCGGGTCGTCGCGAAGGTCGTCAGCGATGAACTTGAGCGTCTGAACAAGGTCAGGTTGGGCAGCTTCCTATGCTTCAGCCTTGATGGACCTAACCTGGCGCGTCACATGTTCCAGCAGCAGGCTTTGTACGAGTGGCTTCGGGGGACGCCCGAAATGCGTCAATCTTAGGCGAATTGGTCTTCTTGGCTCGAGGCTTGCCTCGGATCCCACCTCTTGATTTCCACCAAGATTCTGAGGTGTCGGCCCTGCCTTGCATTTGCCAAGTGTGTTTCCCAAGCGACTATAGACAACGCCCGGTGTCATCGCCGCTCGCGCTTCCAGGTCAAGCTGCATTCCTTGAGAGGCGGTCTGTGTACCATCGGGCTGTCCAGCAGCCTGGTCGAGGTCTAGGGCGTCGCCTTGGCCTGGTGTAGAGCAGATCAACACATCCGGTTTCTCTTCGCTGGTCCTGTTAGGTTCGCTCCCGGCGGACTGCTGTCCAAAATGTTCGAACAAATCACAGGTCCTCTGCAATGCTGCATCGGTTTGGTGGACGAAGGTCCGGGAGGCGGCCAACGACGAGGGCGCTGTGCAGCATCCTGGCAAAGAAGTGACTGAATGTGTCGTTGGTTCGGTCGCCGCATGCTTGCCGGCTACCCGCTCCATTCCGCCTCGCTCTCCTCCAGGATCGCTGGACTGTTGTTCCCGCTCGATGTCATCCTTCTCGACATTGTTGGCTTGCTGTACCCAATTGAGACCCGCCTCAACTGCAGGTTTCAGCTTGTTCACTCCACTCTCACGACTTGCCTCATTCCCAAGAATGCTTCCATTCTCCATCCTTACCCTCTTCGACGACTCACCCTCCCCCTCAATTACGAGAGCTTTCCTCTTCCTCGGCGTCTTGATCCCCAAAGCCTTCCAAATCACCTTCCCCAGCTCTCCCAAGAACCTCTTGAAATCCTTCATCCTCATGGACATCAACTTCTCCCTTGCCCTGTCATCCAGCCTCAATTCGCGCGGCGGCAGCTCAATCCTCGTCCTGGGTACAGAACCGTCCGGCAGCGAAAGACCAGCTTCCGCGCGCGCTGCGGTCCGTGTCTGGCGCTCGCATCGTTTGATGTAGCCGATGATGGAGGTGGCCATGTGGCGGTGGTCGGAATTGGAGAGCTGGGCGGGAGACGCATTTCGAACGGCTTCGCTGTGGTAGGCGTGAAGGGAGTTCATGAAGACTTGGACGAGTTCTTCGGGTGATGTTGGCATCGTCGCTTCTGGTCGGGGGTCCCAGTCCCCATCACAGCGTCGAACGTTTCTTAGAGCCATAGCCGATTGATGTAGGATCTCGCCTCGTAGCAAGAACAGGGCCAACAAAAAGCCGTGATGATGTTAAACGTGGAAGGAGGAACTTGGAAATGACCGATCGAAAGCAGGCGACACCCTCACACATGGGCTCGAGGAGGTCTTTAGGTTGAGTCCGAGAGTGCATCAGGGAAGTTGAAGAATAGCAGTGAGTGAATGAAGAGTCCCGGTAGGAAAGAAAGACTGACAATGAGAAGACGCAGGCTTCGAAGCTCATTGGTTCGGATCGATTGAGGGCCTATTGAGGGTACGAACAATAGACTGGCGAAGCGGCAAGGCAGCCAAGGCGCTGTAAGCTAGAGTCACATGAGCAGATCACAACGATGATCGTTCTAGAGGAGAGGGATGTTGGTCAAATGCTTTCTTGAATTCTAATCGCACAGAATCCCTTCTGCGGCTCAGCCCACAAGCACCCGCGGCGTGTAGCCCACGGCGCGAAGAACCACCAAAACACCATGAAACATGATCGCATAAAGTATATCCCTTTCTGTTTCTGTATTGAAAAGATGGGGGGTGCAGGCAACTTTTGTGTCGCTCGTCGCGGTGATCTAGTATATTTACAGCTCGTCGTGGATGTCGGCGTCGTCGTCCTCGGCGGCGCCACCGGGGCCACCCTGGTACATCTTGGAGGTGATAGGGTAGGCGACGTTGGACAGCTTCTCCTTCTGCTCCTCGAAGTCCTCAGTGCTGGCCTCGGCGCCGTTCTCGTCGAGCCACTCGGTAGCCTCCTTGACGGCATCGAGGATCTGTAGCAAGTTAGTGACTGTCGTAAAGGGTCAAGGTAGCAAGGGTATGAGCTTACAGTCTCCTTCTCCTCATCGTCAATCTTGCCACCAAGACCATCATCATCGTTGACCTGGTTCTTGAGGCTGAAGGCGTAGTTCTCAAGGCCGTTACGGGCCTCGATGCGCTCGCGGGTGGCCTTGTCCTCCTCAGCGAACTTCTCAGCCTCCTGGACCATGCGCTCAATCTCCTCGGGAGTCAGACGGCCCTTATCGTTGTTGATGGTGATGGACTCCTGCTTGCCAGTGCCCTTGTCGTGGGCGGAGACCTTGAGGATACCGTTGGCGTCAAGCTCGAAGGAGACCTCAACCTGGGGAACGCCACGGGGAGCCGGGGGGATGCCAGTGAGCTCGAACTTGCCAAGAATGTTGCTGTGAAGATGTGTAAGTATAGAGTCAATACGGATGAGTTTATGAAGCACAATGTCAAGAAGCATTAGCAAGATGTTCCGCACAAAGTCTCTCGTGTCGCTTGCTGGATTGGTGACGATGAAGGACAGATCGATCCTTGGCTTGATAGTTGCATGGCTCGCAATAGAGTCCGCATCCATCCGCAACGACTGATTGATGGCGAGGAGTTGCTTCATGTCGTCGCAACATGAACTTTGTCCTGGCGGCGTGCTTGCAAGGTTCACAGTAGAATCTCTTGTTTTGCACGTCGAGCTTCGCTTTGGCTTCAACCTTGTGTTGGTTCTTTCGGTTGATCTCGCGCCGGTACGTGCAGAACTTTGATGTACTGTTTCCTCGTTGTTTTCGGGTCCATTGACGATTGACTTCACGACGATGCTCAGAGGCGACGGCAGCTATGTGCTCGAGTTGCTCTGGCGTGAGGTCAAGGTTGTCAACACCGTTGATGACGCCTTCAGTGAGCGGATTATGACCGCAGAGACCACCGTATTCGAAGTCTTGTCGATTCCAGACAGTGTCTGGAAAGCCATAGCTGAGGGTACGCTTGAGCATTGGCCAAAAGACCAAGTGCAATGTGGCTTCAATGGCGACCACAGCAGTACGATAGACGGGTATGTGCCTGGAGGCGGGAATATCACACCAGGCGAGCAATGCACTGTGAACTTGCACCCATCCATCATCCTTGGCTTCTCTGACGGCGACAGGTTCAACTGTACGGCGCTCGTGCTGCGTGAGGCGGCCCCGAACCCCTTTCTTATCGGCGTTGGTACTAGATCCAATATAGATCTTGTAGCGTTGGTCCTTCTTGAGGACAAGGACGTAGACGCCCCATTGTCCGCGTGAAGCACCAGCAGGAAGAGACAAGAAGTAGTCAATGCCTGGTGGAGTTGCGGACAAAAGGACATCTGAGAAGCCGTTGCAGAAGACGATGCCGAGATCAGGAAACAGAGCAGTGAGATGCTCAAAAGAAGGAAAGGCAGCACGGAACCGAGGATTGATCCAGGTCGTGACGTTGATGCAGCTCCACTGAGCTCAACAAACACCGTCTAGATGTCTGGAGCGGACGAGGGCATCGTGACAGCAAGGTCAAGGTTGTCAGGATCATGGGCTGGGGTTGCGACGTCGTGGGCTGAGTTCAAAAGAGCGTGTGAAGAGGTGACGAGGAGGATAGGCTGAGGTGACGAGGACGGGGGAGCGTCATGATGTTATGCCTCCCATGTCGAGATAGGAGCAACCACAGAACAACTCGAGAGGCAAGTCGAATCCAGTCGAGCATCAGGTGTGATGCAGGAAGGGCCAAACCAAACTTACCTTGGTCCTACCTTCTGGGAGCGGGGAACACTGAATGCTTCTTGACATTGCGCAAAAGGAAGGAGAGATTGGGAAAGAAAAATACGTACTATTCACAGTTAGCTTTTGCATCAAAGTCTGCAGAGAGAATGTTTTACCTTGTCCTTTGTCATAGACCTCTCTCCTTCGAAGACCTGGATCAGGACCACGGGCTGGTTATCAGCGGCGGTGGAGAAGATCTGGCTCTTGCGGGTGGGGATAGGAGTGTTGCGGGGGATGAGCTTGGTCATGACTCCGCCAGTGGTCTCGATACCAAGAGTGAGCGGGTTGACGTCCATGAGGACGATGTCCTCAGTACCCTCCTCACCGGAGAGAACACCAGCCTGAACAGCGGCACCGAAAGCGACAGCCTCATCGGGGTTGATACCCTTGGAAGCCTTCTTGCCGGAGAAGAACTCCTCGATAAGAGACTGAACCTTGGGAATGCGAGTGGAACCACCGACAAGGACGATGTCGTCAATCTCGGACTTCTTAACGTTGGCGTCCTTGAGGACCTGCTCAACGGGCTTGAGGGTCTTCTTGAAAAGATCCATGTTGAGCTCCTCGAACTTGGCCTGGGTCAGGGTCTCGGAGAAGTCATTGCCCTCGAAGAAAGCCTCAATCTCGATACGGGTGCTCTTCTGAGAAGACAGAGTACGCTTGGCCTTCTCGGCCTCACGCTTGAGCTTACCCATGGCCTTGAGGTCCTTGGTGATGTCGACGCTGTTCTTCTTGTTGTACTGCTTGGCGAAGTGGTTGATGACACGCTGGTCGAAATCCTCACCACCCAGGTGGGTGTCACCAGCGGTAGCCAGAACCTCGAAAACGCCGTCCTCAATGGTGAGGAGAGAGACATCGAAGGTACCACCACCGAGATCGTAGACGATGATCTGGCGCTCACCCTGGGTCTTGTCAAGACCGTAGGCGATAGCGGCGGCGGTGGGCTCGTTGACGATACGGAGGACGTTAAGACCGGCGATGATACCGGCGTCCTTGGTGGCCTGACGCTGGTTGTCCTGCTAGCTGTTAGAGGTGAACCTGGGCCAATTGACTTTGTAGGGACTCACGTTGAAGTAGGCGGGGACAGTGACGACGGCGTGGGTGACCTTCTTGCCAAGGTAGGCCTCAGCGACCTCCTTCATCTTGCCCAGAATCATGGCAGAAACCTCCTCAGGAGTGAACTGCTTCTTGGCGCCATCGACCTCGACCTGGACGATAGGCTTGCCATCCTTGTTCACAACCTTGTAGGGGAAGTGCTTGAGATCGGCCTGGACATCCTTCTCCTCGTACTTGCGACCGATGAGGCGCCTGTTGCTGTTAGCCAGAATTCAAGGTTGTGGCAACTTGCTAAGGTAGCTTACTTGACGTCGAAGATGGTGTTGTAAGGGTTCGCGGCGGCCTGGTTCTTGGCGGAGTCGCCAACCAGGCGCTCCTCCTCGGTGAAGGCGACGTAAGAGGGAGTGATACGGTTACCCTGGTCGTTGACGAGAATCTCAACCTTGCCCTTCTGCATCACACCGACACAGCTGTAAGTGGTACCAAGATCCTGCATTGGTTGGTCAGCGGCTTGTTCGAGGCGGTCAACCAGGTGCTGCAACCGAACTTACAATACCGATAACGGTGCCATAGCTGTCGGCGGCATCGGAAGCCTCCTGAGCGTTGACGGTCTGGACAAATGCGAGAGGGGAGAAGAGAAGCGTGAGCCAGCACAAGAGGCCGAAGCCGAGTGCCAGCGAGCTCCTTGAGCGAGCCATTGCTGGAGATTTGTGGGTAGAAGTTGACAAAATAGATGCGATGCCTCAAGCACGAAATATGTAATCGGAGAACGTGGGGTTCAAGAAGGGGAGTTGCTCCGACAAAGAGAGAGTCACCTTGGCCTCAATCTCTTGCTGGAAGTCGAAAGGGTATCTCAAGTGTCGAGGATGAGGTTGGGGATGATGGAGGAAGAGTAGACCACGGAGGGCTTGGAGAGGGGAGCTTTAAGAAGCAAGCTACTGCTGGGCGCTGGTAGAAAAGTCGAGGTGTCCAGATCGGCGCAAAAAGGCCAGGTGGCAGCTTCAAGGGAGAGCTGCCGCCATCTGGCGACCACCAGCGGTCACCTTTGAGTGGGCTTCTGGCGTTTTGGGGTCACTGAGAGGCCAGTGTGGCCAGTGACGCTGCAGGTGGGCCGCAAGGGGACACTGTAGCCGCAGCCACCCCCTGCGCTTAGCCTTGTAAAGGGATCCACGTGACAGGGGTCTCTAGGGGTCTTCTGTTACTGGAGGATCGCACTGTGCATTGAGCGCTCACGGCAGGTGGAAGGGCTTGGAAGCAGCGAGTGAACCCCACAGAATGGCATAGAATGTGGCAAACCTGGCCTCAAGTGCCGGCCGCGGACTGTGCGCTTGAAGGCGCTGTACACTGTGTGATCCCGGCGAACGTCCATCCGGATGAACCCAAAGAGACAGTCGGAGCCTCCCGAGGTCATCGAGCAGAATCTCGACCCTACCAATGCGAAGGTGAAGGACTAAGGTAGGTAGGATCGACTGATTCATTGCTGGACTATTTGGTATAGCATTGGTCTTCTCGTGACACTCCGTGACTGTACTGTAGTCCAGTCATGTCATATGCCAAGCGACACTGGTCTGCTTCGACAGAGTGCCCACCCTACAGCCTGGTCTGACTCCTAGGAGACAACAATCACAGCCTCGTGACTCAAGAGCATGCTTTTTACATCTTAACCGTGCAGAATGTACTAGAATTCCTTCATTTTGTAATCATCTATCTTGTTTAAGTCGTCGTATCGGTCGTTTACAACGTGTCATGTACTATCCATGTACTTTTGATGCTGTCCCTCGGACCTTCACTCCAGCAGTCCTGCTGCAACAGTCTCTCCTTCACTCCGAATCACAACCCGT
Organism: Sarocladiaceae sp. R1802; assembly: GCA_023628655.1. Classification (NCBI taxonomy): domain Eukaryota; kingdom Fungi; phylum Ascomycota; class Sordariomycetes; order Hypocreales; family Sarocladiaceae; species Sarocladiaceae sp. R1802. The sequence goes on from JAMAKF010000026.1 coordinate 249,856, forward strand.
TGCCCAGCTTCAAGCGGAGCCTTACTCGCCAGCTTGATGACAACTCGCGCCACGGCTCCAGGCTGAACAACCTTGGGCTTTTTCTTCAACACCTGACCAGTGGCTTTGTCCAAGGTAGCAGTCATCGACTGGATCTGGCCCGGCGCATGCAGGCGGCCCCGGTGGAGATCCACCGGCATAGGCATCAAATGCTCAAAGGCCATAGCCTTCATTGTGAATGTGTCACTGCAAGGGATAGGTTCCGCTGCGTGACACAGAATGTCGCCCACTCGGATGTGAATCGGATCAATGTCTGTCAGAGCAATACTGACATTCTGTCCGGCCACAGCCCAGTCCTGACTGTCCGTGTCCACAACAATCGACTTGATATAGGCCATTTCGCCGCTAGGCTGCACCATAATGGAATCTCCGACTTGGAAGGTGCCCGAGTCCACTCGCCCAGAGAGTGTCGTGGTGCCTTGCTGAGAACGGAACACCTCTGAGATGCCCAAGCGGAAGGGTTTCGCAAGTGCCCGCTTGGTGGTTGCTTCCGATGCCTCCAGCGCATCCACGAGTGTATCTCCTTTATACCATGATGCTGCTTCGCTCTCGATCGGCTTAGAGATGTTGTCACCGTTTAGGCCGGATATTGGCACAAAGGTTACATGCTTTTCCAGGAACCCAAGCCCCGTCAAGAAACCGCCAACCTGCTGTGAGATTTCGTCGAACCGATCCTTGGACCAGCCGACCATATCGAGTTTGTTCACGGCCACGACGAGACGCTGGACGCCAAGACTGCGGAGAAGCAGTACGTGTTCACGTGTTTGCCCCTTGAGCCCCTTCTCATACGCTCCTGTGTTGCCGTCAATGACCAGGATAGCAAAATCGGCTTGACTCGCGCCAGCGATCATGTTCGGCACGAAGTCGCGGTGGCCTGGCGCATCCAGGATGGTGAACTTCGTTTTGTCCGTTTCAAAGTGATTGGTTGCAATGTCGATAGTAACACCCCGCTCTCTCTCCTCCTCTCTTTGATCCATGACCCAAGCCAGTGCGAAGGACTGCTTGCCGGTCTTTTCCGCTAATCTGCGGTACTTTTCGACTGTTCTCTCATCGACGTATTTCAAGTCCACAAGCAAGCGACCCATCAGCGTGCTCTTGCCGGCATCGACGTGGCCTATGACTGTCAGCATCGACATCAAACACCAGCAAGGATTGAGGACTTACCAACGACGACAAAGCTGACGCTCCGCTTGCTCGTGCTCGCCTCCCACTCTTTTACTACATCGAGCCCCTTGCTCTTTGGTGGTGGGACGTCACTGATCTTGAGAGCAGCAACACCGCTTGTCACCTGACCTTCTTTGGCGGTGGCATCCTTCTGGGCGGCAGCTTTGGTAGCCTTGGCAGCCGGCTGGGGCTTCTTCCCTGCTGTCGCAGAAGTCAGGATTAGCCCATCATTTCGTCTTTGCAAAACTCGAACCTTGCGCCTGAGCCGTGAGGACAATGTCATCGGGGCTGGGCTTGGCGAAAGCGCTGGCAGTATACGCTGATGATGAAGTATAGGGCATTGCAAAAACATTGCGTTGGGGCTTTGAGGATTCGGGAGCAGATCCGAAGAGTGTTCTGGCGAACGGCGAAGGAGCTTGAGCGGGCTTTACCACAGCTTCTTCCTCAAGGGGTACAGATGTGGGAGGCTTTCGATCTGGCAAAGTCTCATCCAGTGGCATTGTTTGGTCGGAGGAGACAACTGTTGGTTCCGAGACCTGATTTGGTTCCTCGGTTTTCAGCTTGTGTTCCACCTGGCTCAGAGGCACCCGTGTATCTGATATCTTTTGCCGTTTTGCCAGAGTAAGACCAGGTCTTTCGTTCTCCTTCTTCTGGTCCGATATGGACAGGCGTTTCATATCGTTCTCTGGACCCGAGGGCGTGGTAGTCTTTGAGGTCTCCTTCTTCTCCTCAGTCTTCTTTTTCCTCGCAGCAGCTAAGGCTTGCAGCTTTGACATCTTAGGTGCGCCGTCACCCCCGCCCAAAAGCCCCCCTCGCGGCCTCCATGGGCCCCGAAAGGTCGCTCTTCGTTGAGATGGCACATCGAGCCATGGCATGTCATCGAAGAATGAAGCTTGAGTGCCACAGAAGCGATACGCGTCTGATGGCAATGGCGTAGGCGGAGATACACCCGGAAGGTTGAGGTCATCTCTAAGCTCACTTTGCCCCGTAGAATGCTCTTGATCTGCTCCGTATCCTTCCCCAGGCTTTTGCGTGGAAGCGAAAAAAGAGACGTTTCGTAACGTACCTTCGGGTGCCTTCTTAGGAGCAGCCTTCGGGGCGGGAGGTGGAAGGTACGTTTTCCGCAGGTATGCAACAGTCTTGTCCACGTCATAGTAGTAGTGGTACAGCGTGTCTTGAACGTCCGTAAACAACAACTTCTTGAAGTCTGGGCCCATCGCAGTCCGCACTTTGGCCGTGGCCTGATCCATGGCGGCCTTGTCCTCGGGGCTCAGCTCTTCGTCCTCAGGCTCGTCGTAGCCCTCATCATAGTCCAAGTCATCGTCATCGTAGGCCGGGGCTCGCCGAGACATCGTATGTGGTAGACTGAGTCGAAGAGTCGCACGGATGTCGTAAGGTCGTAGGGTCGACGATGGCGGGGTAGCTGTAACAAGAACCGCTGCTATTGGAGACGATCTCTCTACCTGACTGTCAGTAAAAAGCACATGGGACGCAAAGCTCCAAAGATAGGCCTTCTCACATAAAAAAGGTATGATGGTGGTCGGAATTCAAGCTTTGAGCTATGGAACGTATAAGGCTGGCTCTCGGAAACGTCTGCCTGAGCTGATGGAGGGGCAGCCCAACCAGCGAAAATGGATGGAGGGGTAATCGATACCAGGACACTCGCTGAACAACTGCGTCACAGGCCCCACAGAGGACTTAGGCTACCTGAAGCCGCACCGGAGCCGCTAGAAGCCCACTGTAACCTCCAGAAGGGAACGCGACAGCGGACTTTCCTTTCGCCGGCTGCCGCCCAGCGCTCAGGAGGGGACCCCCGATATTTGTAAAAAATCAAGGGCCAGGCCAGGCACAGGCAGGAGGCGGTAGCTCGAAGCTCGGCGCAACCACCACCCTTTCTCCAGCATTGCGTTGATTCCATACCCAGCAACCGAACGAGCTCGATCAAGCTCGTGTCGCAATCATGGAAGGAATGAGTAAGTACAAAATCTGTATACCTGCTTGTACTTCTTGGCTGACCTGCTTTCCCAGACCTAGATGTTTCCAACGGTGAGCTAAGGAGCCCCGCGATGGTGGCATGTGGGCTGTAGCTAACGACGACTTCGAACAGCGGCGGTGATGAAGGATGAGCAGGGCCGCCCCTTCATCGTTGTCAGAGAGTAAGCTTGGATGTTCCCCTATTTTGATCAATCACAGATCTGACAAGTGGGCAGCCAGGGGAAGAAGAAGCGCCAGTTCGGCAACGAAGCCGTCAAATCTCACATTCTCGCCGCACGAACCGTCGCGAACCTCGTCAAGAGTTCTCTCGGCCCCCGTGGCCTCGACAAGATCCTCATCTCCTCCGATGGAGATATCACAGTCACAAACGATGGTGCTACCATTCTCCAGCAGATGGAGATCAGCAACCACGTCGCCAAGCTGCTTGTCGAGCTCTCCAAATCACAAGATGACGAGATCGGTGACGGTACTACAGGCGTTGTGGTTCTGGCCGGCGCCATGCTTGAGCAGGCCGCTGATCTGATCGACAAGGGAATTCACCCTATCCGAATCGCCGACGGTTACGACCAAGCCTGTGACATTGCTGTCGCAGAGCTCGACCGCATCTCCGACGAGATCGAGTTCTCAAAGGACGACACCTCCAAGCTCTTGAAGGTCGCGAGGACGAGTTTGGGGTCTAAAATTGTGTCCAAGTCCCATGATCAGTTCGCCAAGATTGCCGTCGATGCGGTCATGTCTGTGGCTGATCTTGAGAGGCGGGATGTCGACTTTGAGCTTATCAAGGTTGACGGCAAGGTCGGAGGCTCTCTCGAGGACACCCTTCTTGTACAGGGTGTCATCGTCGACAAGGACTTCTCTCACCCACAGATGCCTTCCGAGGTTCGCGACGCGAAGATGGCTATCCTCACTTGCGCATTCGAGCCCCCGAAGCCGAAGACGAAGCACAAACTTGACATCACCAGCGTCGAGGAGTTCAAGAAGATGCAGAACTACGAGAGGGAAAAGTTCATCGAGATGATCCAGCAGCTCAAGGACACCGGTGCCAACCTCGTCATTTGCCAGTGGGGTTTCGACGACGAGGCCAACCACTTGCTCCTCCAGAACCAGCTCCCTGCTGTCCGGTGGGTCGGTGGTCCCGAGATCGAGCTGATCGCCATTGCGACCAATGGCCGTATCGTCCCAAGGTTCGAGGACCTTAAGCCCGAGAAGCTGGGAACCGCTGGAGTGGTCAGGGAGATGACGTTCGGTACGACACGCGAGAAGATGCTGGTCATCGAGGAGTGCGCCAACACCCGTGCTGTTACGGTCTTTGTCCGTGGCAGCAACAAGATGGTAAGCAACATACGGCCCCGTACATATCAGAGCATCTGACTGACATGACCTAGATTATCGATGAGGCGAAGCGCTCGCTGCACGATGCCCTTTGCGTCGTCCGCAACCTTGTCCGTGACAACCGTGTCGTCTACGGTGGTGGTGCCGCTGAGATTGCCTGCTCCCTGGCCGTCGAGGACGCTGCCGTCAAGACTCCCGGTCTCGAGCAATACGCGATGCGCGCCTTCTCCGAGGCGCTCGACGCTGTTCCCATGGCCCTCGCCGAGAACAGCGGTCTCAACCCCATCTCAACACTCGCCGAGGTGAAGAGCCAGCAGGTCAAGAACGATGCTAGCAGAGGAAGACTCGGCGTTGACTGCATGGGCCGCGGCGACAACGATATGAAGGAGGCATTTGTGATCGACCCGCTGATCGGCAAGAAGCAGCAGCTGCAGCTGGCGACACAATTATGCCGGATGGTGCTCAAGGTCAACAATGTCATTGTTTCTGGATCTGATGAGAACGACTTTTAGACGATGTATAGAGGCTTAGGCCATCAATCAAAAGCATGACCCACGAATCTTGAGCCAACGAGTGACATACCCTATGCGTGTGATGAGTATCAATGCGTGAAGTCCTTCAAAATCGGCTCCAAAGCTTTCATGTCACGTCTCCGCCTCGCTCGTTTCTGGGAACTGGCTAGCCTAGCTTCCTCGTCTGCAGATGTTTGCCTCACACTTGGCCCGTTTGATGAGCAACGACAGTAAAGGGGTTGATTGATCCCTTAGCCGTATCTTGTGCTTGATACAGTGCTGTCTGCTTCTCGCACCGCATTTAATAGCATTGAAAATTCCTGACATAGAGCTTATATGGCGGCCGCAGTACGATATTGCAGCCCATGAAGACGCTCAGGCAAGACTTGCCCAGCAACAGAGAATGATGGATCTGACCGTAAGTAGCCTAAAATATGGATGAATCCAGGCAGCGCCATACTTCTCCATTAGTCTATCAGGTATCTAAGATGAGGCTGCACTTATTGAGTGTAGCTCTCGGTCGGAACGCCCTGGGCGCTGACCCCGACATCTTCGGGCGCGTGAGCACACCTATATCAGCAACGGAGTCTGGGCTGTTCGACACCGATTGCGCCATGGCTGCAGTCTGATAGAACAACGCCCATTTACACATGTCAACTGCATCCCCATGCATGGCTTGAGAGCATGATAAAGAATAATGATAGCACGGCAAACGTGTGTTTGGGTAAGATGACCTAGCATCGAGATAAGAGAGCGAAGACACCGGGTTCACATGCGTCGAACGGTAGTTGGTAGAAGATGCAGTGCATCGCGCGAACATGCAGGTCGTTCTTTCTCACAATGACTGAAGATGCATGTGAAGAAGCCACGCGAGGTGTGGAAACCTTAAGGGACGAGTGTATCAGTACATTCCCTCTACAGCCTTGAAGTTATTCCCAGTAAAGTCACCCAACATTCGCCCACCATCCCCAACAGTCTGTCGCCTGATATCCCAGCCTGCTTGGGGGGGATTACGTGCGCGCGTGGTCCATCAGCCCCGTGGGACGCGCCCATCTGTTCCCATCGCGATAAGGGTCAGTCTAGACAAAGGTCGAGATCTCGATACTGATCTGAGGAGGTTGGGATCTGGGATCGAGACGATGAACTACTACTCGGTTCAGAGGGAGGAAAGGAGAAAGCAGATGATGCGAGCGACCTCAGGATCGGGGCCATGGGATGGGACTTGTTTCGTCATGGTGTTTTACTCATGGGGATCTCGTGATCGACATGGGCGGGTGGTGCCGGAGATTCAGCAAGACATTCTGTGTGAAAATTGAAATGATCGCAGCCTTGACACCCTCTGGCTGTAAATATGATTGTTCAAGCCATTAAAATTCGTTGATACATCAATCACTATTGCGATCATTTATTCGATAAATTTGTATTTACTTGATATATCATGCTCTGTAATTCTCAGGCAGCCCACGCCTGTCGCGTCCACCGGGTACGGTTACATGTAAGCGTAGTAATGTCGACCCTTCTTCAGCCCAGCGGCTGTGCAGTGACATGCGGGTAGCATTCCATCACTATGGAAAAAGGCCAGAAATAACTGTACCGCGGCAGTGTCAGGAATAGTAGTCATGACTGCAGCGGCCTCCGGGGCGCGCGAGGCGGTCATGGCTGAGTCACCGCTCTTATCGTTACATTGCATTGTCCTTCGCCGCTGTGCGTCGGTCCCGATACCTGATGCTTCTTTAGAACCCTCAGACCGCTATCTCCGGATGATGCCTGGTCCTTGTTCAATAGCTTCACGCGTTGTGTGCCCTCCGTCAGTGCCGAAGAAGCGGTGATTGATGATGTCTTCAGAAGTCCTATGTGAGTCGACTTTACATGAATCATGGCAATGATATGGCCTACATCAACAAAATTATGGCGCAGACATGTCTTTGGCTATCAGCAGTCCGTATTGGGCATCTAACAGCTGCCCCCTAGGTAGGCCTTCACTTACCTTAGGCTGCACACATTGTTTAAGTAGATAGATACAAGATGTCAAAGCCACAGCGCCTAACATGTCTCAACTCCCCAACAATAAAATAAGAATTAAATCACATCAATTCGCAAACCACCTCAGACAACTCTCGATAATACTTATTCACTGACTCACCAGCCTATCGCCCACAGTCTTCACCGCCCGGCGCCACGCATCGAACCCGAGGTCATCTGCCCCCCCAACCTCTGCGTTGTCCCTCCCCCGCCGCCGCCGCCCCCTCCACCACCTCCCAGCCCTCCAGCCTCTTCCCACACGCACACTCCCCTCCCCCCAGCATCTACCGTGCGAATCAGCTACCCTGGTGCCTATTCCAGTCGAGGCGAAGTCCCATAACGTGTCCTATCAGCATCTTGAGAATTCGCCTCAGGTGATGGCGCCTGGGGGGACGGGGTGGTCCAGTGCCCTCTTCGCATGCATGCCCGCTTCATGCGGGCGATACGCGCCTTGTGCGTTTCTTGCGCTCATGATTTGTTGACATGCGGCGCGTTTCTTGTTGACGAGTTCTACTTCTGGGTCAGAAGGGGGTGGTCGAGCTGACCAGTGCTGCGCTGGCATGGCAAGGACTTTGTCCAGTTCGGTTATTGACCCTAAAGTGCAGCTGTCATGTCTCCCTGACCGGCGTTGACAAGACCGGTTTTTGCTGTTGCCAGACAATGTCTTGTCTCGGACACAGGGACATGGTTTCCTGCATGTCTTGGTATGCCACTCGGCATCAGAGACTCGTTGCCTCTGACCTCTGATATGACGATTGAGCTCAGGCGCCTAGACCAGGGACACTTGTCTGGCTTATATCACGGGACGTGCCTGGCCAGCCGACAACCTCACCCGCCAGGCACGAACCAACGGCTGGGACAGGTAACGATGAATGCATTGTTTCTCGATCGCGAGTCTCTTCGTTAAAATCTTCATCGTAGCTCGTCTCGTTGCCGTGAACATTGTGCTGTTCGACTCTGCAGCCAGGGTTCATCATGTGGCCAACGCCTCCTCCGTCAACGTCTCACCAGTGAAGGCATCGTCGAGTAGGCGCCTGCATCTAGTCTGCCAAGTCTCGTGGCAAGACATACCAACTGTTTGTCTCGGAGACTGCCGTAAGCTGTAGACCATGCTCGGCGTTGTTTTACACGCCACAGGAAGCTCTGGTCGAAAGATGCAGCAGTTTCGAGGACTTTTGGGATGGTTGGACGGGGATCAACCGCGCAGAGCATCGATAGCACATGTGTAAGCCTGACATATCTCATGGGCGATTTCAGGCTTCTCTTTCTAGTCGAATCCTCTTATGTGGGTTACAATCTTGTTGTATGATGCTCAGGTTCCTCACCCGAATCGAGGAGCTCTTTCCCATGGCCGATATAGCTACATGTTGGCCTTATTGGCCTGCCATGGCCAACATGTAATATCTTACCAGACTTCCTGTCAGGCAAATACCACACGCCTTGTCAAGGCGTACCCAATTCTATGTATACGCTAGCCGCTCAGGGCAAACGGCCGCTGCTCTCTCGCGACGGATGCTCTACTCTGTGCCCCGCTTCTTCATGATCTTCGCTCCCAAAATGTTGAGCTATAGGTTGACGCGACATCTCACACTCTCTGCACTCAGACTCCTCATTGAGATGACCATACCTGAACCTATATCACTGCTAAAGTTGCACGATTTTGAACAACACATCTCTGACCTGACCGTGAAGCAGTGATCGCATGGCTTTTCCTCACAGCGTGACTAAGACGGATCCCCTTTCCTCGCACATCTTTACCAACCTTGTCCTCTAGACTCCCCATGTGACTGCAAATTTTCAACGATAAATAATAAAAGATAATATTGCCTAGTTGTTATTTTCCAGACAACTCAGCAACACCATCCTGGTCATTCACGGAGAAGACCCTAGCTCTCGCCCTCACCCCAAGGTAGTATTGTCACGATCCCGTAATCCTCCGGCGTGTCCCCAGCTAGCCAAACCAAGTGAGGATAGCTGGATATCCAAATCCTACCTAGAGAGTCCGGGCTACCCTGGTTCAGAATTGTCGGTCCCGACGATTGCGTAACGGGCGCTGGGTATGCTAGTATTCCACGGGAGTCATGGCATCCGAGACTGCGAACATTGTACGTATACACCGAGGACGAGAAGATCGTGCGATCATGCCAAGGATCAACACAAGTCATGGGCATAGATCAGCGGTGTTTACCTGCGCACGCCCAATTCCAGTTGTGTAAGTCAAGACAGATCTGCCATGCACGATAGACGCATGCGAATATACACCAGCACAACTTCATCTTTACACAACAAACACCACATCCTCTACGCCAAGCTCGAGCAAGAGTCAGTCTCCTGCATCAACAAGGTCCCCCCCCCATCGGAAAGCTCGACAAGACAGCTGACCAAGTTTCTCTTCACGTAATCCTCCCGCAAGCGGGCTGTTGCTAGCCTGGAGGTTTCCTGGGGGTGCGTGAAAGGTAAAACCCCAGGTTTGTCATTAGCTTCCCCCCAAACCTGGGGCGAGGCTAAGGCACCTCGGTAGTCTTCCTGGAAGGAAGAGAGAGAGGGGGGGTGTCCCATTGGAATTTTGATGGCGATGGCTAGCTGAGACTTGTCTACGTGCGGAAGCTTCTGAAAGAGCTGGCGAGGAGAGGAACGAGACGGTGCGTGGCACGATGGGAATACGCCTACACGAAACACTCATTCGGTCACAGGGCCTGCGTAAAGTCTTTCGGTATTGCCTGGGTGACAGCCCCGGCTTACACCACACAATTGCCGCCATCTCATTTCATCTCTCATCGGACCGGGAATCAAATAGATCAAAGGGCAGTGGTCGCGTCGCTGACCAGTGGCGTTTGTGATGGAGGGTGGTCGGGTTCCCTCCCCCCAGATGGGCGTTGGTCGTTAGGCGGGACGGGAATGCATCCGATGGAAAGCGCAGCGCACATGATCTTACAGGTTTTCCATGCCATGACATACAAGACTTGTGGGAGCGAGGATGGTGTTGAGTGATCTACTGGTCTTTCGAGATCTGCTGGTTGTTAGTTGGTGATGAGGTCATATGTTGATGAAGCCTTGAGAATGATCTTCAGCATTGATCGCGAGATGCATACATAAATGAGTCGCGCGGACAAGGGAATTGCCTGATACGGCATTACGCGACGGGGGAGGGAACACCGAGCTGGCACACGAAGCGGCCAAGTCATCATCCTGCGACGTAACAATAGAAGTTGGCTCGCACCCGAATACGCAACCACCCCCATCTCGAGAAGATCAGCCCTCTCTACTCACGTCGAAGAGCAACCCCCGCAAATGTCATAGACACATTTCCCGAACAACTTCCTCCACACTGAGCGACACACATACATGCACCTCACGATCCCCCACGCAGGGCCGTGGGCCTGCGAGTCACCGAAAAGCCGGTCCGTTGAGCTGTCGAGGCTAAGACGTGCTGAGGGTGTCAACTGGCGGTGTTGTCCCCGCCTGGGGCAGCGGATCTGCATTCCCCCAGGATGTGACCTGTCAAGCCTTGCATTGACAGGAGTCATTGTCGTGGTGCTCTCTAGCAGGCTCCTTTCGGCACTCAGTTGTAGGACCGTTTGATTTGGATGGGGGTGTCTATTGTCGAGTCACCGAACTACGTGGTCCTACTCCGGGAGGTTGACCGAGGGTGCCTCCCGTGGGAAAGGCTCGGCATGATGCACATTTTCGCCTCTGGCTTACAACTAAAAGAAAAATATAGATAGATAATTTTTCCAAGTGGCATTTAGGAACGTGAGCAATTGTATGTCAGTCATTACCAACCTTGCGACGGGGGGCTATATCCAGCGGTCGCGACAGGTTCGCGCCCCCTTTGACTTTGACACTATTCGAATCCAGTCTGTTCTTCCTCGTACCGACGACCCGCCAACCGGCATGTGAAATAGAGTCTGTCAAAAGCCGGGCGCGGTGGCATGTGAACGACGGGTAAAATAAAGTACAGCCAGCCCATTGTCGGATCCTGCACACCTCTCTCTGAAATGAATGGAATGTTTGACCGAGATGGCATGTGAAGAAGTGGTGTTTGATAGAGCCATTCGCACCTAGGTGGCCGGACGAGAGGATCGTGTCGGCAGTACGCCGACGGTTGTATCGCTAGACCTTCACAACGCTTCTCGCAAGCCCGTCAGCGCTGAATGAGCTTGGCAGCTGAGCCCTGTCACGAGGCTAGCAGTTGACATACTCCAACAATCTGGACACGAGAGCGCATTCCGATCGCGCACCGTACAATAAAGCTCCCCACAAGAGTATATGTCCAGGTCCTTGGCCAAAAAACCGGCCCGTTTAGCTGGTCAGAGAGCCCAGGCCAGGCAGCAGCATAAGTCGACCCCAAACCCCGGCTTGTCAGCGTGTGTGTGTGTGCGCACCGTAGCCATCCTTCGCGCGAGCTAGCTAGGTATGATTGATTGGGGATTTGATCGAATTGAAAATGGATGGGGGGGGGGTGGGGGATTTTCCTTTGGTAGCGCCAGCGAAGTGCCTGGCTGGAGGGTGTGGGGCTTGTAGAAAGTGGGGGTGTGCGAGAGCTCCATCCCACGTGTCGAAGAACCCTTCTAGAAGGTCTGCAACCCACCGTCAGCTGGCCAATCGCTGTCGTTACAATGGCATTACATAAGCTCGTGATCCCTGGTTAAGGTTTGGCCGGCGCAAGGAACAAATCGGAACGTGAAGTCGGCTAAAGACTCATCCTGGTTTTTTCGCTCCAACTGTCTCCAAGAGGTAGGTGAGCTTGTGCGGGTCGCTGGCCGCAAGAGAGAGTTGGTGTGAGTGTCATGCTGCTTCCCTGCCTTCCCCCCCCCCTCCCCCCTTTCGTTCGGGGTTCCAGCACCGAGCATTACCGACTGTTACCGTTTGAGACGGGGATGTCACGGATCAGGTAAGCTGAGCATTCCGTTTGGTTCTCGCTGCACGTCACAAACGGTCATCGATCGACGCGACTCGCTGTAAGTAATCGCCCAGATCGACTTTGCATCTCCCAACCCAATTAAATCTCCATCGCATCGCATCTGGCACGCGCGTCGTCGCGTCCAATGATCCCTAACCTCTTCCAGCCTTTCTTGATAGTCAAGTCAAATGCAGAAAAGGTAAACATGCACGCATGCAAGCTCCCAAGTGCCGGACGCGACTCGCGTTGGACAGCCACCGACGTGCCCTCCCTCGGTGTCTTGTGATCCTGTTTACGTTTCTCTCAATTGCAACCCGGTGCATTTCCCGAGGCACACGTTGCATGCTTGTTTAACCTTTTACTCAAGCTGCTGGTGGTGGTGGTGTTGGTGTTGGTGTTTGACCTTTGACCTCCCTTGGGCCGCCGCAAGCAGTAAGCCGAGGTTGGGGTAAACCAGGCAACTCTCTTTCACGCGTCCGGCAATAGATGGCGGCTGGTAACGGGTGACCGACAAGATGAATGTGCTAATTGCATCCAACACCCACAGAATTGATTGAACAATTCGAGATGAAATGCAGCCGACATGAAATCATAGACAATGTTTGCAAGGCACGATCGTCGCTCAATCCCCCCCGGGGAAAGGTGGACCGCTGTTCTGGGGGATTTGCAGCTACAGCGATGACGTCTTGTGTTCCTCTGTCTCTCATCCATCGTTCGTCGCGGGGAAGCCATCCGCCAATCCACCATCCATCACACAATGGTCACGATCCATCTATCCTACCTCCTGTCTCTTCCTCCAATCCCCCCTGTTCCCTGCCAGATTGCTCGCTTCAAACTCTCCATCCGCATCTATCATCTCACGATCCCTACTGACCGCCCTACCTCATGTCTCCGCCATACTCCCCCTCCATCACCCCAACCACCTGCACCCGCATCAATCAATCATCTCGATGGACTGCCGTACACAGCTTGAGATAGAGAGACAGACAGAGGAATAGTCCACCCACACCACCCATCCTCCTTTTTCTTTTTCCTCCCCTCCCCTCTCCGCTCCCACCTCATGTAGAAAAGGAAATATGTCACCTGCCCACTTATTCCGTCTCCAGCCCTTTGCATCATGGCGCTGCGAATCACTCAAGCTTGTCTGCGCTCGGCATTTCTCATGGTGGTTGTTCCCTGATTCAGGATTTGATCATGCTGTCAAACTCGGCCCTTTGTGACGCAAAGAAGGGGGTGTGTGTAGACAAGATCGATGCCCGTCTTCGACATGCTTGATCGCTTGTTCGTCAAGCTACGTACGTAAGTTGCCTATCCATCGGAAGAAAAATCAATTATTGGCGGGCAAGACTAAGCAAACGAATTATTCGATTTGATCTCTGGCGATTTAATCACATCGGTAAGAAACGATTCGGTCGCATAAGAACCGCCTGACTTTGACTTCACACTTCTCGCCGAAGACCACGCCGAGCAGGAGAGGCGCGCTTAATTGTAGGTTTGACGCCACGGTCCCGTATTCGCAACTTGTCAACAAACTCCAGCAAAAGCTTCGTCGCATCACCCGCCCCAATGGTTTTGGATCTGGTCACAAAGACTCGAATCTCAATCACGTTACTGCTGCTCTGCCGTGCTGGCAACGGGCGAGCATTGTCCAGCGCATAGAGCAACCCGTTGCGACGTGTCTGTCCCAAATGTCTCAGCCATGTGTCCTTCCCCTCGTTGTCGCTGGGCAGACGAAGGCGGTGGCCCGTCGGTTGGTCCTTTGCAGTAGTCACACGCCCCTAAGGTCGGATATGTCCGTGTGGTTCATGTCGGGTCGGGTGCTGCTCGCAAAAGGGAGCCCTATACGTGCTATACTGACATGATGCCCTCTGACGTGCGATGCATACTTGGCAGAGCCGTAGCGCAGTGAATGGATGGCCTACGCGGCACGTAGACTTGTGCACGGCTGTAGAATGAGCTTCGGTTAGGGGATACCAGTGTTCGCCAAGGCAAGGCGATTAGATCCTTCACGGGATCCTCCAATGCGCTCACCTACATGGAGAAAGATACATGCATTGCGAAGCCGAACGACACTCATCATGTCCGGAGAAAGGGAAGCTGACTGCGCTTTCGCGATAGTTGGCTCATGGAAAGATGCCGACCGAGGCCGAGCACAGTCCTACACGACATGCCGGTCCTGTCGGCTCAGGGATCCTAGCCAGATCCTCGGCAGGATGGACCACGCCTCGCTTATTCAAACGTGACGCCGAGCGCGACAGCAGACTGGCCGTGACAATCTCTCGCAATGTCTTGCCGTTCGTATACTGCGCGAGAGCCCGAGGCAAACGGCTGCACTCGATGATCTCGGCAGCAAAGTGACGACACCCAGTCTGTTCCGTGCTCACTTACACTCCCGACACCAGGGGTACCACGATTCATCAACCCCACGACGGGAAGCAAGCCACTCAATTCCATCCGCAAATAGCTCCTCATGATTTTTCGATCAATTCAGTCCTGGACATCGTCATTCGTGGGAGTAAGTACGAGAATCGTTGAACGTTGACGGCCATTCCAGTCCTCGCTGTCGTCAGCGCTCGCCGCAAACGGCCAACTAACAGCGCTGGAAATCTGGGGGCGGCTTCCCGCTCTTGGCGATCTACCATCCCCGCGAAAGCCACCGCATACCAGCCGTTGACCGGCCATGGGAATATCACTGAATGCAGCCATTGTCCGGGGAAATGGAAGCTATCAGGTGGTGATGGAAGATGTTGAGTTCGACGGCAACCGGGATGGCGTCGGGTAGAGGTGCCTGAAACGATGAACAGGCTTGACTTAACCTTACAGACTTACACCTGTATGTATATAGCACCACCCCTGGCTACGAGACGTTGATTTTATGTGAATGATCGATCAAACATTATTTTTTTTTCCGTTGTTATCCATTTCAGTAACATGATTGATCTTGATCTACATAGTCATCCTGTCTCTTGACGTTTTCGCCTCTCGTTTGAAAAGGATGCGCACCAACACATCATATATGACGTTGGCGAAGCATTTCCGGAGGATCAGCACCGACTGCCATCACACTGAAGATTCTCACCAACCACCACGGGCTGTCATCTGCGAGTAAACGTAACCGGAGGGTAACAGCTCCGCAGAACCAAACGAGTGGGTTGCCCAATTAGAGGTCAATATGTCAAGAGGCCAGCTGAGCCCCTGTGCATGTCACGTCAATGTCAGCACCGACTTCTGGTCTAGGAGCGCAATGTAGATTTACCGGAGCTGGATGCCGCAGCGGAGTCGAGATACCGTAAGGCCATGGTTGATAGACAAAGTTGTGCACACTTCGTACACATCAGGCCTCATGACATGTTGCTCTGGAGAGCATCTCCGCAGCCAACGAACCTCGATCACGGGACTTTGGTCTGTGGATTGCAGAAGTCCGGCTTATCCCGTCCACATCA
The DNA here is from genome assembly GCA_023628655.1 of Sarocladiaceae sp. R1802. Taxonomy (NCBI): domain Eukaryota; kingdom Fungi; phylum Ascomycota; class Sordariomycetes; order Hypocreales; family Sarocladiaceae; species Sarocladiaceae sp. R1802. The sequence continues at coordinate 265,266 of JAMAKF010000026.1, forward strand.
TGCTCAGTACTGCACCGCGTTTCTCTGAGATGCCATGGACACTCTGCTATACTGTATGTCGTAAGCAGGCAGCCGACTGGTGGGCGCTTTCACAGCCTCGCCTTAGCCACCCACCTGTTGCTCAATTCGGCATCTTGCACACCGAACCCGCCTCTCCAAAAGCTCACCAACATACAAGCTCCTGGCACTCCAATTGCATATATCCATACAGGGGAAAAAATTCCCATCCATCGAGCCATAAAAAAGATCCGCTTTCACAATCAACGGCGCCAGACGGGCGGCCCGACTCGGTCGGCAGTTCCAAGCCGGACCAAGAGTTCTAGAATCCAGCGCCAAAACCCACAATGTTTGGCTACTACGCCTACCGTTTTTTTTTTCTTTCGCCTTGACCACCCACCAGAGACAGCGGGACTGATTCCGCCACGGGTGCCTTTGAAACGAGGAGGTATCAGGGTCCTAGCTGGACATGATGCGCGGAATCCAAAACGTTGCGTTTGTGGGCAGAGATCCTTGTATAAGGTAAGGTAGTCGACTCACCTTATCCAGGCTCGGAGCGATGCCGAAGGCGGGTTTGAGCGATATGCGGAATTCAAGATCTCGAGAGGGAACATGGGCAGGGCATGCATGCATACATACATACCTGCATGACAGCCTTGCGCATGCGCGCCATATGGGCCTGAGAGACAGGTACCCATCGAGCCGCAGCCTTTGCGTACAATCAGACTATGATAATGGTAGTAGTCCGCTGGTCATACTCACTCTCTACAATCATCTGCCATTTCTTCACCTTCGACAACAAGATTCCGCCAGTCCTCAAATTCCCGTGTGCAAATCCCCCCCTCCTCGTCTTCCAAATTCCCATACCCACGAACCCGCAAATTCTTCCATCAAAACCATCAAAAGAAAAACCCACGATGTCTCCATCTACAAGGTGGCCCCATCAAACGCCCCCTCTCGGCCCGTTTCCCTTTTGCACGAAATGGGTCGATATTCTCTTACAACCAGTCTACTCTCTATCTCCACTTTGGACTCGATTTTTTCCTCTGCTTTTCGCTTTACTTTTCCCCCTCTTCCTGTGAGTCTTTGAACTCCACTTTGCGCGTGATTTATTTGGAGTAAGGCGATAATCGGAATCACAGTTACTTTGAGTGGCGGGTAACGTACCTGAAGGCCCACGTTTGACGCGTCGCTGGGATTGCCACGGCTGCATTGGAAGGCGAGGCGGTCCAGACTTTCTATGCGCGCAAGGTTGGTGGTCACATGTCAAGCTGGCAATCATCACGAGGCAAGCTTCACAAAGTAGACACATGATGATAGGCACAGTGAGGTAGTTCTTTCACAAGAAGTTTTATTCATGTTTTTGGTCCTGGGATATGTCATCAAGCAAGCTCGAGCTCATCACTCTGTGCAGAGCGGTGCTCGTCACTCGACTCGGTGTCTTTTGCGCATGTTTTTGGTGACAGGCGGTCCTCGTCGCAAATGGCGAGGTTTCCAAACGCTTTTCCGTTATCCTTGTAGAGACTTTTCATTCGGATCCATCGGATCCCGCTGTCTCATCAACCCTTTCTCAAGGTCGCCCTTGATACTCCGACCATCGCCTCCGTCTCCCCTCTCGTCTTTTGTCTGAGGGTATAGAGTACATTGCGCGTGAGGCGGTAACATGAATGCAGTAGAAAACAGAAACGCATTTCAGCTCGTACCAGAGCCGTGGTATCATCGTGATGGTGTGGTAAAGCAGAACGCCGCCCATGCTTGGAAATCAAGGGCCGCTGTGGTAGAAAGCAAAACAGAAAATGTAGTAAAGGCGAGAGATGGCTGGCTCGCAGGGGCGAAAGCGCCCATTAGAGGTTGTGTAAAACTGCTCCTCAATGCAGTGGGAGAAATGAAGTCGCTCATATTTGTAGTAAACAGGTTTTCGCGGTAGGTGTACATGTACACGATGTGTCCGGTTCAGTCGGTCCGCCTTTCCGAGGTCGCATGGTGGTTGTGATGGTCGGAGATGGATGCCTCATTTACCAACCCTTGGAGTGGTATCCGTCGAACTGCTCCTGTTCGAAATACTCGTTCCAGCGCTCGGCCTCATTGGCTTCCTCAGCCTTCATGCAGGCCTTGTTGGGCTCCTGCTTGAGCTTGGCCAGGTCGATCGAAGTGTGGCGGCGCTTAACTGCGTTGACGGTCATAGACTTCTGCGAACGCTCCCAGATCATGCTGCGGCGAAGAGAGTCAGGCAACTCAGTCGCAAGCATAGTGCGTCTGTTGGTGCGAGGGGACTGAGCCACCGGGCCATGGACGTAGGCAGGGGCCGCGTTGATGGGCTGTGCGCTGGACCGTGGAACCTCTCGAATGGGTTTGAGGTTCGACGAGCGCGCACCCTTCATCATCAGCGGAGCCTCATCCGAATCGTTGGGTGAGCCACCCTTCGGTGAGATTCGGAGAGGGGGTCCATTGGGCGTGACACGAGAGCGAAGAGCAGATGTGGACTGCGAGGCGTAGTTTCCAAGGTTCTTCGCACGTTCGTTCTGAGCCAAGGCCATACTGATGAGTGAACGGCGCGAGGTGAGATTTGCGGTGGAAGGGACACGCTGGAAGAACTTGTCGTCAACACTAGATTTGCCGCTGTGGTCCTCAAGCGAGTCCTCCCAGTCAGAGGAATCGTCATCATCATCGATAGCGCTCTCGTCGACATAGTCCTCCGAGTCGGAGTCAATGGCGTTGTCGGTGTGCTCAATGGTGCGGGTAGAAACGTCGTTGTTGAAGGAAGCTTGTTTTTTCTGTGTGTTCAAAGCGGATCGGTTCGATTGCATAGCGCTCCTGAGGGAGCCCTCTTCCTCTGATGAAACACCGATATGGAAAGCCGGCTTCTTAGCAGCCATGGGCTGACGAGACTCAACGCTCGCGCCCTGTTCACTAGAAGAGCACGAGGCACCGAGCTTGAAGGTTGTCGGCAGCTTTTTGGACTGCACAGGCTTGGCAGCGGGCTCAGAGGTCGGCTCAGGGATGGTCTCACTGGGACCAGGTTGGTGGGAGTGGGAGGAAGGAATGCGGAACTGCGAGGGCGAGAAGCCACGCACGACTGTGGTGCGAGAGGGCATCTCGGGCGAGGGGTGGGACTCTGTTTCGGAAGGCATGTCGGACTCCTTAGAGGGCGACTGGGATTCAGTAGTAGTGGATCCAGAACGCTGGATGGTAGCTGGTGATGGGCGAGTAGCGGACTTGCGCTGCTCGGAGGAGGAGGTGGGTGCAGAAAGAGGTGCCTTGTCCTTAACGATGGACATGATCATCTTCTCGAAGTCGTCGGAGCTGATGTGACGATCGCGACGACTGGAGGAATCCTGACGGAGAATGCGAGGGCGGGCGATCTCGAGTGGTGCAGATACCGAGGTAAATTCGACAGCCTCCTCGTCGGCGACTGATTCGACACTCCCTGAAAGCTGAGGGACTTCGGGGAATCTATCGGCGCTGATGTTCTGTGGTGCTGTGACTGCGTTGTGGGAAGTGAGGGTGAGAGCGTTCGACTTGAGGTCGCTCTCGACAAGCTGCTCTCGTTGCCAGAGTCTCCAGCTGAGATTCTCTAACCTCCGGCCTTGGTCGACGGAGTCTGCGCAGCGCGAAAAGACTGCGATACATTGTTAGTGATGCTTGCGCACAAGGCAAGGACTCAAGTGCGAATCACTCACCGGTCCAGATGCTGGAAAGATGGGCGAGGTTGGCGGTATCGACCTTGTGGATCACGTTGGGATCCACGGTCAAGACGTGCGTGTCTAAGCGATGGGGCATCGCTTCGTTGTGCGGCTCGGCGAGGGCGAGCGAGGTCGAAGTAAACGAGACAGCGTGAAGGTGATTGCCAAAGCCGGAGGAGTAAGTGATTCTAGTGGTCGAGGGTTCGTGAAGCGAGATCGACGCCGGGTGCGTAACGTGGTGCTCGGAAAGAGATGACGGTGACAGTGACAGTGCTGCTGCAGGCAAAGGTATGCTGTAGTCAGATGAGGTCGAGGTCGTCGATGGGTGCCGTGAAGATGGAGAGATGTTGTGTTTTGTCGGGTGCAAGGCTGTGGATGCGGAGGAGGGATGGAGAAGGAGGATGAGAACTGGGGATGGAGATGTAGTTAATATCTCTCCCAAAGCGCTGGTGGGAGGAGGACGATGGAAGATGGGAGTGGGATGGTTGGGCCTGGGGGTGGACGAGAGTCGGTGTGTCTGCGTCTGATGTACCCATATATGAGAAGAGGAGGGAGGGAGGGGGAGAAGATGGGGGCGTGTGGGCGTGTGGGATGAGAGAAAAGCAACCTTGGCCACGAGAAGCAGCGAAAGCGACAGGCCCGGGGAGTAAGGGGAGGGGGTGGTGAGTGGGAGGGGGTGCTCGGTGCTGGGCTTTGGGGAGTGGAAGTCTGAGCCTGAGGAGTGCATTGGGATGGGAGGGGGTGCACTACCGAATACACAGCCAAAAACACAGAGAGGAGCACAGCGGAGATCGCGGACGTACCGCGGACTGAGATGTGGGCGGGAGCTCTGACTTCAGTTGTGATTGAGTCGTGTAGCGGCTTTGCAGGGGTGCCCCTAGTGGCCCAGACGCTGCAGGGGGCTGCCGGTGTCTGCCAATGCCTGCCAGTGTCGGGCAGCTGCGCGCGAGGGGGAGGCAAAATGCCGGCACTCAGGTGATCGCTGGTGTCAAAGCGACTAGACCCGTTCGGGCAGCTTCTCGCTGTCGGGCCGGCAGAACAGCAACCTCTTCTGGACTGGCGTCACATCTTGATCTAAGCTCAAATGGGTATCAGTCTCTTCCGATCTTGTGACAAGCTTCACAGTCCCCCTGCCTGTGCTGCCTCTCACTTGGTACCGGGAACCCGTTCCCACACGTCTTCATACGCATCGGACACCTTACTTGGGCGCCCAACGAAGCCCTGCCGCTCCCTCCGAACTCCCAATTATTACCCCTTCTGGCAAGTCTGCTCGCCCTGCCATCCCAATAAGGCAGCGTTTCGCCCTGCCTTGGCCTCGCCTCCACCTTCCAGTGCTCTCGTAGTCACGCGCAACATGCACCGCGGAAACGGATCCGTAGCCTTGCTCTTCACCACCGTTTCCTCTTCCAGACACCTGACCTAGTCCCTGTCACCGTTCGGTCTCGAAGCTCTGGTGGCATCCCTCCAGACCCTTTGACACTGACAGCGTCCGCGTGTCGGTGGCCTTCCTCGGCTCGCCGTCGGCTGTTTGTCTTCTGAGGTCGCCAACGGATGCCTCGTGTCGGGACTAACGTTTTGCGGGCAGATACCTGGCCTCGGTCTCTCCTGCGTGGACTTTGGCACAGCCCGAGTGGGCTACCGTCACGAGTCACACGCTGTCCTTCGCATTAACTGCACTCTTCGAGATCCAGGCACGCTGGTGCCCATTACCAACGCTTGGACATTTCTCAGTCTATGTGTTTCTGGATCCCTGCGGTCCATGTCTAGACTATTCCGCCGTGCAGGCAGGTGCAGTGACTCGGCAAAATCACCGAGCATTCAATTGATCGCTCACATGCCAATTCCAACATTGACAGCATCCAGGTCACGCAAGCTTCAGGCCGAGCATGCTGCTGCTCAATGAACAGCCGCGGTGCCTGCCAGGCGCCTCCGTCCTGTGCGCAAGTGCACCGAGCGCAACAGATCCCTGCCCTTCTCCGCAGGCTCCCTCGCGTTTGATAGTGGCCCAGGTGACCCGAAAATTGACGTGGCCAATCTCTCCCTTCTGGGGTCGACGGCTTGTCCCCCAAAGCCTCCCCCAGACGGGATGCTTCCCGCCAAAATGCAGGGCTGCCTCCCCAGAATCGGAGGCGGGGAACCAGAGACAGCCTGAATTGCGGCCCTGAATAGCCAGGTTTGCACATCCACCCGATATACCGGCTTGGAGGAACAATCACGAGGCTCAATCCTTCAAAGCACTGGCGATCGTCATCCTTGCGCGGCTGTCTGCCTGACCTTCTCGTCACGGCATTTCGAGGCCAACCTACCGATGCCAGCGCATCGAGGAGGGTCGCTGCGACATGGCGCTGCCTTACTCCGTGTCATCAGACCAGAATCCCACGGGAATCATCAAGCCATCGCACAGGCGGTCACCACTTCGCTCAACCACTGACGCCCCCAGGTTTCAGTGCCTCTCGGAGCAGCGCTTCGCTGGCCCGGGGGCAGACATGAGCCTGTCATTAAAAGGCTGTCAGCGTCAGCTGGACAGCAGAAAGTGCGGTAAATAGGACTGACAACATGCATTATTACAAGATACACTCACTACCCCCACACGCGGGATGCGTGTGTGGCGCGGGCAGCCGCCGCCTCAATTGCCAACGCATTGTTCGCTCACATGACAGTGCAATCTGCAGGTGCTTTTTGCTTGAAACGAGGGAATGCTTGCTCAAGTGCACTTGACCTACGAATCAAAGGTAGTGCCAATTACGAATACTGCAGTGTCGCCGAAACATGGGCGGCACTGGCGCCGTGACTGGTCACTTTTCGTCCAACGAGCTGAAAGGTCCGGAATGCATACGAGGAGGCTTTTGTGTCTTGTGAGTTCGGACGTGCCTGATATGCTTCTCTGCTACCAAGAGGGGAGAAAAGTAATGGCATGAAAACGTGTCACAGCCAATCGTTGTCGGCTCATGCGCATACTAGGGATGCACGCATCCCAGTGGTTCAATCGTTTCTTCAGCCCTCGCCGCCTTGTCTTTGCTTTGGCAACTATTTCTGGCTACTTACAAAGTTCAAGCATTCGCCGCCCATGACTATCGCGATAGCCGCAGCCAAACATGTCCAGTCTGTTGTCGATTGGCTGATCTGAATCCCACGATGAGAAGCCGGGATGTAGAACACCAGCCTCTCTGAGGAGCGTCGGTTCCCGTCGAGATGTTCGTTGCTGGGTCTAGATGACATGATCGTCGTTACGTACGCCTGATTGTCATCCTCTGGCTTGTTCCAGATTCACTAAGGCCGGGACCATATCAGAAACGACATGTTAAATTCAAGAGAGCTACTCTGATTTCCTTTGCCTGTCGCAAGCATGCCCTCCAAAGACACTCAGTCCCTTGTACAAAGAAGTGCTTGAGAATGACAGCAAGCGGAGTATACTGAAGGAGCACCTGAGAGGCATGCTGGTGCCTATGTGTTGTGGATACACTCCATTTGAGGATCAAGCCTCTCATGCGAGCGAATCAGACGCTCATGAATTCGCGCGACTGGGCTATACGAATCCTTGGGTGCTCCATTTGTGGATGGAATACTCCAACCCCAAGCCAACCCCCACGGAAAGGATGGTAGCTCGACCTGCCGTGGGAGGAGGCTGGAGCACGTTGCTCAAACCCTGTTATGGCGACATGGAGAAAGATGAGTGGTGTCCTGAACGCATCTGCGAGCGCATTAACTTATGTCGACTGTCGGCACCCACTGATGCCACTGATCTCGCGCAGCAGTAGCTCATAGGGGCTGGGATTGTGTGTAACGAGAAGCGACACTGAACGTCGGGAGAAATCCATCGCCTGCTGATCTTAGTTGTACGGCCACGTCCACCGTTCGGTGCTTGATACCCAAGATTGCGAGCGACTGATATCACATCATCAGCGACTCTATGAGACTGGCCAGGGCCAGCGCCGGGGAACAAGGTCATCCCCGATGATCCGCCCACAACGCTGGGACACCCAAAGGCGCGGAATTCGTAGGATGCAACCCTTGCGACCGTGACAGAAGACAGGCACCCCCTTGGCTGATACCCGCGCCCATGGTACCCGCGCCATCAGGTCATCGAAAGGAAGGGAGGGATGTAAGAGAGGGGCGGGGGCACGCCGGATGACAGGGATCAAGTTCCCCGTGGGACAGAGGGAGAGGGTGTGTGGCTGACGATGTCGCGGCGGGCCATTACCTCTTTGAGAGACATGAGAAGCACCCAACCCAGTTGTGTGGGTGGGTGGTAAGAGGGAAGGGAGCATCCGCCTTGGTAAAACGGCTCTCGCGCTCTTTGTTGCTTCTGCTGGCATGGGGTAAAGGGGAGCGGAAGCCAGCAAGAATGGAAAGCACAAGTAGAAGAGTGCTACGAATGACGGATAGAAGAAGAAGAAGCGCAATGTCTCGGAATTGCAATGCGGACGACTTTCCGCTGCTGTTTGCCGATCATCGAAGACATTGAACGACGAGGTGAATCGTATACACTTGCTTACACGGTTGACTGCGGAGAGGACGGGAGACTGTGACTCTGAAGGCGCACGAATGAGAAAGGGGAGTAGAGGCGCATCGTGGCGCCAGTATGGCGTTGTTGCCACTTCCTTTCCTTGGAGCTTCCTTCCAGCACATATCAATAGTCATATGCTGGTGAGGCGCGAGGCTGAGGTCTCGTCTCGGGGAAGAGAGTCCCTTTCTGCTCTCAATGGCTTTTGTGATATACGAGCAGGTGATGTGTGCTGGATCCGGAAGTACGATCGTGGAGGTGTGAAGACGCTTGAGTAGTGAAAGCATGCGAAGAACTCATCACGCTGTAGCTACCGAGTAACTGGAGTCACATTTGATGATGAAACTGCAAATGAAGGTGGACAGGGCAGAATGGGAGAGGCGCGCGTTGGTGATGGTGCAGGTCTGATGTGTAAGTGGCCTGGACGGGGACGGGAGCTGAGGCCGGTGGACGGGAGGAACCCTAGTGAGGCGTGGGGGGTTTCTTGCGAAATGCACATACAAACTAAGATAGCACTTCGATCCTAAGCCAAGGTCAAATGACCAAGGTCTGGGATCATCAAGGGAAGTCAGAGGCGAGAGTTTCGACGGCTTGTCATGCAAGAGTATTGGTACGATGTCTCGGGGCCCGTGTCTGAGGGATCGAAAGACAGTGCGGAGAGCAAGGCGTCGGTACCTGCATGAGTATGATCGGGCACCGCAGCTGAGATGGAGGCGAAGTCTCACATGTCACGGGCTTCTGGCATGCCGAGAGTGTGAACCAGACAGGCTTAGATGAGAAATGATGACTGAAGAGGCTGAGAAAGCTGATGAATCGAGCAATAAGGTAGTACGTACGCCCTCTTACAAGGTCAAGCGTGCACGATCAAAAGTAAGGTTTAGTATATCTCTCCCTTCACCACTCATAGTTCGCACACTGTTTCACATTTGTCAGGGACGGATCAGCACGCCAAAATGTGATAGATGACAGCTTTTGCGGTCCCCCCAGAGTCGTGGCGCGCACCTCCGCATCGCCAGCGGCCCATGAGAAGCAAGGAAGGGGGGGGGGCGTCTTCCCTCCCCGAGTAGGGTCGGGAGACAACAACGCCTCTTACAGCAACCGGCCTTTGCTTCTGTCCCGTTGATTGTGGCGGGTTTTGAATATGCCTATGGAACTATTGAGATTGAATAGGGACAAGAATGCAATGGCTTGATGGTGCATCGTCAGAGGCCGTGGCTGAATCGATCGGATCGAGATGAATAAGAACAATGCTACGTTGGTGATATGATGTGAATGACCTGAAGAGCTGAAAAGAGTCAGCGCGATTGTTATTTACGGGCGCACATATGATGAATGGGCCGAGCTGTCGGTAGATGAAGGGGCCATGCTGCAAGGGTGCAGCATGATGCGACCTCGTTCAGCTCCCTCTGCTCTATTGTCACATTGCTATTGTGACGAAGCTAGAGAGCCACCCGACAATCGGAAGAGAAGCCGGCGTTGTCTCGAACAAGGTGAATCAAGGGACGGAGAGGAGAGGAGTAGACCAAGAAGAAGACCAGGGAACGGGCCGAAGTCAACGATCCAAGAAAGCGACGGGCCGAGAACCACAATCCGATGGGCGCGTCAAGGAATGCCTATCCAGAGTTTTGGCTGTTCTGTCGACTTATCCGCAGTGTCTTGCACTGTGTGGAAAGTGTACGTATAAATGATGATCTGAGTCAAAAGATGGAGACGGGATGAAGGCGTTTGGCAGGTGCCGGATCGGAGGTGCGTGTGGAGGATAAAGTGCAGTGCGGACAGTGGCTGGATAGCGATGTGCAGGGGTGAGGACAGAGTGAGACGTGGGGAGACACTGGAACAAAAGCTTGATCCGGGGCGTGCCTGGTTCCTGGCGAGGTCGCCACGATTATGATTCATTTGTACAATCAATTCGTGATGTTATTATTCGTCATTTTTTCACTCAGTCATGAGCGGAGCTGTCTGTCCGTCACTTCTGATCTGCCTGGATGGAAGGTGTTGCTGTGTTGGTGGCTGGCAGCTGCAACGGTCCGGCTACCTGTGACAGCTGTGGGCACCTGCCACTGTTGATCGTGCCACTGGCAGTGGGTGCATGAATGTGACGAGTGACGGCCAACTGACAGGGAACATGAAAGGCCTCAGGGCCGATCCGATGCTGTGATCCTTGTGTCAGAATGGTGATCGGAGGCCCAGATATGGTCATGTGATCTTTCTCTTCTGTGATGCCAAGGGTCCCATTCTGTCATATTCCTGCCTGAGGGCTTCGGCTGTGAGGCATGTCGCGATGCTGGTTCCTTCCTCTACCGACAGCAGCAAGGAAATAGCGCTTACTGCGGCAGATGGGAAGCAAAATGACGCAAACAGCGGTCAATGTAAACTCCAATACCATGTCTTTGTGTTTCTGAACTGCAGCTATCGCCACTCGCTGTTGCTCTGCTTCTTGCGGTGTCTTCTTCGGGGAGCATCCGACCCGTCCTCGTGATGCCCATCATCAGCATCGCCCACGAGGCCGCTACAGTAGCACGGTGGTCGACAGCGAACACGACAACGCATAAGGAGCCTACATCATGGCGGTGAGTAAATATTCTTGCATGCATCGGTGCCTCATGTCCAGCATACACCTGCGCGCAATACATGGCACTGCCGATTTGACAGTGTCACGCGAAAGCTTGTCCCCATCCAATCCAGGGTCTCTGCGGCATAAACCTCAATACCCAGGGTCCACCCCACAGCCCCTCGTTGTACTGCGGAGGGACGTGGACATTGTGCCTGAAGGCGCCTGTCAGACAACAAGCATGTCCTCTCTCGCAGCCGCCGCACCCGCATGACCGACTTTTATGATCGGCATGACAAACCGCAGCAAGTGGATTGATCAAGCGACTGCAGGCCTTCATCCGCATATGTGCACGCAAGCAGGCGGGACAGTTGACTATAGGCCGAATTGGGACGTTCCACTGTCAAATGGTCACCTCAGTTTCCCCATAGGCGCATGGCGCAGCAAAGCAACAGCCAAGGGTTCGGGGTCATGCGCAAAAGATGCCAGCTGGCAAAACACACAAGATCGACAACTGAATCCTGCATCAATGTTGATCTTGCAATTCGGATACATGGAATTGGAATCCGGGGTCTTCATTGCGACGTTACAACAGTTTTTCAAGGTCGAGAACATATTCGTGCGACGATCCATCACATTTCGCTGGTCTATGTGCTCACTCTCCTCAGCTCAAGCTAGCGGAATGTCGGCTTTTATGCTGCAAGTGCACCAGGTCACGGCAGGCCTTGCCTGTCACAAGGTCCGGGGAAACACATCGGGTCTCGAAGCGGGCGAAAAGTAAGCGTGACAGCCCCGTTAGACAAGCTGACCTTCTCGAACGATTCTTGGTGAGGCCAGTGCTTCCCGAGAGTCAACGTCAAGGCCCAGAGCATCGAACGTTAGGCTTCACGACACGCCCCTACTCACGGGAGCAGGTCGCTTGAGAGAATGGATGGTCGTTCTAAGTCGAGAACGGTCAGGAAGACAAGGCTATTGCTTCCAACAAGTGTCACAGGAGCTAACAGTCCGAGCAGCGCCGGCTTAATACCAGACCTCGGAATTCACGATATTCGATGCAGGGACCAACAGACCAAGTCATAGGCCCGCCATTCCGCCGGGTTCGCAGCCTAAGGAGGACTATTGCTTGCGTTTGAGCAACATGGCCCACCCGAGAGAATTTATCTCAAAATTGAATTAATTCCTCAATTGGCCGCCCTGGCACCGGCTCGCAGACTCTCGACTTTCTCCATAAGTCGGTCCGGAACTCAAAATTCGAGACTAAAGCGTTTCTCGGTGTTCGAACACCGAGGTTGTCAGCCCTCCAAGTTCGGAGCCTCCAACGGCTCCAGTGAGTCTCCAACCCTCGAACCGTCGGGAAAAGACGGTTCGGCTGCCTGAGGCGTGCTCCCTCCCTCTGCATCGTTTCTCGCCTCCCGCTGGGCTCGTGACAGGGCCCGCTACGGGTCTTTCCCCACGACGACCACAACGCCTCAATAGCATGGAATTTGAATATTTGCCGTTCTTGATTCGATCTACATTTCCCGCGATGATGCTTCAGTTAACGCTATTCACAGCAATTACCCGGACTGCAGAGAATACGTACATCAAGAGGACGGAATCTGGCAGACCCCCACAGAGATCCTTGGTCAATTCATCCACACCCCTTCCGGAAGAGCAGAAGGTGCAAGCAGCACCTCCGCCAATCATCATGCGTTCCGACAGGCGGGCACGTGGATCGCCTTCAGGCTCAATAGCGCGACAGGTTGCGATGGCCTGGGCAGGACTCTTTGCTAAAGCAAACCTGCCAGTACTCATACGTGGGGGAGACCAAGCTTTCGTGGAAAACCCAAAGTGCTGGACCCTGTAAACTCTCAGAGCTGGCCCTTGCAGCACTGCTCGTCTATCTCGCAGGTGCAATTTATTCCTAATTGCTTGCGCATGGAATAAGCTATTATCCAATATTGGCTTGCGCGTCACCCCGGAATCGGTCCGGGACCATGTCCTTGCTCGGTGACCAGGAAGAGACCTGCCGCAACGAGCAGACTTCTGGAATGAGTCGGTCCGTGTCCCAGTATTCAATTCGGTTGATTGCTTCACAGTTCTGCTGGGCCTGTCGGCTAACAGCGCTGGCAGGCGGCTGCCGAAGAGGCCATTAACTATTATTCACATGTCGAGCCTGGACTCTCTCGGATACGCACCTAGCTCGCACGTGAGAGCAATGGCCCCATTGTCTCCATTGCTGACCATCACGGACATCCACAACTCCAGGCGCTCGGGTTTATTCAGGGTCGTTCCTTGCTCTTGGCTACGGATCTAGTCATTCTTCCATTCCCACGCCCTGCACACGATGCCCTGAGCTCAGCCATTTGACGCGCGCAATGCTGAAGTCCACTAGCGGCAGTGGACTCTGAATCCCCCCAAGGCATGCCGGACTTGCCCCGATACTTAGTCCGAATCACCTGATGGCTACTCCATATTGCTCCAGCAACTTCTTCCCCGCAATGACAAGGCCAGGCTACACACGTAACATTCGCCACTCACCGAGGCCAAGGGCTTCAATGCTCACTCCAGCCATCTATTTTTCCGTGAGTGCGGAGAAGGCAGAAGAGCCAGCCTGAACATGTGACTTTCGTTCCCGTCAGCAGATTCTAGGAAGGGCATGCTGCGGGATTGGCGCTTGTCCAGGAGCGGGAATTGCCCGTCACGTCTTGAGGCACAAGCATCCCCGCAGGAAATTGTAACGAGCCATTCTCGCCCAAACCTGCTGCCGAGCGTCTGATGGCGCCTGCCAGATGTCTCGTTCACTGCATGCGCTACAGTCCAATCTGCGACCCTTCTGGCGAGTGCCATTTCGTCGGCTCCGCCCGGGCTTGATGAGAATCTGGTTGGCAGGTGTTGTGGCTGGCTATTGCAAATCTAGTGCTCGTCTGCAGGGTGATATCCACAAGGCTATGAACCTGATTGTTCTACTCATATATAGCACTTCACACTATGCATGTCACCAGGAGTCTGTTCCCAATACGTGATCCGCGAATGCACTTCCCGACACGCCCAAGAAAGCACGAATAACAATAGCAGCCATTGTTGTTGGGCTGTCCATCAATGGCACTGGTGTGGATGCTAAACGGGCTGATGTTGGCACAGAGGCATATCGCTCTTTGATGAAGACGGAGTGAGCGAATGTGACTGTGCGTTGGTCGTCAACATGGTGGCTGTGGCCGCAAAGCTTGGTGCCGCGATGGTGGCGGCCAGCCCTCGTCAACAATAGGATTGTTATCAAAGGCTTCTTCATCATGGTCCGGGTGGCTTTTCAGTGTGCCCAGAATGGTCTCACCATGGTTTAAGGTATCGAGCCGACAACAATGGCACCTCACACCCCGAACGCCGCAAAATCATTTATCGACGAACAATAACAAGTCCGGAAATCGAATTTATTGGAAGCAAAAGTTCTACTTCACCGACTGGGTGATTCTGTTGGCATCTCCGTCGATCGCAACACCCTCGACCACCCGCAGGGTAGCATTCAAGGCCACGCGCCATGCCATGATCTCCCTCGAAGGATCACCTTACATTCGCTTTCCCCTGCCAGCTGCAGCAAGACAATCCTGTCCAGCTGGAAGGCCCATAATAAACAGGGCGAGAGGATCCAAGACTTGTCATTTCCCATCCGCCAGTGCAACATGTACACGCGAGACCGTAGAAGCTTACATCCGTGGGATTGGGTGCGATACGCGCGCATCGGTGACGAGGGGGGGTAGTATTGAGTATTACAACATGGCCGAGTAAGACGTAGCCGTCCCTGGGTTTGGGGTTTGCGTGTCCATCTCGATGATCCGTTAGGTGGCGGGTGGGATGAGTTGCCGCATCACATGGTCGACGATTACAGGAGTTATTATTGGAGTAGGAGTTGAGGTGTGTCGCAGCGAATTGTGACCATTCACAGGCAGCCCTCGACTGGGAGCACAGCCATTTGTGTGCGCGCTTCTGCGGCGTCAGGCACAAGCCAAAGGGATGTGACGTGCCAGCGAATTGATTTCTCTTTGTGATGGGATAAGCGGGCCACAGTACAGACATCTACCGCTCACGTCTTCAGCATCACATCGAGCGCGTCACATCGCATCCGGTGCGCGTGACGAAAAGCAAAACATCGAAAGGTGCTTATCGTCTCGGGTTAGCAAAAAGTCACCACCTCCTCAATCGGATACCAGTCTTGTCGCCATCTCGATGATCTAGAGCCAATCTCAGGATTTCGTTGACAAACGCGAACAATGCGATATCGCGTCCTGCCTCCTACCAAAAGCAACCCCTGCAGCTGAAGAGAGTGGGAAGTGGGAACCCCACGGCGCGGCCCCCCGAAGAAGCGCTCAAGTGACCTCTTTCTTGGGGGACAAGGGTGATGGGCGACCATCGCGCGTGTATGCTTCCCCTCGCGTGCCCTTTTGCCGTTGCAGGGATTGCGTGATTATATCTGCAGCGAGAGAGAGTGTGTGATTGTGGCGGTTGGTGGTGTTGAAGCCTTCTGGAAAGGGAATATGAAGATGGATAAGCCCCCCTTCCCCCACGCCCTCTCCATGAGTCTGTAACGATGTGGGAAGGTGGCAGGAGATATGTCAATCTCAAGGCTACAGGGGCGGAGATGCGAAGATACAAGGAAGGGAGACAAGGATTGTTGGATTCTAGAAGCAACATTGCGACCTTCGAGGAGAGGGGGGGAGAGAAGACATGGGTGAGGTAGTAGTTCCCCGTTCACGCGACTATGTCGGGCGCGGGATGAGCTGGCTGTGCGAACAAGTCCACTCAATATCGTACCGCAGAGCCACTGACAAGGCTAATCAGTATCTGCTTTACATCCTTGAATCTGTCTCTTTCTGAGCAGAAGTTCTTCAAGGATCAAGGACAGCCTAGAAGATGGTGTTGTGCTTATCTGGACGACCGACCAATACTCCCAAGGTCCTAAATTCCTCTTGCGATCACCACGTTACTACTCAGCCTGGTGATTAGGAACACTCCCCCTCCCTTGTGCGTCTAATTGCTTCTGGAAGGACACAATGAAGTAGAAGGTAGGATGCGAGATGTAACGCTGCTCGAGGGTGTGCCCATCCTACATCTCGTCATACCCAGCCATGTAATCCCTCTCTCTGCGACACCGAGTTGCTGGCTTGCCGCATATCTGACCCCCACCAGATTCGCGTGGCCGGAAAGGCAAGTCTTCGCGGATTGCAGATATGGCGTACATTAGCTGTTTTGTAGGGGCTTGGATCGATCATAGGAACAAGCCCCGGCCTACGTGGCGGAACGCAGATCATGGAGTTTGCGTGTGTGTGTATGTGTGTGTCTCCGGAGGTGGCCGACGATGAGAAGTGTGATAGTAATTAGATGACTGCCCAGGCGGGCGATCCTTAGACGGACGGGGCGTCATATCTGCAGCGGCACAAGGGAGCGGGCCGTCCGCGGGTCGCCGGGTCAGCAGAGATAATCTATCTACAGCTACAGCGATGTTCGTTCGGTGGCACGCGCGCAGCTCGTCTGCACGGCTTATGTACATCTGATGGCATACGGGGAACAGTGATTGATGCAGGACAGGATGCAAGGCTGACCAGCTGTGTAGGATCATTGACGGAGATCACCATGGTACGCTCCCTCGAAGTGTAGGTAGTAATCATGCTTGTAGATGACTCGAAGCTCACGTATCGATGGAAAGGCGCAGATGGGGGGTTGCCTTTTCTCAACACCCCGTGGGGAGGGGGATGAAACGATGTCTGACAAGGAATCTTATCGCGGATCCTGCAACTCGTCCAGCCGCGGAGAGTCGGTGAACGGAAAGGGGAACGCCACGAGTCGCTAGTTGATGCCTTGTATAATTGCGCTCAGACCCTGGTCTGCGTACCTTACTTACTCTTCACGTGGGCTATTTGGCAGGTTGGCGGCGACTCATGGAATGCCATTCCCAGTTGCTATGCACGCCATTCGATCATCTCCCATCCTCGATCCGCGGAGATAGCTTTGCAGGATGATCTTGGAGTGCATTTAGTGAATGGACGGAGTGCTCCGTGGAGGATGTAGAGATGTCTTCGGCATCGTGCGACCCCCTGGAAGCGTGTAAGAGGGTTTACTCAGAAGCTCGGGGACTAGTACCTCGCCGAGAAGAGACAAAAACTAAATGCGAATTGATCGATGTATTATTATCTGAGCTGAATTGTTCTATTATTCCTGGGAATGATCGTGTTACTTTGACTCGAAATGTAATCACGGTCAACATCCCTCACCGCTCTATCAGAGGCCTCCCTCCTGCTGCTGCGTCACCTTCGACTATGTACTTGATCCTCATAAGAGAGATCTCCTCAAGCCTTCATGCACCGTCCCTCTTGCGGTCAAAGAATCCACGAACCCGGTTCGACCACGATACTTCCTCATGGCAAACTTGTCTCGGCCAGATTACGGCACATCATCTACACCGCCTGCAGCCTCCCGACAATGCCCATTGTCGCCATCCACGTGTGAGAACGAGACAAGGCTTACGGCTGCGACGGGGACCTCGCGGGAAAGCTGCTGCTGCTGCTGCTGCTGCTGCTGCTGCTGAGACTCGAGGCTCAGGGCTACACAACAGACGGCAGCATATGACGGGATTTGGGCTGACGTGTAAGCCCGGGCGGACACGAACACGGGCTTTTCAGCTATGGCGTTGGACAAGAGAAAGTGATTGACACGCCGGATCGCAACAAGCTGAGTCTATTGGCAAGCGAGAGAGCCCTTCAATCACCCCGTTTCTTCAGCTTTTGATACGTGTGAGAAAAGTGATCACGCGCCGAGGGTCTGAAGCGTGTCTGAGGCTGGGGCGCACAACCCATCGGGATGTACAGAGACACGAGTCTCGGAAGGGCATCTCAAGACGAGGGACTCTTACACACACACACACAGAGAGAGAGAGAGAGAGAGACAGCTCAAGGCGAAAGGAGAAACTCTCACAATGAGTAAGGGCAATCAGTTGCTTTGCGGCAGTGGCGAAACGAGGCGGTGAGGAGCTGAAGTACCAGCCGCCTGCACCCAGCCGCATCTCGAAATAGGAATCCCCGGGGGACAATCTTTCACACGCCCTCATTGTCACTTGACCAGCGCCATCGCGGGAAATGCGATACTCTGAAAGGCCACCATTTCCCCGACGTGAGTGCGCTGTAAGATGGTGAACGATGCCCTACAGACGTGACGATACAGGGTGATGGTGATTGGGAAGGGGGGGGAGGAGATCAGCCACAGCGTTCTGTCCAATGCATTATCGCGCACAAGCGACTGTGCAGCAGTTGATCGCGCAGTACCCGGGCTTCCGCGGTGGGCTTACACGAGGAAAAAAGGGGACATGTGGCGGGCGGCAGCGGGTTTCTGCTCTTCAGGGATGGCGTCTCCTTGTAGAGACAATGTGCAGTGCCGCAGCCCGGCAGAAGACTAGAAGTGAGGTACGGGAACAAAAGAAAAGTGTGTGGCATCTCCCCCGCGCTGTGACTTGTGCGGTGAAGTCCAGACTCGGACGGATGAGTGTACCGGTTCTCGTTAGGTCGTGTATATCGCGGCTTGTGATATAGCGCGGACCGGGACACAAGCCGCGAGAAGTGTCTGGACCACAAGCTGCTTTGCTGGGAGATGGAGAGAAAACTTGGATCTGCTACGCCTCAGGTTATACGCCCCGTGGGAGCTATACGGTAGGCTTGGAGAAGCCGAGTCGCCGTCGGGATGAAGTAGAGAGAGGTAATGAGGGTGGTGTACACCGTAAGTACTAGTATAGCCAGAGTTGTTTGCGTACGACCTTCTCAGCGGTATTGGCATCTCCCGATCCAGAGACAACTCAAGAGCGGATCGTCGGGCATCTACCATCCGTCATATGGTAACAGTCTCTCTCTTCTCCCTCCGCCATACGAAAGTGACAGCTTCTCTATCCTCCGCGCAGAGTATCCGGAGTGTCGGGGCGGGAGCTAGTCAAAGACACAAACTCCAAGAACTCCCATCCACCAGGTAGATTGCTGTAGTGTCTGGGGTAGAGAGTCTGATTAAGCTCGTGCATGAAGAAAAAAGCTTGGACATGTTCATGTTCGAGCTCGTGATGCACCCCGGATTGATGCACTCTAAAAGTCTCCATGGCCCACGAGGCGACGTTGCCCCGTTGGTGACGGACACGTTGACCGTCGGCTGGAAGAGGCAGAGGAGGGGCGTGAACACCACCCCCCTTGAAGACTGAATATCATGAAGATTTATTCACGATAGAAATTGATCAATTGATTTTGAATTGTTGACATGTTCATTAAAATGGGGCAGCTATAGAACCCTATGGTCGCATCCTGTTGTCCCATACCCATCCACTCTCCCAAGCCATTCGCTCCTCGCTTCTCGCCTCATCGGCTTCATTCGAAGGAACTCTTGTCGATCGCCAGTCCAGATTCACTCACCGGCTTCCAGATCCAGCCCGCCCCTTGCCCTATAGCGCATCTCATACCTTGGAACCATCCCTGTCCCGCTATAGCCCTCTCACCTCTTCCCGCTTCCGCGCCCTGCCCATCTTGTCAGCAAACGACTCAAAAACCCCCCAGGGCCCCTTGTGACCAGTTCTTTAAAGGGCCAGTACGGCGGACAAGAGCCGTGGCCCGGTTAAAGAACACTGTCGAGCCCCCGGCCCCCCTCTACCCCCCGGGACAGCGCACGGCACGGCTGCAGTTCCCGGTGGCCAGGGCCTGTTTAACCGGAGAGCCAGCATGCCACGCGCGCAACATTGTTCGCTTCTGCAATTTGAGAACAAAACTCTGGGAATGCTCTGGGGTGATCCGGGGGGGCGGATGACGGGGCCCTTCTTCGGCGGGTGTGTACCGTCACGAGGTTGGGATTTGCATCGTGGCATCCTGGATGAGGCAGTCTCGGGCACGCCGTTGCTTTTGAGGAAGAGAGGCAAATTTCTGTCCCGTAAACTGGGGTTTATTTGTCACTGAGCCAGCTGACCCCAGTGAAGAACACGCCCCCTCGTTTGGTTGCTGATTTGCTGATACCCAGGGGATCATCGAAGAAGAGACGGCGATCTCGGGCATTTGTCTTCATGGGTAAAAGGGAGCTGTACCACTGCGTTTCAACGGTTCTCATGGTTCCTAGAGCCCATAGGGAGCCCTTGACTTGATGATCCCGACAGGCTGTATCAAGACAGCTGTTGAGGGTCGTGTGACGGTCGACTCCTGCATGTAATCAACACCTCTGCTGAGCTGGCAGTCACGAGCTCCTACTTGAAACATCATCTCTCCATTCCGTCTGCTGTATCTCGAACAGTCCGCTGCGGGGAGTGGTATCGAGCCGGTGCAAGGTGACCGTCCCATCCTTCCCTCACCACATGAACCACTACCGGCGAGGCCTTGGCACATTGGATATCTACCGGTCTGGGGTATGAATTTCCCCCAGGATGGTGAGACGGGACGAGGATGCTGCAGGGTGAGCTATTGAACATCGTGCAGGACGGGAGAAAAGGAGGAGAGCGGTGTGGCGGGATTTGGTGAAAGTGTTTCCGCGAATGGCGGTGGGTTTGAGCTGTTTCTGCTGCACGAAGGGTTCGCTGGGCGTGGGCCTCGGCACGCTGCGGGATGCACAGTTGCGGGAATTGCTGAGTGCAGATTGTGTCTTTGAGAGGAGACGTGCGTGATGGTGAGCTCAAGTACTGTTTTGCAGAGAAGGGTGGTGGCTTGGTGAGAATAGAAACACTCAACCTCAACCTCGGCTGCAAGTGACCACCGCCTCGGAACAAATTTATGAGCATGCAACGAGTGAGTAACGGGTAGGTATTCGAATTTCAGGCTGTGCGAATCTGTGGTGCGGAAGAATTGGGTCATGATGATGACAAGTGAAGACACACATGTAGAGCCATTCCTATTGACTGTGGGGTTCACCTTTTCAGATCGCACAAACTGTAATGCCGCAAGAGAATCAGAAAGTCATTTGAAGGAAAGGGCTTCTTGATTCGCGTTACCGATTGCGAAAGGCATTGAAGTTCTGGTTGCAGTATCGATTGCCCTGGCTCTCAGCCTACAGAACGCCTTGATGCTGATCCCTATGCTCATCCACGCAGTCATGCCACAAGAACGGAACTGACTTGTTGATACAGACACGGTTTACCCTGGAGTTGCTGTCACATAATTCTGAGACTCGTTTTATGCCGATGCATTGTCTATCTGGCCGTCCCTCATCGATGTCAAATACGTGCCGTTGAGTTTCATTCCCTTATTCAGGTTGCCCCTAGCTTACTGCCCGTAGTAAGGGAACTCTCTGGGCATGAAATCAAGAGCACTGCCTGCTCGACGTGATTGAGACCCAAGAGACATCCCCATTATGCAATTGCACTTTCAATTGCGGTTGGCAAGGCTCTGCTTGCTGTTCCCACTGCTGGGTGGAATCGGGACGATGATAGTATTTCCCGTCGTCTGGATCATGTAACCGGGATATGAGCTACAATGCAATGACTCTTCCAGCACTCATCGATACCGGGTCAGCCATGACCCGTCAGCGGGCTTAGAGCTTGTGGCTTTAATACCCACAACCGTGCCATGGAGCTGAACATTATGGTCCAAGGCTGTCTCATCACCAACTTGGTCACCGAGGACCGAGTCGAGCCTGTCGAGAACACTATGCAGCAGTGACAGATGTCTGTCTTCTCTCAGTGTTCTATCCACAGCGAGCACAATCCCGACTGCTCACTTGCCGTCTTAGTTACTGGATTCAACAGTGAGGATCCCGGCGAACTGTTGTAATCTGGGGTCTCAAAAGTGAGGCACTACTCTCGCCATCCACTCGATCCCAAGAAGTCATCACGTGTGTCCTTGCGTTCTGCCGCAGCCTTCGCGCCGTAACTTATGCTGTGGCCTCACAAGTTACACGTTCGAAAGAAAGCCTAGAAGCCATCGTACTTTGCTGTTGCGCAATTGAGCTTCTGACGGTCTTCTGAGCAACGCATTGCAGATTAAGCAATGTAATGATATGTATCGCTCGAGAGCCATACTTAACTATGAGGTTTGCGTGAAAGGCTCATCGTGTTGGCCATCGGGATGGAGACAATTTAACTCGTCTATCCTTCCTTCAAGTAACGACATGCTCGCCATCTCTTTCAAATCGAAATGAGCATCTTATATCTCTCAAGATGACATAACGAAACACCATGAACGAGGTATTGTCGAATGAGATTGGCAACAAAACGCTTGTCTTCAGTAACTTTCGGTCCATCAAACAGGAGCGAGCCTGATCATCTTGACGAACCTGGATTGGAATGAGTTCACGGAAAGCTGAGACTTGGGCACTCGGTAATTCAAAAAGCTCCTTTCTCGAGCTGGAAACATCGTACCGTGCGGTAGGTACGTCGACCCAGGCCATCCTGGAACCATTTGATGAACATTCTGCTCGAGAGATGAGATGTGGATTCTGTACAGCTTATCGCAAGGGGTTTCCGGTTGTGAATTGGCACCCTTGCGGTGAATTCATGCTGTTTGAAAGTGGGAGACTGGATTTGCTTGACCGTCTGTGGAGCATGAAGTCCTATCTACACGATCCTGATACCTGGAGGAGCCAACCATCGGAGCGGACCCGGAGCGACGGACCTGCTCCGAAACATGTCGTTCGATGGCGCCGCAACTTTCCCCTCATGACTCGGTTAGCGTCTCCAGAACCTGTGGAGATTTCCCCAGGTATTCCTTTGCAGTCGGCTGTACAAGCTTGCAATTGTTCGCCCAGAGGTGTAAAAGACTTGTCCAGGTCTAAAGGGGTTGTCTTGGCTGGACCTGCCCAGACCTGACGCCGGCAGGCTAAGAAAACGACAAGATGCTCGAGTGTCTTGGGCATCTCTTGTCTTTACGTTTGATCTCTTGTCCCTACGGTTGGCATCGTACAAGACGGGAGAGGCCGGCCGATCGCTGGGCGTACCAAGAAATGCAACTTGGCATGAAGACGTAAAGAAACGACTTTATGAAATGTCCAAGTATCTTGACTCTTTTCCAGCGGCTATAGTGTAATTATAAAGTGCAGACAACTTGGTGCGTTTTCGCTTGAACGTGAGCTTGCATATCGCTATTTCGGATCGGACCCCGGGGGGGAGGAAATGAATGAACGTAAGACTATTCCTCAAAGAGACACCAAGACTATCATGCTGAGAAAGGCATCGGTCATCATCTGCTCTCAAGACAAGGTCGTCCGGGTCAAGTCCGACGACCGGTAGTTGAATCCTCCAAGAACCGGCCTTCACCGTCGAGCGGTCTGGGTCGTTGGGCAGGCAATCTAGATCTGGGGTTGGGGGGAGGAGACGTTTCCCCGCCGGCGAGGGTCCGACGGCACGCGCTTCGTTGGTCTCTTCTGCAAACGTGCTTCGAGATCTCAGCCGTTTTTTTTGGAGATTCCTTTGGGGCAAGACTGGTGAAATGGGGTTTCAAATCCACTAGAGTCAAGAGGCCAAGGCAGCAGAAGAGAGTTCACTTCTCCACGTGTGGTACGTGCATCGAGCTATGTCTCATCAACTCGGCGGTGTTAGTCTTGGCTGAATGGATCATGGAAGTTTGAATTTTCTCGAAGGAAAGGATGGGCTAGATGTTGTTCGCGACGCTCTGGAGTTGCAACACGTGGACGAGCAGGATGTATTCGCTCTATGCAAGACACAGGTTGCTTTGGTAATGTGCTCAAATAGGTTATCCTTGAAGAGAATGACTCGGTTGAGTATAAATCCCAGAGTCACAATCTGAACAAGCTGTTGTCTGGTTGAGTGACTGTCGCGATCACATTCATTCAAGCTAACCAGCCACGCGTTGGGTGAGACCTTGCCACGCACAGCTGGGGTATTAAGCTTCTTTCGCTAACTCCACTCCAGCCACGCTTATTAGAGCGTAAGGTACACAGGCCCTGCCAATAATTCAACCATAAGTCGTCCTCGAATATCAGACTAGCTCGCCACGGCCACATGACCGACCCGGGAATCCTCCGCTTCGACCCCGGGAGTGCGTCCGATACTGCTCAACTGCCATTACCGCTTCCCCCCCCCAATTGCCAGCCGTAAGCGTTGCCGGACAGGCCAGAATCCACAATCAACACCAACTTGGAGTTCCCCATGGGCGCTTGGGTGCTCATCATTTGAGGGGTAGATCTGGGATTGTGGGTTTGGGTTCCTCCCGTGGGATGAGTTTAATGTCCCCGGACTTTTCCCCAGCTCAGCTCCATGGACTGTATATATAAGACCAGGGGACATCGCCGAGAGTGATTGGCAAAGCACCAACTCTCTAAGCAAGACATCTTGGACACACTCCATCGCCGGTGAACACTTGTCTTGTCTTGTCGTGTCGTGTCTTGTCTTGTATTCCCTTTTCAACTTTGTTGTTCCCATCACTGTGTTCACAAAGCAAATCAAGATGGCCAGCAACCCGACGAAGGAGGAGGGTGCTCCTCAGAACGCGCACGCGGAGCGCGTTTCCAAAGATGGATCCGAGTACAGGGACGAGAAGAACGTTGTCGAGGTCGAGGAGGGCGCCGTGCCTCGAGAGTGGCTGGAGCGCTACCCGCTGATCAAGGACAAGAGCCCTGAGGAGCTCAGAGCGCTGGAGAAGAGTCTTGTGCGGAAACTGGACTGGAAGTTCCTGCCAATGGTCTCGATCATGCTGATCATGAAGTAAGTCTTTTGTCTATCATCATTCCCATGCATGCAGACTCGGTGGATATGCTGACACAATGCGCGCTCAGCTACCTTGATCGCATCAACGTCTCTAATGCTCGACTCGCCGGCATGCAGGAGGACATGCACATGTCAGATACCGTTTGGTCCCTGGGCATCTCCATGTTCTACGTCGGCTACATCCTCACTCAAATTCCCGCCAACGTCATCCTCGCAAAGGGCAAGCCGCGATGGCTCCTCCCCTCATGCATGCTGGCTTGGTCCTTCGTCACGATCTGCATGCCCGCCGCCAAGTCTGGATGGGCCTTCTGTCTCTGCCGCTTCCTCGTCGGTTTCACCGAGGGTCCCTTCGTGCCCGCCGTGTCTCTGATGACTTCTTCGTGGTACACAAAGCAGGAGTCGCCCCTTCGCATGGGTATCTGGCACGCTGGAAACACCATCTCGCAGGCCATCTCTGGTCTTCTTGCG
Source organism: Sarocladiaceae sp. R1802 (assembly GCA_023628655.1). NCBI lineage: Eukaryota > Fungi > Ascomycota > Sordariomycetes > Hypocreales > Sarocladiaceae > Sarocladiaceae sp. R1802. Next base: position 290,105 of record JAMAKF010000026.1, read on the forward strand.
GCAGGCATCCTGACCAACATGGACAACATTGCTGGTCTTCACGCGTGGCAGTGGTTCCTTCTTCTCGAGGGCATCGTCAGCATCGTCGTCGGCGTTGCTGCTTTCTGGTTCATCCCCAACTTCCCCAACAACACAGGCACCTACTTCCTCACTGCCGAGGAGTCCGCCATGGCTGAGTACAGACAGACCGTCTCCGCTGGTGGTCTCTCTGAGGACGACGAGGGTGACTACGTCGGTGGCATCTGGACCATGTTGAAGGACCCCATCTCTCACATGTTCGCTCTCATCCACTTTGCCCTCATCATCGCCCAGTCTTACAAGGACTTCTTGCCTTCCATCATGGCTACTTTCGGCCTTTCGAAGATCACAACCTACCTCGTCCAGGCGCCACCGCCGATCGTGGCTTTCCTCGTCACGCTTCTGGTGTCTTGGAACTCTGGTCGTGTGCTGGAGCACGGATGGCATATCATTGTTGCGATTGTGGCCTGCGCCGTCGGTTGTGCTATCATGATCAGCACTCTGAACGTCGGTGCTCGATACTTCTCGCTCTTCCTGCTCGTGACAGGTCCCTTCGTTGGTCTCAACGTAAGTATCAGCCGCTCCGTGATTTGCATCCTCATCACTAAGACTATATCTCACAGCTTCAAATCTCCTGGGAAACCACTGTCGTCCCTCGTCCTCGTACCAAGCGTGCGGCCCTTATCGCCTACGCCAACTGCGTCTCCTCCGTCAGCCACTGGTTCTCACCGTACTTCTTCCTCCGCAACCAGGAGCCTTACTACCAGACTGGTGGCGGTGCCATCATCACTGGCTGCGGTATGACAGTTATTGGTGTCCTGATCACAAAATGGTGGTGCAACCGGAAGAACAAGGCTCTTGAAGCTGCAGAGCAAGCAGCTGGCCTTCCCAAGGGATGGAGGTTCGCAACCTAAAGCCTGACTCGGCTGCATACCACAAACCACATTTGATAAAATGGTCTTGGGAGACATCATGTTAATAGCAAGGGCCAAGCAATGCTGGTCAGGAAGCAGGGGCGCGCAAGTCTATGAAACCTGTTTAGCGTTTGTGCACGAGTTCTCGATGAGCTTTGCGGCGATCCTGTTTTATGAATATCAAGTTATGAATGACTGCAAGTAACTATCGTTCACGGGATACACTGATGCACTGCTTGCCTGTCTTCTGGACTTACGGGTAATTCGATTGAGACCCAACGCTAGACTCTGCCTATCAATCTTTGCGATGTCTGTTGCCCGAACCTGGAGAGTTGACAGTGTAGCCCAACTATGGATCAGAACTCATGATAGCCAATCTTCGTTCCCAGAAGTGTAATATCCGGCATGTCTATGCATTCAGCCTCCCCTTCTCCACCTGACAAGCATCTCTTCTTAGGCGTGACAGCACGAGTCACTGCACGCCAACTCTTCATGGGTCGTTCTTCTGGCGTATCAGCTCGTTGCCTTACCAACAACTCGATTCTCTCACAGCCCCATCAAGGTGCCAGCCTCTCGGAACGCGCCTAGTCTACCTATCCAGCTAATGAACCGCAAAACGTCCCATCAGCGCCCAACCTCCACCCATCATCTCGCAAAACCAGGGCGTCCAGCCCCAGCTCTCATCTCCTTGCGACAATATCAAACGACGAGCGCAAGCCATCATCGTCACCGGAACCTGCCCGCGTGCCCGGGGGTCTCTGCACCCGCCGCCTAGTCAGTGGCGGACATGGGTTGTGACAGTCCACGCCCCTCCCTGGGCGCTACCGCCGGCCAGAGTCTCGGAGCTGAAGCCATGCCAGGGGAACGGGCCCGCGGGAGAGCTCCGTCCGGACGGTGGGTGAGGGAGCGTTTTATGGCGTTTGACATTCATATCGTGAGCAGGGGGAATAATTGATCTTTTGATGGATTTCGAATTGATCGACGGATGTTGCCGGGAGTTGCCAACTGCTTTACTGTCAGTTGATTACGGATGATCTCTTGCAAGTGAGGGAAAATGGTAGACTTTCATGTCCTCATGTTGGATCCCGCAACTACGACGCGTCTTTCATCTGGCATCGAGCTCTGAACCGTATGTCTACCACATTGTCGTAAGTTATTTGTCCAGCTCTTTGCCAACTCTCTGCAACAACTTTTGGCAACTCTGTTTAGACAGCCCTCCGTTACAAACGCTACACTATTTCACGTCCTTTCTTCAGGTCCAATAAATCATTCAATGATCAAATCAATCAATCAATAAAGACATAAGACCCATCTTCCCATCCGCTCGGTCCATCCATCATCTCTTTCACACACCTCTTCCCCCCCTGATCCCCTGCCCAGCACCGGCTTCCTCTCCCCGGCACCAGACCCATTCTCTCCCCCCTTGGCACTCATGACGCCAACCTCACCCTGTCCGCCGGGCCGCTCCCAAACGACAAAGTCCCAATTCACGTCCGAGCGCGCACACGCGCGCAGCGCATGCATCGTGTCTGCAACAACCTTACTCACCCAATCTTTTCAACTCAGGACTGAGCGCGCGAGCGGTGCTCAACTCTCGGCTGCTTGGCCCCCCCTCCCCTCCGGTGAAACCCGTCCAATTGTGTTCTTGACATACATACTTTGACAGGATTCTCTCTTCTTTGCAGAGGAGAGTCTCCCCCCTCCCCCCCTGCATGCCCCGGACGCATTAGCATTCGCTCACGTGGGTTGATGTTCAGACGTCGCTTTGACACTTTAGTCCCGCTACTCAGCTACTCGTTCGAGTGTAGTCCAACATCTTTTCAGCCAAGGGGGGGCAAACACCAGCCTAAGACATTCACTTCCTCCCCATGACTCGTGATCGTTTCGGGTGGCCCGAGGCGGGTACAGCCGGGGCGGGCGAGTGCGGTCGTTCCCTTTTCCTAGCGCTGGGACTAGACTAGACTGACTGACTGACTCTCTCTCTCTCTCTCTCCACTCTATTCAATTTCGTTGCTGTAGAAAGGCTGAACGAAGCTAAGTTTCTAGTGAGGCTAAGCGGGACGGGCGATGGATGGATGTTTTGAATCCAAATGTCTCGGATCGGGACGTTTTCGGGATGAGGCGGCGATGGCCTCTACTTTGTTGACGGCTTGTATCAGGGAGAGACACGATCTGGCCGGCCTTGGTGATATCGGATCTTATACTCTATCCAAGGTTCGTCTGTTTGGATGCGAAACAATGGCTTTGTTGAAGAGCAAGTAGCGCAGCGACTCGGGCCTTCAACAAGTCCAAGCACATGCTCTCTCAACTCACATTGACTCTTTGTCGGAGCCTTGTCGGCAACAAGTCGATAAATCCCACTGGCGCCAATTGAATTGATCTTCATCCTTATCTCGTCTCACAGCATTCACCCATCTCCTCGGAACTTCTCCATCCACCACCAGACAGTCGAGACACACCCACCCCCATATCCCATCTCTATCACTCCGTCTATCCGCCCATTCATGCCCAACCAATCTCCAAATCAAACTCTATTCCCCCGTCTCTTCGGCTACACGCGAGCCAGAATCTCGGGCCGCCCTCCAAGAACGACATTCCCCGACCAACACTCCTCTCCCCCCTCCCAGATCCCAGCAGATATGACATTGAGGCCAAGCTACAGGGAACACACAAGTCATGTTCAAATAGTCGGTGCCTGGAATGGGTGTCACAGGGGTGCGTGGTCGAGCACAAGGTCATTACGCCGAAACCGAGACTGCGAGAGAGAGTGTTATAGGTGTGCGATTACTGCGTCGCAGAGCACGGAGACTGGGTTCCTTTGCTTCGAGAAGATTTCTGGAAGGGCGTGGCAGGAGATTAGGTCCAGGATCATGATTCGTGGCGATACGAAGGGCTTGTCACGATCATGATCCATGGACTTGTGTCATGATGGTGTGAATCTACCTTCCTCATCTGTCTGCTTATCGAAAAATCGAATCGAAGGCGTACACGCCGCTCACAGCACCGGCAGCTGATGTTCGTTCGACCGAGGCCGTCGAGGTCTTGCACTCGGGAGACCTGCTATCACTGCGCCCGGATCTGACCGTGTGCTCGGTCCTCTTCTACGTGGTGTTGTTCGGTTTCGCATCACCCAACCATCTCTCAATACACCTTTTTCTTCTCTCGAGAGCATCTGCGGAGGGAGCCGATTACTGCGCACAAAACCGCTCCACTGTGGTAAGTCAAATCCTGTTGCTTTATTGATGACCCATGTATCGTACAAGCAGCAACGAGGCGTCTCACGACAAATGCTCTTCATCCAGCCTCCAAATATGCTCCGAGGGTCCACAGGCTCGGCTCGCTCCCTCAGCATGGTTTGCTCTCTCCACTGCCATGCCACATTGCAACCAGAATGAGGTATGCCAATCCACCTGACCCAAAAGACAGAAAATCCAAGGTTCCGTTGCTTTCCTGCACGCCCAAACGCCATACCACAAAAGTCAAGACTCCATCTCAGGTCCAGTCAAGACATCACATCCTCTTCCACCCCTTCCCCCTCGGCCTTCCCAGCGACCGACAATTCACGCACCCGCTGCACTGCCGGTGATTCTATACCAGCGATGCCCCGACATGTCCCTGTTTCTGCTCCCCCTCTTCTTTCCTCTCTCCGCCGCTGCCGGGCCGTAACGACGACTGTCCCCTCTCCGGCCACGCCACATCGTCCTGCCTTCCCTGCGGATAATCTGCGAGCCCGTAGTCGTCCATCTCTTGGAGATCTTTCTGGTGTTCTGCGCGGTCGGCTCTGCGGCGGCGGAAGTGGAAGAAGAGGGCGAGGGAGATGACGACGATGAGGACGACGCCGCTGTCAAGTGGTGGTGGTGGTTAGCAAGAGGTTTAGGTGATTCGTGAAGAGTAATGGGCAGGATGGCTTACACGATGGAGCCTCCAACGATCCATTTGACGGGTGAGCTACCGCTAGGCTTTTCGCGACGGAGAAGCGCGTGTGCGCCGGTGGATGCGGTGGCTTGCATGATGCTGTCCGTCGATCCTCCTTGTGATGATGACCTTATGATCGTGATCTCGTCCGAGTCGTTGCCAATCTTTCCTCTCGAAGAAATTGAAGAGCCAGCGCTAGCAGAGGAAATACTTGGCGACGATGGTGAAAGCTCTAGGTTCGATTGCGCGTCAATGATTGATGATGGACGGTCGTATTCGGCAGCAAAGGCGCAGCAGCAATTGTTATTTGGACGCGGTCCCCCTCGTATCCGGCAAACCTGGCCCGTGGAAGCGTGAACCCAAAAGTCCGGGCCCCTTGTTCAATCGCCCTTCAAAGCTAATTCGTCTGCGCGCGCTACGGACGGACGTTGTCAAAGAAATGCGATATTGTATGGTCAATTCGAATGTTCGGATATCGTTGTTGTCGAATGGAATGCTGAGGTCGAACGAGTGTCGATCGCGGGCCCGCCTGCGCGCGAACTAGTAGTACTGTCGATGAAGAATCCCAGGGGTGCGATAACGTGTGGGAGAAAAAAGAAGGGACCTCCCCGCGAAATGCCACGTTATTGGGGAGAGATAGCGAGGGAGCCAAGGGACAGCCAAGAGCAGCGAAGTAGAAAAGGCGAACCTGTCTCGTCGGGAGTGGATTGCGAGATGAACAAGGGGAAAGCAGGGGAAAATAAGGGTGGGCTTCCCTCAGAATGGCAGTTCAATAATTATCGACGGAGCAATCTCGGTGGCTCTACCTTTTGCCGCAAAGACCAATTGGCCCCCCTTCACGATGATGGAATGGGGGATTCCGGAATGGTCAATTGCCCGTTCTTTGCACCAGGGCCAATGGGGATTTTGATTCAAGGGCGATGGATGGCATTCCTCGTCTGAAGTCGGTTTTGGACGACGTCACGCGCAGCTCCTGCAGGGTCTGGGAGGCGCTGGTGAAACCGCTGCAAGACAACGGCGGCGCAACAGGGAACCGGGCCACTAGAACCGCTGGGGTCGGCGGTGCTTCAGTGGCACAGACCAGCTGAGTTAAGCTCAGCCACCACGCTGCAGCCACTGAAGCCACAGCCAGGAGCAAGACGCTCTGAGTGGCCGCTTCCCCTGAAGCTTTCCCCTACAGCACTCCCCCGGATTTCGTGAGCTTCGATCGACTTTCCATCGAATATCCCAACCATCCCGACGAGACGGGAGTCACTTGCAGCGTAACACAGGTCGTTATGACCGCTCTGGGAGACTTTCATGGCGCATATGGGTCTGGATGCTGGGAGACTTAAAACTTTGATTCCATACTCGTCTCGTCATCAGCTTCACTTCTTCTCCCTCTTCTCCTGCTCCTTCTTCTCCTCCGCCGTCCTCTTGTACTTCCTCGGATCCTTTCTACTCATCAAGTTCCGGTTTCTCGTTCCCTTGCCTCCCTCCCAGAATCCCCGGCCTGTCTTCCCAATCACGCTCCTCCCACAGAAACCGCACGCCTCCGGTGCATATCTCTGTTCCCGACTACACCACCCGCACACCATCCGCGAAGCCCACTCGTGCTCGTGATCCTCTGCAGCGTCATGACACCTATCACAGGCGTGGATCCGCTCGCAGCATGAGAACCGGAACCAGCGGTATGATCGCTTGTAGTGCGAGCAAGAGCCACGCTCCGGCAAAGCTTCGCCTGCGTGGAGTCCCAGCTTCTCGACTCGACGGCGGGGGCCCATTGTTGGCGGTGCCGAAGACCCGGGTGTGATGAGGAGGAACTTGACGTCCGGCAGCTTGAACGTGAATTTGCCGTGGCACTCACGGCACACGTTCGTCATGCTCTCGCCTCGCACAGAAACGATTCCGGGCGCTGATGTCGAGCACCGACCACATGTAGGAACGAAAGTGCTCGGCAGCATGTCTGTCACTTTGCATCCCAACAGATCAAGAAAGCCCGCCCGTACAGAGTGCTCGTGCACGAGCTGGGCACGAAACTTGGCCGTCATCGGCGTTGCGCACTTCTTGCAACTGCTCGCCTTCTCCACGCCGGGCTTCAACGCTGCAAAGTCGTTGACCGTTCGACAACGATCGCACTTGACGCTGATGCTCAGCAGCGCCACCTGCAGGATCTCAATATGGTGGAGCTCGATCGATGGGAAGCTCAGCATCGTGCCTCGCTCGGGCGTGTCGCCAGGCATGCTCGCCTGCTCCTCCCCGTGTCCATGCTCAGCTTCCGGGCCATCGTTGAGGCCTACACCGCCAGAGGCTTCCGCATCTTCGGAGCCAGATGATTCTTCCGAGTCATCTTCGTCATCACCGCAGAAGTCCCACTCAGGCGGTCGAATGCGCACGAACCCCTTTCCTTCGACCAGGCGTCCAGGCAGATCCGATCCTTTGACCGAATGGTCTTCCTCTTGCGCCCGCTGCTCCTCTTCCCGGACTGCTGCTGACGCCGCCGCCGCTTCTTCGGCCGCCAACGCAGCGGCCTTGGCCTGCGCCTGCTTGCACAGGTTGTGAAGGTTCTGTGCCAAGTAGTTCATGTGGCTCATGAGCGTCATCTGCTTTTGCTCCGAAGCTTTCTCCGTGAACAGATCCTCCACCGGCTCTGCATCAGCCGCCTCTGCCTCGTTGAGTTGAACCCGTAGATCTTGCAAAGGATATAACAGTGGGACGATCATGTGGAGGGTTCGAACCGACCGTAGACCCGAAGGTAGTTCGGAGCGGCGTTTTGGCTCAATGGACAGGGTGTAGACAATGCCGTCCGCTGACCTTCGGTATTCTGGTGTGCGGCCCATCCTCGCCTCCAGCTGTCGAACCTCTTGCGCCCTCCGTGCCTTTGCCTCTGCGATCTGATCCTTTGAATATGCTTCCTCCGGCTTGTAGAGAGCCGCAACGGGAGCCTTCGTCGTAGCTTTGGCAGAAGGCACATTTCGATCCGGTCCTTGCTGAGATGTGCTAGCCTCCGCCCTTCCGACCGGTGCCTCAAATCTCCTCGTGTCCTTGTATGAAACGATCTTGATCGTCTCAACTTTCTGCTCCGACAAGAACCGTTCCAGATTCTTGTCCAGAGCGTTCATCAACGCCAGCAACGACGCTCCCTTCCTCTCTTCCACGAGCCCCTCCCATCCCCTCTCGACATTGATTCCAAAGCCCCTCGGGATGTCCTTATTCCTCACCAGCAGACTCGGCTTCTCCTCGGGATAGCCCTGCGGGACACGCAGATCACACTCGAGTTGCGTGAGCTCGTAGGGAAAATCGGGATCTGAAGGCGTGAGATTGAAGTGAAGAGAGGTCGAGCCATCTGGCGCAGTGAACTCTTGCGGGGAGAAGCGTTTCTTGATCTGGGAGATGTGGAATGTGCGGGGGTCCTCTGTTTGTGAGGCAGGAACGGGTTTGGGGACGACGCGGGAGGTGTTTGGTGCTTTGACAGCTTGTTGGCGGGATTTGGGCGAGCCATCCGCCTGAGAGGTGAGTGGCATCATGATGGCGGTTTGATAGAGGATGTTCGGGCTTGATGAGAGGATGGTGATGGTCAAATCGGTGTCCTGTAGATGAAAATTCGGGGTTTCTCAGTAATACGTGAACTCCCCAACGCCGAATTATGATGCAATGACACAAATGAAACTGAAGCCGCGTGATGAGAGAGGTTGGGACCGAAGAACGAGGCGTGGCAAAGCTGTGCACTATAAAGGGAAGGACGTCATTGACGGCCCATCTCGATGTTCTGCAGGGTAGCCGTCTTTGCTACGTAGATCCACCGTCTCAAGGTGACTCATTCTGCGCCATCTTCATTCAGCCTCGATTCATTCGTCTTAGCTTGCTGATCATCTATATGTTCTCATGGCAGTTTGTGATTCTCAGGCATGCGCTAGGCTATCTTGGATCGCTTGTGTAGCTGGTGCGGTGACTCAGATGACATCGAGTCCTTCAAGTGGCTTTGATATGGGAATGATTTTGGGTCACCCGAATCGTGTGAGTCAGCCAGTGACCAGTGGACTTCTCTCGAAATCTACCTTACTCTGTGAAAACTCGATGATACTGATTACTGACTGCAAAATTAGTTCGCCACCCTTATTTTTTTGCTCTTCGCTGCCCGAGCGTCCGGGCCGTCACCACGAGCTTCTAGTCGAGGTCTATCGGTTGCTTCGAGCCACCCTATAGCCCACCTCAAGTGTCTGCATGATGCCCCGAAGTGAGGTGGAAGGTGGAACAGCCAGCTCGGGCCCCTCACTGCTTTCGGAAAGAAAACAAAGACCGACAATCACATGCGAACGCCCTGAACAACCTTAAGATCTTTCCCCGTCTCGCAGAATCCTACCCCCATTTTACAATTGGACTACCCCATGGGGCATTACGATCTAACGTTGTTCCTGATTTTCTAGATCTCCCCATGACCACCATTAGCCGATGGTGGCCGAGAAGGTGCAAAAAGCACCTTGGAGATCATTACCTCGCATTTAATGCTCGCTTCGGCACGGGCGAATCTGTGACAAGAACTCCAACCGAGGTATACGTGGAAGCTTGAAATTGCAATAGCATACTACTATGCGATCGTTACAAGAATACAAGGAGCGCCACGATGGCAAGTACCTACGTCGTAGATGCAGCCTGAGCAGCGCAAATGTGAGGTGGTTTCCGAGGCTGAAAGCCCACACGCGCATCATGTGATTCAGCCAACCCGCACGAGCTCTTGCAGCTGGGCATCCACTAAGGTTTCAATGAGGATCCATAAGTCAAGCATTTGTCCTGCACAGGCGAGCGTCTAGGTCAAAGCCAAGAATCTCCGAACCCTGCGAGCGAGCTTATTGCGGCGGGGTCAGTCGCAAAGCAAGCCACACCTTGGCAGCTGTTGGTGGCCAGCAAATGACACCGTGCCTTGCGGAAAGCGTATTGGATCACGCGGCCAGGGAACTCAGCCAAGACGCCACGAAGCTTTGAATGGCGACCAGACTTCAACTTGTGCACAGCTTGGCTGCTCGAGACAGAAGGTATGGTTGCCTCCTGCCTTGGCATCTAACCAAGCACGCGTTGGCGGAAAGCGCAAAGAAACTCAGCATGGAGCTGCGCCCACCGGAGAATGCGTCAAGACTTGGCGATGTAAATAGTGGCAAGGCCGAGGACAATGGGCCAGGGTTGGGGGATGGATGGCAGGCAACAAGTTCACCGTTGTTGGGTGCAATAGAGGCGTAAGCGTGGTTTATACTACGCCAAAATCTGCGTCAGCGTTAAGTTTGTCAAAATGGCTTGATGTAAGAAGCGGCGTCAGCAACAACCGTATATTAGCCCCCTCATCCAAAGACGTTTGTCCTGCACTTTTGATCAGTTTGGCGCTTCCTACCACACTTGGAAGGTGTGTTGCTTGCGAATGAAGCGTCTGATGAGTGTTGGCTCGTCGGGAATCAGATTCGGCTGGCTCGGATGATGCTCCCATGGTCGTGATCCGCGATCCAGAGCTGTGTCGTAACGTGCATCGCCATCGCCGAAGTTATGACAGCTGGCTGCCAGTCTCAGCGCCAAAAGCTTCGTTTACACGGAGCCGACTTTGAGGTCCAACCCACAGCGATACATCGACGGGCCTTCTCATGTGAGAAACGGCTTATCAAAACGGCGACAGGACGTGGCGAGCTGTTCGCTGACTGCGATCAGGGTGCCTCGGACCTGTCCCGGTCGGGACGATCGGGAGAGTCAGCAAGGAGAAGTGGCCGTGCGTTGGACACGCATCCCGGTATAGACTGTCCGATGTCTTATGAGCTAGCACATCCTCGAGGGAAGGTCGGTCATCAAAAACTGTTGCTAAAGCCCAATGTTTGGGTGGGAACACCTTCGAACCCGGGAGAAATCTGTTCGAGGACGTAGGAACTGAGGGTTGCAAAATCGCTAAGTTTCATTGAACTCATGTCATGGCGGGAGAAAGCGATGAAATCTGCTGGATCGCATGGCCAAGCAAAAAGGGACACTGGGCGACGCATGTTCACAATGTGCTTCCTGTACTACGTACCCTTGAAGAACCGGGGTGAGCGTGGAGCCCCGCCCCCAAATGACCTAGGTATGTTTGAAAGTTGTCAGCCAGCCAGGCATTGAGAGTTGGAGCAGAAGCGGACGCGACAATGTCGATGAGGGCGGATGATGTGGCTTTTCTGGCTAATGACGATGCATCTGGCAAGAACCAGGAACCAAGAGGAACAAGGACACCAGTCCACAGGTAGCTGAGGTACAGGTACTAGGACAATGCTGGGCGCGACGGATTGCGATAGTGTGCACAGGTGGCAGTAACTTAGTGTTCGCAGGCGAAAGTTCTGATTGGCTCAAGAGGGTCAAGACCCGCGTCCAGCGCTTCACCCCAGTGACGGCCTGGCACTGTACTAGTGGTTTCGTACTTCGCTTATAGGGACTATGAAACAAGGTAGGTAGTAATGATCAGAGAGGTGTCAAGGTGCTCTCTACCGTGCCAACGGACGTATGTGAGCCAAGTGCAAGCGACTCTGACATTTTGACCAAAGGATCTGCATCTGTGTAAGCACGAAATCAGGGTCGTTGCGGCAGAGCCAGTACCAGGGGCCTGGACCATCTTCCAAGTTGTTGGTGCAGACGGACAGCCAGGCCATGTGGCTGGACGGGACAGTGATAGTGCTCCTAATGAGCAAACCGGAGTTACGATGTTGTGACTTGGCCGCAAGAATACCGCTCAGTAATTAAGTCCGACTCGCTGCGGGTGTATGCGCAGCTGGTCCAGCACTTGATGTCAGAGTGGCATATAACTTGACTATGCAATCGGCAGCGGGGATGCGATTCCTGCAGGTCGTCACCAAGTCCGATCGTTGGAGATGCGTCCACAGGCACTGTAGCAACCTTGAGTCCAGTCGTCATGCTTCAGTGACACTGGACTGCCAGTGGCTGCAGTGAGTGCCCGCAAACCCAGTGCCACTGGCGCTGTAACGAGTCCTTCAGCCGTGGCAGTGATGCCAAGCGCCCTGAACCCCCCTGTAGCGTAGCGCCCTCCTCTAGCTCCCCTGGGCGACGCCACTACGACCCTCTCTCGTGACGACAACCCCAAGCTTTAGCTCCTACGTAACCGTGGCCGTAGCTGCCACCACCTCCGCTGCTTTTCCCCTACCTTCCCTGCCACCGTGCACTCCGCTCCCAAAGCTCTCCTCTCCTCCCCATCCTTCGATACCCCAAACCATCACGACCTGTGTCTTCCCTTTGCGCGGCCGAATACATCTGCCTCACCTGGTCGCCTCGCTGAGCTCTCACTACGCGATCCGCGCTCTCACACTCCTCAGCAGTAAGTTTCCCCTTGCAGTCGGAGCTAGCTCAAGCTATCTCCATCTTCGCGACTTCCCGCCCCAACCATTCTAGGACCGTGGCTGATCTCCTTCTTCCTCCTACAGATTTTCTTCTCAGCGTTTACCTGCCTTGACCACCTGAACTCCCTCGCCTGCTCTGTACGCCCAGCCTCACTACAGCTGACCTGCACTCGGCCCTCTGGAGATTCGCTAACACCACCTTCTCAGTCACGATGGCTCCTTCAGCTCACTACAAAAAGTCCCACAGCCTCCCTCTCCACCCGGTCGAGAAGGCGCCTTACAGCGTCGAGGTCGAGGGTGTTGAGAAGAAGCCTGGCGAGACCATCCCTCGCCGCAATGCCCGCTTCTCCAAGGAGCTCCAGACCAAGCCTTTCCCCGAAGTCAACACCATTATCGACCTAGTGAAGCGCAGCGCAAAGATCTACCCCAACCACAACTGCATGGGTTCCCGCAAGATAATCAAGCACCACAAGGAGACGAAGAAGATCGACAAGAATGTTGGCGGTGAGATTCAGAAGGTCGACAAGACCTGGCAATTCTTTGAGCTGTCTGGCTACTCTTTCATCACCTTCAAGGAATATGAGCAGCTCATTCTTGAACTCGGCTCCGGTCTGCGCGCCCTGGATCTTGGTGCCGATGGAAAAGTTCACTTCTTTGCTACAACCAGGTATGTATCAATCTGCAAAGCCTGCCCATCTCGTGCTATGTGCTCAAGAGACTAACTCATCCGGCAGTGTCCCGTGGATGTCTCTTTCGCACGCTTGCGCCTCCCAGTCCATCCAGATCGCCACTGCTTATGATACCCTCGGCGAGGAAGGCGTTGAGCACACCCTGCTCCAAACCAACGCTGCTGCTATGCTGGTCGACCCTCACCTTCTCAAGACTGCTGCTGGGCCCCTCCGAAAGTCCTCTGTCAAGTACGTCATTGTCAATGAGGACTGCATCTTCACCGAGGGTGGTGAGATCGAGGCTTTCAAGGAGGCCAACCCTCAGTTCAAGGTCATCACCTACAACGAGCTGCGCAAGCTCGGTCAGGAGAACCCCGTCGAGCCCAACCCTCCCAAGCCTGAGGACACTTTCGCTATCATGTATACCTCCGGAACGGGTGGCAGCCCCAAAGGCGTGATTGTCACTCACGCTTCTCTCATCGCTGCAGGTGAGTTCCTTCTTTCAGCAGCATGCTGCATGCCTGTCTATTTGGCGATTTAGATGACTGACCTTCGTACATAGTCACTGGCCTGTACCACGTCATCGAATATTGCGTCAGCGACAGCGACGTTGTCCTTGCCTACCTGCCGCTGGCACACGCTATCGAAATGGCTGTTGAAAGCCTGGTCCTGCTCATAGGAGGCACTCTCGGCTACGGCAGCCCCCGAACGATCTCCGATACATCTGTGCGCAACTGCGCAGGCGATATGCGCGAGCTCAAGCCTTCCATTTTGGTTGGCGTGCCGCAGGTCTGGGAGACCATCAAGAAGGGCGTCATGGCCAAGGTCGAGGCTTCCAGCGGCCTGGCTAAGAACCTCTTCTGGGGTGCCTACAACTACAAGAACTTCATGATTCGAAACAGGTTGCCCGGTGCCAACATGTTCGACAGCATCGTGTTCGGGAAGGTCAAGGAGATGACCGGAGGCAACCTGCGTTTCACTTTCAACGGTGGCAGTCCAATCGCTGCCAACACGAAGAACTTCGTCTCATTGCTTCTCGCGCCCATGATGACTGGCTACGGTCTCACAGAGACTGCCGCCAACGGCGCTCTGAATTCCCCCTTGCAGTACACGCCGGATACTCTGGGTGCCCCGCCCAGTGCTGTGGAGGTCAAGCTCGTTGCACTCCCTGACTTGGGCTACGAGACAGACGGCAACAAGCCTCAGGGTGAAATCTACATTCGTGGAGCGGCCGTCACCAAGGAGTACTTCCAAAATGCCGAGGAAACAGCCAAGGCCATCACCGAGGATGGCTGGTTCAAGACCGGTGACGTTGGCGAGTGGACTTCTGAAGGCAACCTGCGCATCATTGACCGTGCGAAGAACCTGATCAAGCTTTCTGGTGGCGAGTACATTGCGCTCGAGAAGCTCGAGACCATCTACCGTGGTTCGTCGCTCGTGCTGAATGTCATGATTGAGGCTTCACCTGAGCACTCCCGCCCCATCGCTGTCATCACTCCCGTCGAGAACGCTCTCGCCGCCGAGGCTAAAAAGCTTGGTGTCGACTCCCACAGCATGCACCACGATGAGAAGGTTCGCAAGCTTGTGCTCAAGGACCTGCAGGAGCACGCCAAGACGAACGGCCTAAAGGGCATGGAGATTGTCGCGAACGTAGTCATCACTGACGAGGAGTGGACCCCACAGAATGTAAGTACTTTTGGCCTGAGACGGGCGGAACGAACAACTCGCTAACAAGTTGATGCAGGGCCTCGTGACCGCTACTCAAAAACTCAACCGCCGCGCCGTCCGCGAGAAGTACGACAAGGAGCTCAAGGAGGCCTTCTCGAAGATCTAATAATGACTAACGGATCAAAATATCGAGCAATTCCTCCCACCAAAGTAAACCATGCTGTATTGCGCTTTCACGACGTTGTATTTTGATTTTGTCTTTGATATCTTGGAGAGTATTGGACCGAGGGAGAAGGGATCACAAGGTGATACCGCCTGTAAAGCTGAGGTAGCAGGACCCGGAAGAGATGTTAGGTCCGAGTTATTAAGCGATCAAGTACAAGCCGTAATTTCTGTCTACTTGTCACCTGGGCACCTTTCTACGTTGTGATGGTTTGCAGAGCGTGACTTCAACGTCGGTACGAGAAAAGACCAACTTGTAGAATTTCGCTCCATATAGATGTGGCTATGACGTTTCGAAAACATGGTTGCAATCATTATCATCAGCGTTGGATGCTCGCTTCCCCGAATGCGTAGTAAAGCACGGCTCTCCTCCCTTCCCTTCTCCGCCGGCAGCTATACATCACTTCATCAAGATCTCTTCCATTCTTCACCTATGCCACATAGAGGATGACCTCTCTCTTCTTTCAACGAACCCATTCACCTCCCAGACTTCCTCCTGAAGAACGCCATATACGGCACGGCATCCGCCCCCGTCTTAAATACCCTCTCCCTTGCGTCCTCAGGTCCGCCACACCCGATCCTCACCTTCGTCACCCTCTCATCGTTGCAGCAGTACCATGCATACGGATCATGCGTCCCCTGATCTCTGACGTACGCGTAGTAATGTCCGCTATTCACCGACCCACCAACGTGGATTAGCACGGCGTAGCATTCGTAGTAAAAGGGACCCGTGAAGGCGCGGTCGTCGCCTACGCCGCTGGAGGGACTGCAGTCGGATGGGTGGAGGAAGTAGGGGGTGAGGTCGAGGTTGTTGAAGTCCCAGGAGACGCGGTCGACGCACTTGGAGGAGGAGGAGGCGAGGGATGTGGGGGAGTTGAAGCGGTTGAGGACGACGCAGACAAGGGGAGGCATGCGGGCGTAGTATTCCGAGCGGTCGGAGTTGGTGGCGCGGCGGCAGTGGTTGCAGTGGAAATCCTGGATGAGTTCTGGCTTGCACTTCTTCCGCATGGCGGCTTCCAGCGTGGTAGCCTCCGTCACGGGGAGCATGAGGCAGAACCATGATGAGAAGGTAAATGTGCGGGTAGCACACTCGCGGCATCGCACCTCAGTAACCTCCAGAAGGCGCCAGTACCTGTCGATGATGGACTGGTTGTACTGCAGGTGGTTCTGCCAGAACGAAACGGCTGTCTGCAGAACGGAGAGACCCGTCTTACTAGGCTCTGGCGGTTGCTTCTCCTTGCCTTGAACGTCTCGGCGAGTGTTCGTCTCGTCGTGGATGACATCGAGAAGGAAGCCCATGAACTCTTGTGCGTCCTGCTGATTGCTCCCACCGAATTGAATGCTGCTCGAACTTGCTTTGCAGACGTGACGAACATAGTCCTACATTCGGTGTCAGCACCAATGCCAGCGTATATGGAATAAATAGGAGATACTGACCATGAGTGTTTGTGCCTTCATCACCTGGAACTGGCCGCTACTCATCCAGTGGAACAGGTTCGACACAATCTTCATCATCAATTGCGGGTGAGCAACCTTCTCGTCTGCTTTGCGTGGTACCTGATGCCGCGGCACCCATTCTGAAGTTGCGATTTCGCGTCCGAACTCCGGCGATGCAAGAAGTGATTGCAGCAAGCTATTCGCATAGCACCAGTTGTGGGGGTTAGTGAGACCAGTGTAGAATTTCGGAATGTCTGTTGGCACGATCTGAGTCGTAGTCTTGCCCGACGATCCGGACAGCTTTTGCGCGATGGTTCCATCGTAAGCGTCATGCTCGTCAGATCCACGGGCATGGCCACTATAGCTCTGTCGAGGTAGCGCGGGAGCGGGCCGTGAAGGTGGCGACGGAAGCTCACTCTCGAGATCGTTCTTATGTGACGAACCATACCTTGGTCTTGGTGCAGCAGGCGCTGTCATAGATTGCTGTCCCATCGAGACAGACGGGAAGCGTCGCAGGAAGTCCTCTCTTGATCGGACAAAGTTGGGGGATGCCGCTGTATCTTGATCGTCGTTGATAGTCGCCTCCCACTGTTTGATGTCGTCCGGCTTCAGCTGCTTGACAACGTAGCGTGATCTCCGTCTCTCGATAGTGACATTACGTCCATTGCGAGATAGTGTCGGCTTCGAACTTGGATCTGTTGTACTCTGCAGAGAACTAGGTCCCATCAGGTCGACCCAAGCTGCTAGACCGCCCTTGAGGATCTTTGGGGAGTTCTTCAGTTCTTTGCCGTAGTTGAACTGAACCAAAGCGCGATGAAGAGCCAAGATCACAGACTCTTCTTCGGTGCTGGGCCGAGTGGCAACCGAGACCGAGTTCTCATCGTAGAACACTACCAAATCATACGTTTCTCTGCGCTCGAAGTGAGCCTGCTCTTGATTGGGCGCAAGAACCATGCTTTGTGAGATTTCTTCTGCTGAGGGATCGTCCCTCTCCAGAATACTCGGTTCGATACAGATGATTGTGGAATGCATGATATGTCCTTCATTGAAATCCTCTCGTGAACGCACATCGATCAAGAGCGTGCTCACCCGGTTCTTCATCACCTGTACCAGTGCTTCAGCAGTGATGCTATCTCCTCGAGGCAGGTCTAGTGACGGTTCGCGAGAGCTGGTACGTGAGAGGCTGGCGCCATTTCTGGGTGCAGATGTGCCGAAGTAGTCTGTGTTGGATGTCTGCCGTGACAGATTTGGTGAGCCTGCCAACGATGCAGACGATGGTGTCCGCGGGAAGGGTGCGCGAGGAGTGCTCGTTGGAGGTCTGCCGGATTCATTGCCGACTGGACCCCGAGCGGGGCTGTATATAGCATCTGGGAGTTTGGGCAAGCTTGGAACGGAAGAGTCCAATGCTAGCTGTGGTTTGTTGGGAGGGGGCATGGAACGAGGGCCTGCTGGTTTGGCAGGCAGATTGATAGGATGCGTCTTTATGCGTGGATCCTGACCCGGAGAAGCTTGAGGTCCTCTTAGATTTGCGAACCTAGCCGCAAGAGCATCTTGCATCGAGTTGGTGGTCGTTGCGCTCGTTGTCGAGTTTGCTCTGGTGTGACCTAAGCCAAGGGCATTACCATGCAATGATGCTGGCTTTGGCTGGACGGCTGGCTTTGTCTTGGTGGCTGAACCATTAGCTAGCGAGCCGTGTCTGATATGCGAAGAACCTGAGGGTACAGAGCCTCGCTCTGATGACGAGGACGATGGGCGTGAACCATGATCTGCTTGGGATGAACCAGGCCGGCTGGAGGACGGGAGGACACCAGTGCGCTTGTTGTCGGCAATGATCTGCTCCTTGATGCGAGCAAAGTCATCGTTTTGCTGCTGAATCTTCTTGAGAAGGGCATCGCGTCGTGCAGAGAGCTCTGGTCGGCTCTTTACGAGTTCGTAGTCCCGATGCTGGCTGATGTATTGAACCACAATGATGGACGCTTTGAGGAAGTCTTGAAGTGCTGGCGCAAGTCGCTTAACGTCCCGGCTGAACTCTGCCTGCCTTAGAGACGACTCGGCGATTTCCAGCAGTTTTCTGATAGGCTGGTTCCTGTCAACATCCTTGGGGAGGGAGATGATGTCCTGGATGTGTGGCATGGCTGCCGCGCCATTCGTATGGAGGCCATTTGCAGCACCATGGGCCGGCGGCAAGCTATGCCTTGGGTTGGCGGCCATGTGAGAACGAGCTTGAGGGTCGTCGAGTGGTGCTGCAATGATGGCAGCTCTGATTTATCTTTGATGTGGTCGCTGTGGGGAGGATCGCGTCATTGTCTCGGGTGGAAGGTCGACGACGCTGTAGAGCGACTTTCCTGACATAGGTGGCAGGAGAGATGTTGCGCTCTGTACCAGAGTGCCCTATAGACTGAGGAGAGGTAATGACCTGCCAAGGCGGCGTGTCGGCCTCCCAGTCGAATGCGGAAGTCGACGAGGCGAGTGGCCAGGCAGAGAGGATCGGATCGTGGAGAGGTCGAGGCTGGTGAGGGCCAGTATGGCGGGGAGGACAGCGAAGTAAGGTCGGCGGCTGATGCGGTGCGTCAAGAGATAGGTAGAGAAGGCCACACTGCCGGCTATACTGCAAAGACAAGATCGTGACCGGAAGGAGGTGGTATGAGAAAGGACAAAGCCATGCATGCGGTCAGTGAGGGAACCCAGGAAGCTGGAGTCGCGAGTCGGAGAAGATGAAGACGACGCAAGGGTACTTGGATGACGCACCCGAAGGTGGTGGCTCGTCAGGTACCTCCGCGTCATGGCCCCCATGCTGTCGCCAGTGCTGCAGTACCAGCCTGAGTGTGCCCCGGCGCGGAGTCACCTGCCCAGAGGCTGAGCTATCCACTGCAGCTCCAACTTAGGCTACCTGAGCTTAAGCGTGGATGGACCGCTGACGCAACACCCAAACAGGCACCCACCACTGGCACTCGCATTGCACCTCAGCCTCCACTGCATCTGCGCAGCAACGACCTCATCATTTCCATCACCACCACCACTACACGGTTACGCAGCAACCTGCCACTTTCGTCTTTGTCGCCTTTTCAAGTACGAACAGTTGCGCTTTGAATCCTATTTCATCTGCAGTGTACAGCGCTTCATTACTTGTTTTCCGACCTGTGGCCTCGATAGATCCTTCGACGACTCCGACTCGTCTAGCTGTCCATCGCGACGCCCGCCCAACCAAGCCGCTCGGCCGTTTGCCCTTCGTCGTCCATCGCTTTGCGACCTACGAGAACGCCCTTGAGGTCCCAGAATGATGAGCTGGTGGTCATCATCGGCCAATACGGCTCTCGACGAGCAGATCGAGAAGGCGACGAGCAGCAGCCTGTGAGACCTGAGTCCCTCGCTGCACCCACTCGTTCTTGGCCACTGCTAATGCCTAACGTCTTCATAGTGAGGATATCGCACTCAATCTCGAAATCTCCGATGTCATCAGATCCAAGACTGTCGCGCCCAAGGAGGCCATGCGCTCGCTGAAGCGTCGCATCGGCAACAAGAACCCCAATACTCAGCTGAGTGCTCTCAACGTACGAAGCCCGAACCGATCCTCCAACGGACTAGAACCAGGTACTGATCTTATTCCAGCTTACCGACACATGCGTCAAGAATGGAGGCACACACTTCCTCGCCGAGATCGCCTCTCGTGAATTCATGGACAACCTGACTTCACTTCTGCAAGCTGTCGGTGCCGTGGCCGTCAACGCTGAGGTTAAGTCCAAGATCCTAGAGCTGATTCAGTCGTGGGCCGGCGCAACAGAAGGGCGTCATGAGCTGGGATACATCGGTGAAGTCTACAAGACGCTCCAGCGGGAAGGCTATCAATTTCCACCGAAGACTACAGTCGCCAGCAGTATGATCGACAGCAGCGCCGTTCGTGAAACCCTGCCCTCTTCACGATCATGCAGACCAGACACTGACTTTGACTCAGCCTCCCGAATGGGTCGATTCTGACGTGTGTATGCGATGTCGAACTGCTTTTACGTTCACGAATCGAAAACATCATTGCCGAAATTGCGGAAACTGCTTTGATCAGCAGTGTTCAAGCAAAATGGCCCCTCTTCCTCACCTCGGCATCGCCACCCCTGTGCGAGTTGATGATGGCTGCTACGCAAAGCTTACCAACAAGAGCGGCTCCAAAGATCCAAGCGCCTCTCACGACCGATCCCCGACATATCCCCACAAGACACGGAGCACATCTGCCATGCAGCCCCGTAATGCGAGGGTCGATGATGGGTTTGACGAAGATCTCAAGAAGGCGCTGGCTATGAGCCTGGAAGAGGTTGGCAACAACTCTAGAGGATACGTGGCGCCTACCACCAATGGCACGAAGACACACAATCCTGCTGCGGCGAAGCAAGCGGAAGAGGACGACGACGACCTCAAGGCGGCAATCGCTGCTTCCCTGGCAGACATGGAGGAACAGAAACAAAAGCACTCGGCAGCGCTCAAGGAGTCGACATCCACACCCTCGGCTTCATACCCTGGCACTGCATTTGCACTTCCGAAGAACGACTACGAACTGACTCCAGTGGAGGCTGAGAACATCAACCTATTTTCGACGCTTGTGGACCGCTTACAAACCCAGCCACCTGGAACCATTCTGCGGGAGCCCCAGATCCAGGAACTGTACGATAGCATTGGAACTCTAAGGCCTAAGCTGGCGAGGACGTACGGGGAAACGATGAGCAAGCATGGTAAGGGTTATTCTGCGGCACTGGCGAGTATCACGGCTAACAGTTTCAGACACACTCCTGGATCTCCACGCGAAACTGTCTACCGTTGTCCGCTACTATGACAGGATGCTTGAGGAAAGACTATCCAAGGCTTATAGCCAGCAAAGCATGGGAGGCTATAATCTTCCGCCAGCAAGGCAGCCTTCTGGCCCCTATCCATCCATTCCAGCTCACGCGGCGCATGGCGGACCTGGAGCCGAGAGCTTCTACACTGGGCAACAACGAGCGAGCTATGCTCCCACACCAACACAGCCGTACCATCAGATCCCACCTCAAGGGACACCACAGGCGCAGTATTCCCAGCCTCCCCCGGCTCATTATGCACCTTCTGAACAGCAGGCACCGAATTGGCACAACCCCGGACCATCGGCACCGCAGGATCCCTACGCACAGCACCAACAACAGCAACCCCCATCACAACACGTCTCCTCACCGCTAGCCCAATCTTCCCAGCAAGTCCCGGGTCAGAGTATGGCTAGCCCGTCGGCTGATCCCCAAGCCTCCTACTACTTCGGCACCCACCAACCGGGCCAGCCTCCCCAAGGGCCTTCCGCACCTGGCCCCGGCCCTGTTGCCAGCCCCGAGGCCACTCCTGGAGCCTACCCGAATCTCCAGCAGCCACCAAATGCAGAGTATCACCACCGTGGTTCTGTTTCTGCTCAGGCCCAGCCTACTCCGCCACAGCCATACGCCCAGCCAGCGCAGGCACCGCAACAGGCGCCTACACCTCAGCAGGCACCGCAACAGGCGCCTACACCTCAGCAGGCACCACCACAACAGTCACAGCAACAGCAGCAGTATTGGCAGCCGACGGTTCCTCATCAAGGTGCTGCGCCTCAGCAGCAAGCGCCAGCACAACAGAACTGGGCTTACACTGGTTACCAACAACCGCAACAGCACACTGACCAATTCCCTTCCGTACCCAGTGAGCCGATCAAGAAGCCTGCGCAGGAAGAGGCCCTGATTGAGTTCTGAGATGAGAAAGGATGGGAGCTGGAATGAGGAGGATGCGCGTAAGCACCCGACCAGTGACAGCATTCACATACTCTCACACCCTTGGGGCACGAGGCCCTTTTGAGAAGGACGAGCACGATCTTGTCGACAAAGAAAGGACTCTGGATGATCGAGTCATGGAGAGTTGACTGTTGAGAGGGTTGGAGGATATTCCCAGGTTGGGCATGTGTTCATATTTAGCGAGTCAGCAAATCCACTATTCACCCGCCACCGTGTCTCTGGACATGCTGGTCGCTCTCATCCTTCCACGTTACCGTTCAGTCATGCGCAACGTCAAGATTCTGACCTCTGGTCAATATTCTATGCTGAGCAACGTTGGCCATTAACGAAAGGTAAACCCGGGTCGTCCAGGGACTCGCTCACCGAAAGCTTGATCAGACTAAGACGCATGTGATCGCTGACACACGGGGGGGCATCCAATCGGCGGATTCGCCGGAGCCACGATGTCGTCACATCGGCCCCAAAGGCCGACCATTTTTTTCTGTTAGGAAGCTCCGCTCCCCGATGCCGGACCCGCCTCGCCGCCGCGGGGCACTTTGTCACTGGATTGGGTCAGGTATTAATCATCGGGTTCGTTATTTACAGTTCTTCTTCTTGGCCTTTAAGATCTTTCTTTTTCTTATTCTCGCATAATCTCATCTTTTCACCATTGACCCAAATCTCTTCATACCCGACAATCTCACCACGCTGCAATCATGGCTCCTACAATCCACTTCGTCCGCCACGCCCAGGGCTACCACAACCTCTCCGTCGAGAACGAACAGCTTCCCGACCCGGACCTCACTCCCCTTGGCCTCGAGCAATGCGCCAAGCTCCGCGCCGCTTTCCCCTCCCACTCTCTCGTCAAGACTCTCATCGCCTCCCCCATCCGCCGCACGCTCTACACCGCCCTCAACGCCTTCTACCCGCTGCCCTCGTCCCCCACGGACCCCATCATCGCTCTCGATCTCATCCAGGAAGTCTCTGATTCGCCGTGCGACACCGGATCAGAGATTGAGAAGCTGAGGGAAGAGTTCGGGGAGAAGGTGGATTTGGCCAGGGTGAGGGAGGGGTGGAATGATAAAAAGAACACGCAGAGCTGGGCGGAGCCGACGGTCGTGAAGTTGACGGCTAGGGCAAAGGAGGCGAGGAAGGTGATTAGGGAGCTGGCGGGTGAGGGCGATCACCACGTCGTCGTTGTCACGCACGGAGCAATCGTACACTATATCACCGACGAGTGGGCCGACATTCCCGCCGAGCGAGGTACGTTATACTCTTGCCTTTGTGACACTTCAAGCTGCGAATTCTCAACTAACTCTTTGATCTAGCCACTAGCTGGCAAAATTGCGAGCTTCGCTCTTACCAATTCGCCGACCCGACCGGTCAAGATGAGGATGCCGCCCTCACGGAGCTTCCAGAGTCGTACCATAACAGGACCGGCGGGGAGACGCCCCCGAACAAGGCTGAGCAGAGGGCGATGAGGGATACCCTCCAGGACAGGGTGGCCCCGACACTCAAGGCGCAGGCATAGATCGATCCCTTGATGTGCGACGAGCGGAACCTGCGAAAAAGAAAGAGTTTGGAATAGAGTTCAAGAGAAAGAGCATAGAAAGCAACATGTGTAGAGAGACGTTATACCACGATTTGATCTCCATATCATGCAGAGCCAGATGTAAGCTTCATGACGCCGACAGCAATCTTCCTCCTCTACTGTGAAATAGCGGCCTTGTCGAACATTCACTGTGAAACTGTACACCACTTTAAGACTCCTTTTCGTCCATCCTTCATCCCAAGCTTTCTGATTGGCCGACACTGGACGCTGCGAGTTGTATCTCCTTCCACGTCGTCAATCTGATCTCCAGCGCCGAAAGACGCCAACTGCCAGGCACTTGCTTGTCCGATACCATCTGACAACGACAGTAGCACTTCGCATCAGTATGTCCCCTTTGAGTGAGCTCCGCAGCATTCACATCAATCTGGCTCCCGATGTCCTAGTCCACGAGAGTACCGGAGAGAAATGGAGGGGTTTGGGAGGACAGGTTGCGAAGCTGGAAGTATTGCCTGCATCCAGTCTTGTTGCGGCTTGTGTAGACAACGCGAGCGAAGAGCTCGAAGATTGCGTTCGGTTGGTGTCTGTAGAGGTCCGCCTTGTGTACTAGCATGTCATCAATTCTGAAGAATGTTTTGAAAGGTCGCAGGAGCAGTGACTTAGCAGGCGAAACCTGCTGTGGGGATACTCTTGCAGATGGCGACGGCGTTTGAGGGGCCCCCGACAGAAGAGCGCCGTAAGGGGGATATCTGGCAGCCGATCGCGAGGTAGCTGAAGCGAAAGACGCGGCAAAAGATGAGACCGTCCAGGCCGAGGGCTTGAAAGCCTGCAGCATCATATCCTCATCGATATCCTTATGCGGAGCATTCATCTCGTCGCAGCACTGGTCATCGTTAGACCGTTCATTCTTACTCTTGGAACAGTATTGAAGCGCAGGATCGAAGTCTTCTCGCGTAGGTGAAAGTGCTTCATGATCCCGAATGAGGCTGGATGGCGATTGTGTCAAAAGGTCAAAGGTCGATTCAACGTCGCGCATATCAGAAGGGCAAGACAGGTCGTAGCTCTCTTGTGAAGGGAGCCCGACACTGCCGGAACAGTTCAAGGATGAATTGATGTCAAATATGCTTGCGATATCGTCTTCAAGTTCTGGGTAGCCGTAGATGCAGTCTTCAGAGTCGAGCGAACGAACTACCGAATCTTCGACTGAGGGGACAAGGACGTCAGGGTGATGATGGCATTCTGGAGAGGGCAAGCCGGATCCGTCAGCCCATCCCTTGTTTGCATGCTCATAAACACGCATTATCCCAGGACCGACTTTGACACTTCACTTCAAGGTCTGAATCTCTGTGCCCTGGGCCGTCTGGGTAGTCGAGGCAATTTTGACACCCGAAGGCTCGAGCCGTAGGGTGTGCTTGTCCTGTGACCACGCTGAAACACCCGATTGAACAGCCTGTGTTCGGCTTGATTGTTCACCTCCAAATAAACGAGCAATACAATCGATCCGGTGATGCTATTCGGAGGTTGATTTGCAGGAGCTGCGCACGTACATAGGGCACGTCGGTGGGCAACGCTGGAGTAGACAGAACTCCGTCTCTTTGCGTCCTGAAAGATTTCTACGATAAGGTCTCGTCGGGAAACGACTCTTCAACTGCTGAGAAGGCGCCATGACGCGAAGCCCAGAGCGTGCCTGCCTATCTGTCCGTCGGCACCTCACACTATGAGGAAGGAGCAAACGTGCCGGATGTCGCGCCTCCCCCCTAGCATTCCGGTCACCAGCCACCAGCTGCCCATGCCGACGGGTACAGCTGCCCACAGCCAGCCTCACACCAGAACCAAGGTACGTACCTAAGGTACCTACTTGGATGCGAACTGGGGCAGCCCGCATTGGAGACCCAAACTCCAAAGATGGAGGGGCACGAGACAAGATTAAGGTCAAGGGGGACATGTGCCTCATCTCCACTGCATGCGCCGGACGGCTTGTGGATGGGGATTCCAGCGTCATTTTCAACACCTCCCAAGACTTCTTCCACGACTTCCCATGCGCATCTGATCGCTGCCCACCCTCAATGCCCCGCAGCTTCACCCCGAGCACCCCGAGCAAGTCTCCACACGAACCCTCACTCCGGAGTTTTCGCCAGGCACACGACTCGAAGACGGCGCGCATATTCCTCGCGCCTGCCGAATGCTGATCCCTCCTGCGTCACTTCTCTCCTGTCTCCTCATTTTCCCAGTCTCGCGATCCCCTCACTTGCGTCTCCGTGCGGTCCCAACGGGCGAACACCCTCGTCGCAGCGTCGCCTGTCAATCTCGGTGTCAAGTACCGAGCGCATACATCACACATTGCCGTTTCTGGTCGACCGCAGGCCGAATCCGTCTAAGTTCACCACCAGAATCCCTGCCCGAGGCTCACGACTACAACTTCACGTCTTCACAACATGTCTGGCGATCAATTGCCCCAGGACGTCTGCCAGACCGGCAATGATGCCAATCAGCGATGGTTTGTTGGCAGCATTGACCAGGGCACGACTTCCACCCGCTTCCTCATCTTCAACTCCCTCGGCGAGCCCGTCGCAAGTCACCAGCTCGAGTTCAAGAACTACCACCCTCACTCAGGGTAAGTCGATGGCCCTAGAGATACCGACCGCAGCTTCTGAACGATTTCTAACTTATTCAACGCAGATGGCACGAGCACGACCCTCTGGAACTCCTCGAGACCGTAGAGACATGTATTGAGAAGGCTACCGAGGATTTCGTCAAACAAGGCCAGAAGGTCTCGAGCATTCGGTGCGTGGGCATCACAAATCAGCGTGAGACCACTGTTCTTTGGGACAAGTATACCGGCGAGCCTCTCTGCAACGCAGTTGTCTGGCCTGACACCCGGACGAAAGCTCTGGTACGCGAATTGAAGAACAAGGATGGCGCGGACAAGCTGCTCGACCTCTGTGGTCTGCCTCTGTCGACCTATCCCTCCAGCGTTAAGCTGATGTGGCTTCTGCGCAACAACCCTAAGATCAAGGAGAACTATGAAGAAGGACGCGTCGCCTTCGGTACTATCGACTCATGGCTGATCTACCGCCTCAACGGAGGCGCAGGTCGCGAGGGTGGCCCGATCTACGTGACCGATTCAACAAACGCCAGCAGAACTATGTTCATGAACCTGCGCACTCTTCAATACGACGACACTCTTCTAAATTTCTTTGGCATCGATCGATCCAAGATTGATCTGCCCAAGATCGTCCCCTCGTCTCATCCCACTGCCTTCGGCAAGCTCACCCGTGGTATCCTAAAGGACGTGCCAATTGCTGGCTGCCTTGGCGATCAATCTTCAGCTCTCGTTGGGCAACGCGGTTTTCTGCCGGGCCAGGCCAAGAACACCTACGGAACTGGCTGCTTCCTTCTCTACAACGTTGGCGAGGAGCCTGTGATCTCGAAAAGCGGACTGCTCGCGACAGTCGCGTTCGACTTTGGTGGTGATCGTAAGCCGATGTATGCTCTTGAGGGCAGCATCGCTGTTGCGGGATCCGGCGTCAAGTTTCTGCACAACAACCTCGAGCTAATCAAGGACTCGAAGGAGATCGACGCTGTAGCGAACACTGTGGAAGACAATGGTGGTGTCTACTTCGTGACCGGTTTCAGCGGCCTTTTCGCGCCATACTGGATCGACGATGCCAGGGGCACGCTCTGTAAGTTCTCATATTGTCTCTTTGTAAACTTGTAAAACTAACACAGTCGCAGTCGGCATCACTGCTCACACCCGCAAGGGCCATGTCGCCCGTGCTACTCTCGAAGCCACCTGCCACCAAACTGCCGCCATTCTCGACGCCATGGCCACTGACTCGGGCCACGCCCTTGCCTCCCTCGCAGTCGACGGCGGCCTCTCTAACTCCGACCTCTGCATGCAGACCCAGGCTGACATCTCCGGCATTCCCGTTGACCGCCCCGTCATGCGTGAGACCACCGCTTTGGGCGCCGCCATCGCTGCTGGCCTAGCGACGGGCGTATGGAAGGAGCTGGACGATGTGAAAGGTATGGGAGCGGAGGGCAGGACGGTGTTTGAACCGCTCATGACAGAGGAGGAGAGAGCGAAACAGAGGTCGAAGTGGGAGAGGGCGGTGGAAATGAGCAGGGGGTGGGTGAGGGACGATGAGTGATGATGATGACGACAATAACTATAAAGGGTACACAAATAGAAAGGGATACACATGTTCAAGGGAATACAAGTTCAATGTTCACAAATGAATAGATTGGCGAACGACGAAGGACGGTGAAGGGCCTCACCAAAGGCAACGAAGCTCGATGGACGCCTACGGTGACAAGGCTGTGAGCAAAGCTGTTATCCTTGACTAGTTGATCATCACCATGTTAAAGAAAAGCCGTCGTGAGTCTTCGTTGCATGTAGTTCACGGCTCGAAGCGGTCGTTTCAAGCAACTCGATCACCGAATCTATCACCGCGACGAGAAAGGCGGGAGATGCAGAGAAGCGCTTCATTATACATTGCGTATCAAGATGAAGAGTGACCTGCCCTGGTTTTTCTCCCAAGTTCCTCTTCCTCGATTTAAGTGTGTCGCCTATTCCACGATTGGACCTCTCGTTTCTGGGTGATCGACCATCATATGACGTAACGGCCTGGAGACACAAAATCCTGTTGCTTGCAAAGCACTGATGGCCATGTCTGTGTTGACGGGTAGATCTCATTCGGCACATATCTCTCAACAAAAGAGTTGCGAGCCTCGAGGCACATATCTAGATGCAACCGTCCAGATTTCCCCTCCTTGTCGTCGTTGACAGCCCCCTCTCTGAGACCGGGAAACGCTCTCCTTTTTTGATTAAAACCGGTTTCCTCAAGTTTTCTCGTGCTTTGTGTGTATCCCTGAGAACTCCATGCTCCTCCGAACCATTATGTCGAGAAGAGTGCAATGCTCAGACGCAACCAACATGAAAACGCAAAGAGCTGAGTGGTGAGTGTTTCGATAATCCATGCCCCCGGCACGCCTGCAGCAATGAAAACCGACAAGAAAAGCCAATCGTAAGCGCGAAAATGCAAAAGCGAGGAATCAACTCAGTGAGTCCCTCACATGATGATGGCAGGAACATCGACATTGGCCTTGATGCTCTTGTGCGGCAAGACACTGCCACCGTTGACATAAATCTCGTCACCAATTGTAACATCATCTCCAAGAACGGTGACGTTCTCGAGACGCGCCCAGCGGCCGACCGAGCTGTTCCAGCCGACAATGGTGGACTTGACCCAAGCGTGGTCTTTGACCTTGGATCCCCGCAGCAGAACACAGCGCTGTAGGCGCACACCGTCGCCGACAACGACATCGGGACCAATGGTCACGTTGGGACCAATGCGGCAGTTCTTACCAATCTTGGCAGAGGGGTGAATCATAACGTTGCCGCCGTGAACGAAGGACTCGGTAGGTGGGGTAAGCTCCTTGCTGCCCTTCTTGGTGAGAGAGGAGAGGTAGAGGCATGTGCCGGAAAGGAAGTCCTTCGGCTGACCAACATCCATCCAGAAGCTCTGAAGATCGAATGAATGCAGTTCGTTGTCGCGGACCATGGAAGGGAAGGTCTCCTGCTCGATGGAGGTCGGGCGAAGCTCGATGCGCTTAAGAATGGAGGTGTTGAAAATGTACATGCCGGCATTGATACGGTTGCCGACGAACTCGACGGGCTTCTCAACGAATCGGTCGATACGGGAGGGGTGGTTTGGCTTGTGGACAACCACACCGTACTTGGAGGGTTCTTCGACCTTTGTGACAACAATGGTGCCCTCGTTTCCGTGGCTGCGGTGGAACTCGAGGAGGTCGGTGAGCGGGTAGTCGCAAATTACATCGGAGTTGAGGACGAAGAAAGGTGAGTCGTCTTTCGCGAGGATCTTCTCAGCGAGCTTCAGGGGACCAGCGGTACCGAGGGGCTCTGTCTCAACGGAGAACTCGATGTTGATGTCATACTTCTCCTCGTACTGCCGAGATGTGAGTCAATGCTGGGCCTAAGAGCTTTTATGAAGGCCGGCCTACCTCCGAAAGGAACTTCTCCATAATCTCTGGTCTGTAGTTCACGGCGAGAACAATGTCTTTGACACCGGCAGCAACAAGAGCCTCGATCTGGTGAACAATCATGGGCTTGTTGCCGAACTCAACGAGGGGCTTTGGCAGTGTAAGAGTCTGTGGTCCAGCTCGTGGTCAGCTGAATGTCGCGGATTGCGAAATGGTGGTCGAAGGGTAGGCAACGTACCAGAGGGCGCAGGCGAGTGCCGAAGCCGCCGACAAGGATGAGGCCTGATTGAAGAAGTCAGCATTCTGCGCTGAGGTGCACCGATAGGCAGATGATGGCGTTAAGGCGCCAGCAAATTGTGCATACCCTTCATGTTGGGTGGTGGTTGCCCGTTATGTGGTGTTGGAGGGAGGGGTGACGGGCGATCTGGCGATGCGGCTGGCGTCGGCGGAGGGTGACCAGCAAGTAAGAGGCAAAGCTCGGCTTAGAGATTGACGTCGGAGAAGGCGAATAGAAAGAGCGTAAAGAAAGCTCTTTGGAGGAGAGGATCGGGTATCAAGGTATGAGTATTGGAAACAGAGTTTGAGTTGAGGAGGAGAAGGTAATGGACAGCTGTTGAAGATGGTCGGAAAGGAGAGACAGATGTGGTGGAGTCATCCAAGTGGAAAGGTGGCAGTTGCTGCCAGGTGCACTGCAAGCGGCAGCACTTGACGAGACAAGTGAGACCACAGGACGAAGACCCCTGGCGACATTGGAAGTCTAGTGGCACGGAGTCCTCCTAGCACTGCTAGCAGTAAAGCTTAGCGGCGCTTGGGCGGCTTGCCTCAGCTTTCAGTTGACCTCGTTAGCGCTCGCTGCCTCCGGAACTGGGTAGCTTCAGGGGTCCCACATGCCACCCAGCGATCGTCTCCAGTTGCATCGTGGTTGGTCCCCCTTTGCACTCAACTCGGCACCATCGTCAACCGGCATTTCCCTCCCTCACTCGCGGCCTCGTCACCCATCGCTGATCACGAACCACATTTCACCTAGTCATTTCCACTCTTGCAAGTTTCCGATTTTGGCCAGTGCCTCTCCTAATCTCTTCTATTCCCCATTTCTCAAACCTTCATTGCATCGCCACAAAATACCCTTCATCTGACTCTGTGCAACCACATGACCTCCAACACGAAGCGCCATCGTTCCGTAAAAGTAAAATAAGCCCAGAACCGGCACATGACCCCCCGTCCCTTCCCGTTCCAATCAATTGCTAGCCTCTTGAGGTTCCTTGCACGCGAGGACGAATGCCAATCATTGGGTACGCATGCCGACCTACCTAGGAAGATGGTCTATAATAGCAAGCAGGACGCCTCGAGGCTCAGTCAGAAATTCAATGTGATGCAAAAAGAGGGGTCCCCACGTTCATCTTCCTTCCCATGTTCGGCCAATCATCACCGCAAATTGGGCCGAGAAAAGGGGAAACAGACCTCCACGCAGCACCAACCAGATCAGTGCATTCTTCACATGCACATTCCTCTGCAAAGCTGCATCCTGCCAGGTGCTGGTGGTGTCCTCCAGGGTTTCGACCAAGACAACGCCATAGTCTCAACTCGCACTCGATGCTATGCCCAGCCTGTTCGAGTTGGCAGCGACCATAGAACAATCATCAAATGTAGTTCCAAAATTGACAGGCACCAACCAGGTACCTGACCCCGCCTCAACAGAACAGACAAACAGGTAAGGTAGGTAGGTACCGGAATCGCCTCTCCACCTGACGGTGCAGTCTACAATTCCATCTCGCATGCACAACGCCGCCTGCATCATCCCACTCTTCTTTCATGCGTCTCACTGCAAAGCATCCTCACCGCCTCCCCTCCCACGCGCTTTACCTCATCCAAAATGTCACCAAATTGAAGCGAACATATTGCTCCAAGACATACCTTACTGTTACTCCATCCACCCGTATGCCCTCTCTGCCGCTCTCAAGACCCAGGTTGGACGTGTACCTAGTCGCGAAGTTCTACACTCTAGACTTTAGGGTGGCTGGACGGGACTGTTTCTAACGAGTAACGGCATGTCCCCGGACCTGCAATCCCATACACACTTCCGGCATCTTCCGGCCCAACCACGTGAATCTACTTAACTTCATCATCTCAGCAGTACGTGGACATCTAACACGCACATTGTGAGACCTTGTCACCCTGTAGAGTACGTCTGTTTGAAAGCTCATACTGTGTACATGAAACAGTTTCTGTCATTCAGGCGCCCGCCTGAAGTCATCAAAGATTGCATTCGTACCAGTGTAAAATGTCATAAGTCATCATCAGAGTGCCTCCTGTTTGAATCATCAAAAATGCCCCCATGGTTTTGTCTTGTGGTCCGTAAATGCATCATCGCGGTCGCGGTCTTCGCCATATAACAATACCGTAGCCAGCAAAGCCAAAATCCCGCTCACAGCCGATTGCTTGCTAGCTGCCTGGAAAGTGCTGGGAAAGGTAAAAGTCTGCTCCCTCATCCCTCATGTTCACATAATCCACTCTCGGTTTGGCACTCCATGGCACTTCGCGGCAGCTGCAGACAGCGAGCTGTCGTCTTTGTGCAGACATTCTCGGTGAACAGTCGCTACAATGCAACGTGTGGCTGGTCTGCCGTGATGCATGTTTGCGAGATCTGCCGCAGTCCCAAGGTCCATCACACCATCGTCGCAGTGTCCAACAGTGGTTGAAGCTCGCGTGCCGCGTCCAAAGAATTCGAAAACAAAATATCTTCCACCAAGGAAAGCGCGACAGAAAGACAATAGAGCCAACCGTTCGTAACAGGCATAGCACCGTCCCAAATTCTAGAAAGTCGTTTTGCGTCGTGATAGTCGTCGTTAAAGGAGGCACAGCTCTTGTTGTTATGTGTCTCGTGATCATATTGTTCGTATCGTGTCGTTTGCCGGAATCGTCTTTGGGACTGTCCTGTGCGTCGTACGTGATGCGGGTCTATCCCTTCGGATTGCTGCGAAGCGCTGAATATGCTCTTCCATGGGTACGGCACCACTAACATGGTACACCGATCTCCTCGCCGTGAGTTCTTGTCCATGACCAAATCGCTCTCCTTCAGTCAAACGAAGCTGTTGAGCTGCTGCTGGAATGAGTGCCAGAACGTCGGCCATTTCGATCCCCCGAACCATGACGGCTTCGACGATGACGGCCGGTGTCGTTGGCTGGGAGGCCTTGCACGATGCCGTTACGTGCCAACATGCCGCCATTCACGGAAAAGTTGCGGCACACCATGAAGGCTCGCATGGCAGCATTCTCTTGAGCGAGTGTGTCCGAGGCGTACGCCAGGTCCGTTTGGTACTCGCGTCCGTTAACCAGGACCAGGCATGTGAACCCGGCCGGGTCTCGGTAGCACTCGTAGGAAGGATCGGTCCAACCACGCCGGCGGCAGAGGCCTAGATGAGAGAGAGTGTGTCAGTACAGTGTTTCTACTCTTCTAGTAGGCAGGTGTCGAGATCAAGTTCCCACTCCGACAAGTACATCTCATCAACATCACACATGAATGCTGCATTGCAACCCAAAGTAGGTATTCCACGCTCAATGCGACACGGCAGTCTGTGTTGTCGAGGCTGGGGACTTGGGCCACGTGCTACTACACGCTTGTGTATGCACAACTGCCAAACATTGAACACGTGTTTGAGATTCTAGAAATACCAGCTCACGAGCCGCGGCCCTGCTAGGGGAGTGGGATTTGGGACTGAAGCATGAGCAGTTGTAATATGACTTACTCTCCAGATACTGCATATAGAAGCCACCCATGTTGTCAATCGAAGATCGGTGGGTGTTTGAAAGAAAGGGTAGGTCGGTGCTGCTACAGACACGAAGACTGCATGTGTCGCTGTTCGTGGATATGGAGCTGAAAAGATCGATAGTCCTCGACGCGGGATCGTAAAGAGTGTGCCGCTTGCCCAAGGCAGGGATGTCCAAGCTGGGTCAAGATGCAATGAAGCCCAACGAAGAGAATTGGAGGGGAGAGAGGAAGCGGGAACGGGCCATGGAATAAATAAAAGGAAGAGAGGCGATGCGAGGCCGAGAGGAGTGGAGGGTCTGATGTGTTGTTGAAGTAGGTACCTTGTAGTAATAGTAGTCTAGTAAGTGCAGGTAGGGTACGGCGTGCTCAACCGAGGGTTTCGTAGAGCACCGCAAGAAAGAGACCTTCCAATTTGTCCCCGCTGCCGGACAGGCATTTTAGCGCGGACGAGGGTGTGTCGTCAAGAACCGATGGGATGTGGGAATGGAGGCAGATGGAAGAAACGATGCGGCTCTCAGAAAACAGTGTGACCCATCTTTGATGTGTTGGCTTACCTCGTTGCCAGTTGATAAAACCCGCCTCCGCTTAGGCCACTCCACCACGACACATGGAGATGCAGTGTGTCCAACCAAAGACTAGGCAAAGGCCGGCCAGTGTGTCAGAAAAAGTACTCCGTACCGATTGTATGCCGCGTTGAGGGCGACATCTTCAGTGAGCGGGCTGGTGGGCCGTGATCTTGCCCTTGCCCTCGCTCGCGCTCTGTGCTCCGTGGCCACATGCGCGGCCATGCGAGTGTTATTATCGCATCAAATCTTGATGGCCAGAAAACCTGCTCCAGGGCCTGGAGGTGGCGACAGGAGACATCCAGCAGTAATTACCGTGGCCCGCTAATGTAGGCAACGATGCGCGCCTGGCCCTTTGAGCAACTGGCCAAAGATTGTCGCATGTCCGAACGATGGGACCGCCAGAATCTCTATTTTGGGTCGACTAATGCACAACAGCAGGCCGCCTAGACACTACTTGCCCAGGAGACTCTCAATTGCTCCTCGATCACTGAACAAACACACCCTCGAGCAGCACCTGCAGGGCTACCTGTCATGCAACGGTAGACAGCTCAATTCGGCAAGTAACTCAGAGACCGGGGTGACAGGGATAGGGACGAGACGGCGCGAGGGAGGGGTGATCAACCTGGTCAAAGTTGTATCGGGGTCGTCTTGGACTTCATCATTGGGGTTCAGGATCCAACAGCTCCGGGACTGCACCCGGGCGATTCGCGGAGCCCGGGATTCGAAGCGCCTACAAGCCGTCTGAATTCAAAGACGATGCTGACCGTCAAGGTTCTGAGCTCGCTGCACAAGGCGGGCGCTTCTGAGATTGCTGCTGCGCGTCTGGCAGCCAGGCAGATAGAAGTCACAGAGGATCGGTTGTCAGGGATCTTGCGAATCTGCAGGCGGCCCTGGTCATGACACTTAGGCCCGTGGTCGCGTCGGACAGCGCCAAGTAGGGAAGATCGAGCGCCTTCGTTGTGTCGGTGAGCAGGCAATGTCGGCGCAACGAGATGCATGAACAGGGCAGCTTGTGGCTGGAGGCCTGTGAGTCTAGGATGGTGGGGGAGGAAATCCTTGTCCGCTGGCCACAGTATCTTGTGTAGGAGAGACGAGACTGGGGCCGCGAAGTCGACGGTGAATGGCACAGGGGTGATTGGGCCAAAGGCAGAGGGGCGAGGGGGCGCGAGGCAACTAGGCGACTACAGGCCAGTGAGCCTTTGAGCTCTTATGCAATGATGAGCTGGCATGCCGCTGATGATATTAAAGCAGCAGAGGAGCTCGACCCGGCGCCATGGCCGTGTCAAAGTAACGACATGTAGCAGCACGTAGTTCATCTGTTCGCTGCACAGGAAATTGCGTTACATCACGCACTGAAGACGTCGTGACAACTAGTCCTGAGGTATCAGTACAGCGATGGACAAGGGGAGATGCGTTCAAGATCTTGTCGAATGACGGTCCGTCTCTTTTTGCTCCTTGCCGGAAGCGCGGAAAGAAAGCAGGGGCATGCCGAGGGATCGAGTCTTTCAGGAGCGAGCACTCGCATTCGACAAGTTTCGCAGCTTGTCTATGATCTCTCGTGCCTGTTCATGGGAAGCTGATTAAACGGTTTGCAGAGGACCGCGTTCCCGTGAGACGGACAGCATAACAAACCTGGAGGGAGCATGGCCATTAGGCAAAGATTCTGTCGAATCGGAGGGGGCAATTGAGTCGAAATGGTGACGGATGAGGGGCGAGCATTGCGGCCTCCACACCCGACCTTCAGACGCTGGTGTTCTCAAGCTGGAGGGCGTTGGGATAGCCGGCATGAACTACCTTGACCATAGGTCTAAACAAACATTGGGCAATTCAGAAACGAAGCATAACAAATCTGATGTCGGCGCTAGAGGTTGGAGAAGGATCAGGTTTTGGTATCGTGACTGGCTCGCGTTGAATTCAGCGGGTCTTTGGAGTGGACGCGCTCAAGCAGGCGAATCGCCCAAACGTTGTCGGCGGCTGCATCATGGCGAGACGCCAGCCAGGATCCTCACTATCCGTGAGGGGAACTTGCATCTTACAAGAAGATCATCATCGGCTGAGCGCCAAACTAGAGATAACCGTGAGAGGGAGAATCGGATTCTGGGAATAATGAACAGATTATTGCTGCCTTCCCGATCCATTCGCTGGAATGGAAGGAGTGGCAGGTGGTGGCACCTGTTCCGTCGGGTTGAGTTACCATAGCTTCCTTAGCCTCAGCTGAGTTACGACTACCACCAAAGGAGCTCCCTTTACTTTCTCCCGTGCGATGTTTCCGCAGCCTGCCAAAACATGGTTTTGCACTTTCTTGACTCTCTCATTCCACCAGCCGACGAAAACCTGATCCTGTAAAGCTCTGTCCACCACTCACGAAGCAATTGATTGTTTCCTGCTGAGGTTGAGGAAGGAGGGGTCGACGGAGAATGGGGAATCCCTCTTCCCTTTGGCGCTGGCACTTAGGGCGACGTGGGATACTTACGGAGTATCGCGGTCTTCTGCCCCTCCTGCCCCTCCAGATCGCAGCGCTTGTGGTGGGCCCGGTTTCCATCGAGGCGACCCTCATTTCAGCTGTAAACAGGCTGGATGATGCCCCGAGATGCAGGTCTGTCCTCGCCTCCAGCGATTCAAGACATTTCCAGGATGCTTTGACCCCTCACGACGCTGAACCCGATCCCTGGAAACCTGTCTTACAGGTCGTCACTAGACCGCATCCTACCTTCGCTGTGCATCCTGAGCTATGCTGGGCCACGAGTTCTGTTCGACTATACCGCCGGGCTTCTTGCGGAGTCCGGCGGTACTGAACTGATCCTTGCAGAGGTTCCCGGGTTATGAGGTCCATTGCACCAAAGAACCTTTTCACCATCTCAACCCTCCTCCGTCGCCAAGATGCCCCCTCAGCAACAGCGGCAGTGGCCACGCCCACGCCCGCGCTGCTTTGGGTACGATGTCCGCTTCTCCTCTCTTCTGATAGCTCACAGTCCATTAGACATGCACCATTGCCTATCTGAGGGGCATGCTGAAATGTCTGCGATATCCACAAGACGCAAAGATCTTATTGCCACCATTGCACCACGAACATACTATCACCACCTTCGAGACGCACATGGAGCGACCTGCGAGTAGACGATCGCTAATTCCTTGGACCGTATGATCTGTCATCCCAAACTTGCACGTGTAGGTCCCTACCGCGAAGTCCTGTGTACAAGTCATACTCAACGCTAGAAGCGTGGTTCTTAGCAGTTGACCTCCCTGCAGGATACCTCGCCGTAACGAGCCGGGACTTCTGCGAGAAGCTCACCTGGCAATGGCTCCTCGCTGGACATACTCCACGGTAGTCAAGCTAGTGGATACCAAAGGAGAACCCTTGGCCCAGATGATGCGCAGACCCTGCAAATGCAATGCAGCACGGTGCAACGCCCTTGGGGTGCCGATTTGCACGACTTACACCTGTCTGGCCTAGTGCCAAAGCGGGCGACACGCTTGGTGCACGATGCGCTGGCGACGCCGACATGTACGCTGACGCCATACAACACGTACAAGCCAATCTAGAAGACTTTGGACGTTACTGCGAGCATGGCATGATTGGCGCGTTATTTCAACGGGCTCTTTTCTTCCCGATCATATTCGCTTGTGCTTGCGAGACCCGTTCCTCGATGGCTGGACTTTGCGACTGATCGCGGCTCACTACAGGTCGCCATCAAAGAATTAAGTGGCGAGTCGACAGACTGAATAGTGTCGATGAACTACGGTCCTAACGCAGGCGAAGCGCACACATCCGTGCGACCGTTGTTGATCGGCCACTGCGGGCGAGATCAGTTGTCTCCGATCCCCCGCCGGAACTACAGACATGCAGGCCAAACGCTGGACGCTCACCACGCAGTCTGATAGCATCTTCTTACCGTGCCTGTGCTGGCGATGCACAACAAGCCAAGCAATTGGGCTACGATCATTGTCCGCCATTAGGGCGCCTTGCACGTGACAAGTTTCTCATTATCATTACTCCGAAAGTCAAGCTTCTGATACTAATCTGTGGTTTTGGGACGCTAGAGGATAATCTTCAAAAGCCTGCCTTGCCTCTGAAATACAGTTGAGCTGCCTCAACTTTGTTCTGTGGTATCACGTACACGGGATGTACAGGGCCGACCCGGTCTTCCTCGTCGAAGATCTGCACGCCCTCATGATATGATGAGGCAGCCCATTTATCAGTCTCAGAGAGACCTTCGCCGACCCGGATACTTGCCAGAGTCCACTTATGTTGAGCCGAGCTTAGTCCGGATAGAACATAGCAAGTATGATATGCATCCGAGAACCTACGTTGATATGTCAGCTGGTTTGTGCTCGTTACGTTCCGTCGACGATCTGTACGAAGCGTGACATGATTTCTTTGAGACTCACTTGCTCGGTTTATCTCGCAGACCGCCACGCTTGGTCATGTCTTGACAGCAGCAAAGAATGTAGCGGATCAATCCATCCCGGCTGAACAGCGTGGCCGTTGAGGTGGCCGCAGACGGGCGACCTGCAGCAGATGTGGGCTGGCCTTGCGGTGGTGGCGGCGATGAACTGCCCGTTGCCGAAGGGGAGGCGTCCAGACTGGCCTCAATTAGAGGCCAGCATCCACCGACCCAGTGGCTGTAGCACCCGTCGACGAGTTTGTTTGTCCGGCCAGAAAAGCCGGCCGCGGGAGCGTCCTGACGGGACGATAACCAAGATATGAGCTTAGGCATGTCCATGTACCTTGAGCGAGGTCAGAACCAACGTAGGGCTTGAAATTCAGGACATGGCGCCCTCCATGTCACTGAAACAGACAAAATCGTACGACTTACTTTGGGAATGCTCTGGTTGGGGAGTCCAGGATAGATAGACAGCCCAGGGCGCAGAAAGCATAGGCCCCGTGGGCCTCAACCCCCGGCTTGGCCGAGACACCTCCCTCGTACGTCTGACCTAATAACAACGACATCTGTGAGCGGAAACGGGACGATCAATATCTTGGTGGGTGACACGGCATGAACTTACATCGATGCACCCACTGCGCGAGCCCATCAAAGAGGCGATTGTGGCCGCCTACACGGGCAGGTGAATCTGGTGCAAGGTCTAGAGGGAGATTCAGAAGCGAGATGATGACAGCCGCGCAATAAGCCCCCCTAGATCGGAAAAAAAAGAGAGGTTAGCAATATGCATGCCACGACGTAGCTGACATGCACCACTGCATCGACGGCTTTCCGGAGGGGGAACGTTGACCTACCTCACGTCCTCTTCGCCTCCTGCAGCCATCTGGAAACCGCCGTCTGGCTGCTTCAAGGAGCTCAACCACTTCCACATGGACCTCCGATCAACTGACTCATACGCCTCCTCGCCTCCGACTAGGACGAGAGCCAACACGGTAGCATATGTGGTGGCAAGGTGCGACATCTGGCCAAACCCCCCCGCGAACCCCCCTCCCTCGTTCTGCATGGGCTGCACGGTGGCCACGAGCCTGGAGCGATATTCGTCCACATCTTCACCGAGAACGGCCAGGGCGGCGAGACACCAGTAGAAGAACCACGGCCTGCTCGGGTCCGCTGCCTTGAACTGGGGTGGAAGCTTCCCGAGCTGTTTGTGCAGGAAGGCTACGTGGCGAGGGCGGTCCAGATGAGGGATGCCGTGCGCGTTGACGTGGGCGTGGGCGTTGTTGTAGTTTGTGAGGAAGGGAAGGCACTCGGCGATAGTATCCTCCTGCAGGGAAGATGACTCGGTTGTGAGGTCGTCTGTGATGGGGGGAGGTTGAGTGAAGAGGTCAGGGATGATCGGGACGGCAACACCTCCGGCTGCCATGTCTGGAATTGACATTTTCGCCGCTTCTTCTCTTCTTTCCTCACGCTCTTTGATGCGACGGCGTTGGAGATGCGGGTGCTGGAAGATGACGTTGACTTTCCTGCGAGAAGTTGTGCCTTTTCTCATCACGGAGGAGGGGGGTTGAGATGAGGAGGCCTTTTTATTCGCCAGCTACCATTGTTCTCTGGCAAGCGTGGACTGTGCGCTTTAGTATTGTTTTGCTTGCATCTCCTCAATCAATTTATCTTTCTCTTGCCTTTAGGCCACCGAGATGGAACAATTGATGGAGTGTATTGGAGGCGTTCGAGCTGAGTGATTGTTCTTGACGGGTGATGCTCGGGTAAATAGTTTGACCACGGGAAGCCGCACACGAGGAGCATGTTGAGGAGTCACTAACTGGATTCACTCTCTTTCAACGTATTCTAACCACTTGGGCTATGGTTTACCACGTGTAAATATGATCCTGTTCAAGAGATTCATTGCATGGTCATTATTGATCACGTTCTGTCTAGGTTCTTCCACCCAGCTCGTCCGTGGCTTTGAAGCTCGTGCTCGTTCGTGACCTTCGACCAGACCACACGACGAGACCCTGGAGTCCTCGAAGCTCGCTCAATCTTTAGTAATGCAGGATACGAGATTTTGCGAGTCAGCGACGACTCAGAATATGTTGTCCAGCTTCTAATAGCTAAACTCAAAGGCGTAAGCGGTCTCATTACTCGCCGGGCGGTACAGGATGCGAAGCTGCAAAGTGCATTCAGGTTAGCTATCTTTCTTCTGTGACCCTTGCCATCGTGGAGGCGGATGAAGTGATGCAAGCTTACCGAGCCATCAGAGAGGTTGTAGTCCTCAGTTCCAAGATCGGCAGGAGGACCCATCTCGCCGTAGGCGCCCTCGAAGTCGAATCGGTACGTCTGCACCGAGACGGTAGCGAAGGGCTCAAGTCCGAGAGCAGAGTCCAGCCCGGCGACCTCTATCACGTAGTCGCCAACTGTCCAGTCCTCCTCGTACGTACGCGTCCCGGCCAGTACCTTGACGACATCCTTGTCGACAGTTGCGAAAACGTCAAAGTTGATGTCCTCCGACACCTGGGTTTCAGCTCGCTCGCCTTCCATCTCGGCGTAGTACTTGTACATCCACCACTCTCCGTTAGGATAATACTCTCCATCTTCTGTCTTGCCAAGCAGGTCAGCCATTCGGTCGTGCAGATCTTCCTTGGATCCCCAGTTCGCACGCATGGCCCAGATGTCGTTTCGTTCCATCTGTGATATGTACCAGGCTGTGTTGGCCGGGTCCTGACGCCAGGGCCAGGCGTACTCATCGACGCTGATGGGACGTTCAGGGAGGTTGTGCTCGGCGCGCAAGCTCTCGAACTGCGCTTTGGCGCGATCAGGCCAGTTGCTATCGTCGCCGATGTGGTGCCACGAGTATTCATCGGGGACCGTGTTGTTAGCAGCGATGTTGGCGCAGAACAGGTCCCAGAACTCGCGGTTCTGGTCCGGTGCGTAAGCCATGGTTGGACCGCGGAGCTTGACCTCAGGGATATTCTCGCTGGACAGTGGTCAGTACCTGCATCTCGCCTGTGGTGCATGCAACCGGGCAACTTACCGAAGGTAGTTATACGCATGGTTCCAGTAGTCAAGGTACTGACGCTGACTTCGACCCCAGAAGAACTGGTAATCGGGCTCATTCCAGATGTCGATGATGACGCCCTCAATGAGATCATTAGACCTCATGTCAGCGATTAGCTGGTCGTAGAAGGCCTCAGTCTCGGACCAGTCACCGTCATCACCAGGATACAAAGAACCATCCTGGCCGCCGTCCGCGCCCCAAAGATCGTTCGCAATCAGGATGAAGGTCGCATCGTATTTACGGGCCGTGCGATACGTTGAAAGGGTCGAATTGAAGCGCTGGATGTACGGCGGCTTGCCACCCGTTGACCAGCCACCATCGGACAGTTGAGAGCCACCAGCACGGGTACCCCAGAACTTGATGTCTGTGAAGAAGTGGTCGGGAATGGCATCCGAAGCGCTGGTCCCATTGTTGGGAATACCATAGAGAAAGGCAGACGCAAGGTGCTCGGCTGGGCCGGTGAGTGAGTCCAAGTTGACAGTGACCTTGCCAGACAAGCACTTGGCGACTGCTGAGGCGGCAAAGCCAACGGACAAAGTGAACGATTTCATTCTGGAGGCGATGGCAAGCTCTCGAGTATCGAATGTCAGCACTTTGACTATTCTTCTCTTGCACCCCTCCGACTAATTGACAGACAAGCTGGGCTTTATAACCACAGGCGAACCCTTGTCATCACTCACAACAGGCCATTACGATAGCCGAGAAACATCACGCCAATTGCTCATGCACGATGCTTGTCTTCTCCATGAATTCAACGACCTGATTCCCCACACTCAGCTATGTGACAAGGATCAGAGCTAACATCTGCTAGGAAGATACCGGCTGCCGTCCGGCCTGTTCGTACCAGCGTAAGATCAGTGCCCTAGGAAATCCCGCGGAATATCTCGAACCTCCTCCCCATCCCCTTCAGGCGACTCAAAGTACCGAGCTACCAGTCGGCACCGCGAATCCCTGCGTAGTCCATATAAGCGCCTCCAATTGCCCACCCCAGTCTGCTTACCCCAAGATCGCCATAGCCGCTTGTGAGGCGTACGTGCGGTCTGTCTCTCCACACTGCCCAGGCACCAAGTGCCATTTAACCGGCAAGAGCGAGTAAACATTTCTGGGGAGCCGGGCTATCATCCTTCGGTTTTGTTAGCCTAGCTAACAGGATTCAAGCTTATTAGGCCCTTGCCTGTCAAGCTTCCCCGGCGCTGCGGGGTGTTGCGGGGAACCTGGTCAACGGGGATGGTGCCCTCTTAGGGATCATGCGAAGCCTGGGAATCTGAAAAGAGCAATTCGACTATCTTGTCCAGTAGGATGAAGGGAAAGAAGCTGGTTGTGGCTAGTCAATCGCTCTAACTTCTCGGCAAGGAGTCAAGGAGTGAAGTCCGGACACTGTCCGCTGATCGAGGCGAAAATGCATGTTCTTCCAATGGAGGGCGACCCATCGACACTCCGATTATTTGTACAGTATCCACTTGATGCCCGTTGAGTCTCACTGAGTCTACGAGGTTATGCTAGCAATTGAGCTGTGGGCTCCGTCGTGGTCTTGTATACTTCGTTGCGTATAGTGATATAGGCCGATTTCACGCCAGGGTCCAGCCTACACGGATCAGAAACGTGTACCAACATGCATCATACGTTTAGAGCTTGTTGCTCTTCAGATGGCCTTACAGAGAATGGGTTTTGAATCAAGCCCCAAGAACTTGAGCGTTATTGGACGCAAACCTGATACATGAATAGACATGTGACACCTCGAGATTCTTATTCTTGGTCAGCTTTCAACTCTTAGGTCTCACGCCGCTTGTTTAGAGCCTTCAAAGAGCTTATTTGTTAGTCTGTCATTGTAATGATCGATACTGGTCAGGGTCATTGGTTCCATGCAGAACTCTTCGGGGTGCGGCTTCCTCAGATGTCGGAAAAGCGAGAGTAAGTTCCAAGGTAGACCCCGTGTCGCATGCCTCCTTCCCATGGCAACTAACCAAGGTAAAAAGTGTCAACAGAACCATCTCCCAGGCTCCTTTACTGACCGTCTCATAGGTAGTAGAAACCTCTTCTAGGTCATACCACCGACGAACAAATACTTCATAGCGTCTTCTTGAGCGAACACTCGTTGGATCACTTAGTCAACCTGGCTCACCCCAAGGGTTTTCTTGTGTAGGGACACTTCCATCACTTTCTTTTCTCTTCATAGGGAGCCTTCTTGTTGATTTGAGCTAGGCAGGCCTTACCTGAAGTCCAATCGCGTCTCCGCTCATAGAGTTGTCCCTTGGTGATTCTTTTTAGGTCGGCCAACCTAGATGATCAAATTTGGCGAAAAGAAACTCTCTTTTGTATGTCCGATTGTATATTTATATACCCAGTACCTGCTTCAATAAAAGTTTCCAGCTGTTGCATATTTTTCATCCCTCTTCAGTAATCTCTCTTGCCTTCGTCACTATCACTACAGCCCACCCACTGCTTCAAAGTTACATCAAGATCTCACTCAAGTGCCCACCATGGAGGCCCCTATCGAGGACCTTCACCCCTTCAAGAGGTCAGACATCAAGGACCTCATGGCGAGAAGAGCCTCTAGCACTCCTCCTGCTCCGG
This sequence comes from Sarocladiaceae sp. R1802, assembly GCA_023628655.1. Lineage (NCBI taxonomy): Eukaryota > Fungi > Ascomycota > Sordariomycetes > Hypocreales > Sarocladiaceae > Sarocladiaceae sp. R1802. The sequence continues at coordinate 333,923 of JAMAKF010000026.1, forward strand.
TCACTCGCACTCGAACAGCCCCCGTCATCATCTTCATCTCAGACTCCCTGGCGCCTGACTGGGCAGAGAGCAGCAACCTCAGACTCCGTCTAGGAAACCAGTACGGAATGAGCAAGGCCCTGGAGTTCTATGATCTCGGTAGCCTGTACGACGCTCACGACTACATGGATCGCCTCCAGTTCACCAGTCTGCCGGGCTTTTCCAACTTGTCCATGGTGCACCAGGTCGAGTCCCGCAAGCGTTCAGCGAAGGAAATGACGCTCGTGAACGCCAAGAAGTTGGTGACTTCCATCGCTTCGGAAGACAAGCCCCTGTTTCTGAGGCTGGGATGGCAGCATCGCTTCTTCCCAGAGACGAGGGAGTTTATGAGCCACTTGGCTGACGCTTGCATGAGAGGCGACATCCCGATACCTGAGTTCATCAAGGGAGAATCTTCTCCATATGATGCAACCCACTTCTTGTTCTGACCCAACATGGGCCCGGATCAGAGGACGAAGAACGAGTCCGCCAGAATTTGTAAGTCATGCGTCTTTCGTCCTCGCATCGCTGTAAGCTAACCCAGCACCAATTAGCACGTCTTGAGCTTGAACACTGATCCCAGGGACGGCAAACTTGGGCATCAGGATTGATTGAACTGAGACGGAACGAGTATCTTGGAAGATGGATCGAGCTTCAGGGTGGACCGGCGTTTATTTGGATAAGTTGGATTACTTTCAAATGACTATTTTGTATTGTTAGTCGTACTACCTTGATAATAATATCACTGCCCGATGGGCAAAATGATATACACTTTGCAAAGATTTCATCTGTATTTTCGAGTGAGACACCTAAGTGGACTTTTGGTCTTCACACATTGCGGTCGCAGGAGATTGATGGTGTGTTCAAGATCATGATTCTCAAAATCATTTCAGAAACAAGTTCAACATCCTTTGCCACCACAACAACTAGCGAACGGCAAACATAAAACCTGCATTTACTTGTACACGCCAAAAACTCCAGAATCTCGCATCACTCATACTCTATGGAGGAAACCCTGGTATTTTTCTCATAGCTTTACGAAAACCCGAAAGCGTTGATGTTCCGTACAGCTGTAGGGTTGCCCAGTATTTGGGCTCAGCAGGGAATGGGAGGTGCCTTATATGAGATGAGAGACCTTGAGTCCTCGATTACAGCAGGTTATGAAAGAGGAAGAAAAGGGAACACAGAATTACAAGTTAGACAAGGGATATTCCATTTTATTCCTAGTTCATCGGCATTGTCATCAGACGTGACCATGTCTTGAGACAGGCGGGCCGGCGTCACGCATGTTGCGGGACTGTAACAATGACGGGAATGGAATGCGAGCATATTCAGTCTCCAGACTTATCTCTCTGCGTCACTCCTCTCTTCACCTTCTTCTAGTTATCTACTCACAAAGTCGCGCTCAACCTGCTGACAGAAGCCTTCTCCAGATTGGTCAACAACTCCCACCTCCAAGATGTAAACTCTTAAGCGAAAACGATGACCTTCCGCATCCAATGAAACCAGATGTCACGTACAGCGCGACGCGCCGGTGGTCCGGGGAAGCAGTGTTGTGCAGCTGACGGAGTATTGCGGACAAGAAGCTGAATTCTCCGTGATCCAAGGGCGATGCGCAACCAACTGCACCAAATCAGGATTCTCTCTCAGGCGACATTGCAACCTTGTCGGAAAGTCAATAGTCTGACCAGGATGTGATCAAGTGGTTGCCGTGTTATCGAGAGACAAGGTGGTGAATACGAATACTTCAACTCGTGGATCCACGCTCTAGAGGTTTCTCTGACGGCATTCCCTGTCATTTCATCGATTGCAGCAAGATGGAGTCCTTAATCCCAAATCTTACTCTCGCAGAGAGCGCCAAAACCATCGACTGGAGCGCAATGGAATCTGTACCTTTCAATTACACTGTCGCCGTGGGCGCTCTCTGCCTCGGTGCCGCTCTCTTCTACCATGCCTCCATTCCCAAACCTCTCCCCGGCATCCCCTTCGTTGCAGGCTCAGACAAGAGAATGTTTGGAGATCTTCCCCCAGCACTGGCCCACGAGTCGAAAACGGGCCTCATGTTCACCTACATCCGAGACAACTGCATCAAGCTCAACTCGCCTGTCGTTCAGCTGTTCTTCCGCCCATTCTCGAGTCCCTGGATCGCTGTCTGTGACGGACGAGAGGCGCAGGATATCATGACACACCGCACGAAGGAGTTTGATCGTAGCCCGTTGTCTGGAGATTTGGTGCGCGCGCATGCACCGCAGAGTCAGTTGCCGATGCTCACGAACGAGCAGTGGCGCTTCAACAGGCAGCTGATCCGGGATACTATGTCGCCTAAGTTCCTCAATTCTTTCGCTGCTGCGAAGGCTCACGAGGCGGGGAGCGACCTGGTCAAGCTCTGGAAACAGAAAACTCGGCTCGCTGAGGCTCGGACATTTGATGTCAAGGCAGATGTGCTCATGGCTGTTGTAGACGTTATCTGGTCGGCCAGCTTTGGATCAGATATTGACGCCTGCAAGACACAACTTCGGTATCTGGAAGGAGTCAAGCATGTGTCCCTCCCGAAGCTGATTGACGACCGAGAAGTTGTCAATATCCCGGCTTGTGATTCTCCAGAAGCGTATGCAGCACTCATCACACTGTTCGACAGCTCCATCATTCCGCTCAAATCGCCGTTTGGCTACCATCACCACTGGCTTGCCATGAAGGTCGTACCGCGTTATCGCCGCGCTATAAGTATTAGAGACCGACTTGTCAAAGAAAGCATCAGACGGGCCTACAGAACCTTTGCCGACAAGGACACAACCAAACCTGACGATGCAAAGTCTGCTGTCGACTTTGTCGTGGAGCGCGAGGTTGCGTCTGCTGCGAAGGAAGGCCGACCACCGATGCAAGCGAACATTGCCAAGTATATCCATGATGAGCTTTGTCTCTTCCTCTCTGCTGGATCTACGACGACGGCGGAGGCTATTTGCTGGGGACTCAAGTACCTGACCGCCCACCAGGATATCCAGCAAAAGATTCGAGAGCACATGAATTCCAGCTTCAGTCAAGAGTTTGCGACCGGAAGTCAGCTGACAGCGAGTGATATTGCGGAGAGCACAAACCCTTTCCTTGAGGCTTTCATGTATGAGTCTCTGCGTCACGGAACGAACATGGAGGCGCATCTGCGCGTTGCCTTGTCTGACACACAGATCCTCGGTCACCACATTCCCAAGGGAACAAACGTAATCCTCGTGGTAAGCATTTCCCAGATGGTCATAATGCTAGATTATACGGCGTTAGTTAACATCAAGATCCAGGTCAACGGTCCCAGTCTCACCAGTCCAGCCATGCCCGTCGACGAAACCAAGCGCAGCAACACTAGCAAGTCGACGATCGAAGCGCACACTCGCCAATGGCGGTCCGAGAACCTCGAGACCTTCATACCCGAGCGCTGGCTCATCACCAATGCCAAGGGTGAGACTGAGTTTGATCCTCGCGCGGCACCTATGCAGACATTCGGCGCGGGACCCAGATCCTGCTTTGGTCAGAAGTTTGCGATGCTCGAGATGCGAATCATCTACTCGTTGATCCTATGGAATTTCGAGTTGTTGCCGATCCATGAGTCGTTGAGGGAGTTTCAGGGCGTGGAGGTGTTGACGCTGCAGCCGAGGCATGTGCGTGTGAAGTTGAGGGAGTTGCACAAGAAGTAAAGCATAGGCTCGATAGTAACGATAATGACTCAATAATCATGTCTGACACTTAATTGTTACCAAGGACGATGACCAAGGTGACCGTGAGGCCAGACTTTGCGGTCTGCACTGGCTTACGGTCTAACATATGGCATTCGGATGGACGAAGCAATGTCTCTGCAGGTCCAAAATAATGAAACCAAGAAAAGTGATGAGTCTCCCATCATGGTATACGAACAAGAAGCGCGAAACAGGTTGATATAACATAAGACTAATCAATCGCTTAAACAGATCCAGCGTTATCATGCAGCTTTGACGGAGGCAGACGAAAGGCCATTGAGCAACAGCGCATCATCTTCCCAAATGGGATAAACAAGCTTGCGTCCCTTGATCATCCCCTTCATAACCTCCTCCATCCCCCTTCCAACAGCTGCCAGTCCACCTCGCCTCTCCTCCTGAGGATGCGGCTCGATAAGGCCTTGGTCCAGCCATCGCTGCGCGACAACGTACCAATCTCTGGCACAAGCGAGGTGATCCGGTCGTGCGTCAAAGTTGTAAGGCGCGGCCCAGACGATGGCATGGCCAAATTGAGAGTATGTGCAGACCCAGTCGGGGACGACGCTGCGGCGGGTGTGGCCACGAAGAGGGAACGAGTCGAGAGCGACGTAGCGGCCACCAGCGTCGCCGAGGGCTTCATAGCAGACGGCCATGGATCCCGTGTCGGTGATGCAGTCGAGAGCAAGGGAGAGGTTGTTGGATGTGAACTCGCGGATCTCAGCACCGCAGGTTGGTGAGTTGTAGTCGAAAGTTGCGGCGGCGCCGTGGCGAAGGGCGAGAGGAGCTGAAGCAGGTGAGCAGGTGGTAATGCTCTGGATCCCAGCGGCGTGAAGAATTTGGATGGCCATCGCGCCAGTTGCAGTTCCTCCTCCGTAAACCAGGACGGCGCGCGGTGGTGTCTCCGTCGCTGTTGCGTCGTTGCGTACAGGAGGCAGCGGGATCTGCAGGTACTGAAAGAGAGAGAGACCAACAGTAGCCATGGCAGCAGGCAGCGTTGAAGCGGTTGTCAGGTCCATGCCAGCGGGAACATGCCAGATGAGAGAAGCCGGCACGGCAACGTACTCTGCAAAGGCGCCATTGTCGAGACGCAGAGGATTATTGCCGAAGATGCCGCCCATGACACGGTCACCAATCTGCAAAAGCTTCAGGCCTTTGGACTCCCGGTACTCATTCCCATTATCAGAGCCAGTGAGGTTGACCTCACTACCAAGAGCGACGACAATGCCAGAGAAATCTGTCCCGCTCGTTGCGCCTGGTGAGGGCGACATGTCGGCTGACTTGCCGTCGACATGGTTGATGGAGACAGCTGCGACGCGGACGAGAACGTCGTCGCCGTTCAAGACTGGAAGCCGCACATTTTCAGCGACAGCCGTCTTGCTGGAAGCACCGATCTTGACGGCTTTCTGGAATTCGGGAAGAGATGTCATGGTGATGGCAGGAAGTGCATTGGGCCACTTACGCCACGCAGGATGATGTTCGAAGTCCCAAGCAATGTGGGAAACTGTCAACAGAGTTTGCACTTGACCGAGATGTTGTTATAATGAGCCTTCTGATCCTCTAAACGGACCTTCCACCTGGGCTGTCGTTCCAATGTGAAGCAGGCCTCGAGCCGGAATATTGGTCTTGTTGGTGTATTGCCGAATCGGGTAATCCCACTCGGAGCCCCGGTGTAAGCGACGCCGGTGTAAGTCAGCGCCGTGGAAAGCGAGTCCGGCCACGCGGAAAATTGAGACGGGAAATCCTCAACGCTCTGACACCACAGCCAAGGAACGAGATAGCGTATCGAAGGCATGGTATACGGCTGGGAAGATAGCTGCCATCATTCGGTCACGCCTGCTCCTGCTCGGCGTAGATGGGGGCGTCGAGGGCGGGAAAGGACTCTAGCGCTGGGAAACGCATTGAACCCCTGGTTCGTGCACTCGGCAGCACGGATTGGGCCGATAGATGGTTTGCATTCGAAGCAGGGGTCGTGCCTGACAGCTATACACATAACCTGGCCTGCAAGCTCGTTTGTGGCCTGTGGTTTGTCTTGCATAGCCAAGAAGCTAGTCGCTGCTGTCTCACCTTATACATTCAACATCTAAACAAAGATTCATCTTCATCAAGTTGAAGTCTATCACTCTACACGATAAGCTCCTCTTATCCAAGCATTACTACAACAAGGCCAGGACGAAAGACAACTGTACGACTCCCTGACCCGAGAACCGACCAAAATTCGTACAGCATAGGTCTGCCCATTCCTTAGACCTAGTTGAAGTCTCACACAACTCTTTCACCCTACCCGTTTGCCTTGTAACAACTGAACACAACCTTTGAAACAGAAGAAACTCTCATCACCAGTCGATCACAATGGCACAGCAGAAGCAAGTCGTACAAGAGCCTGTTGCTGTCATCGGCTCCGCATGCCGATTTCCAGGTGCCTGCAGCTCCCCATCTCAGCTCTGGGAGCTCCTCAAGCAACCCCGCGATGTGCTTAAGGAATTTGACCCCGAGCACCTGAATCTGAAGCGTGTCTACCATGAGAATGGAGAGACCCACGGTGCCACAGACGTCAAGAACAAGGCATATCTCCTTCAGGAGGACAGCCGAGTCTTCGATGCCGCCTTCTTCGGCATCAGTCCCGTCGAGGCTGCGGGTATGGATCCCCAGCAGCGTCTACTCCTCGAAACGGTCTTTGAAGCCATGGAACAAGCTGGCGTCACTTTAGAGCAGATGAGGGGATCAAAGACGTCGGTCCATGTGGGCGTCATGACAAACGACTGGTCTGCCATCCAGCTCCGCGACCCGGAGACACTTCCGCAGTACACCGCAACTGGTACCGCGGGCAGCATCATGTCGAACCGCGTCTCCTACATCTTCGATCTCAAAGGTCCTTCAGTGACCATCGATACTGCCTGCTCCAGCTCGCTTGTTGCGCTTCACCACGGCGCTCGCGGCCTTCTTGACGGCGACAGCGATGTCGCTATTGTTGCTGGTGTCAACCTCATCTTTGATCCTCTGCCCTTTGTCACCGAGTCCAAGCTGCACATGCTTTCCCCTGACTCTCAGTCTCGCATGTGGGACAAGACGGCCAATGGATACGCGCGTGGTGAGGGAGCGGCTGCGCTTTTGCTCAAGCCGCTGAGCAAAGCACTGCGAGACGGTGATCACATTGAGGGTATCGTTCGCAGCACTGGTGTCAACTCCGATGGCCAGAGCCCTGGAATTACCATGCCTTTCGCACCGACACAGACGCAGCTGATCCGCGACACGTACCGCCGGGCTGGACTTGATCCCATCAAGGACCGTCCTCAGTACTTCGAGTGCCACGGCACTGGTACCCCTGCAGTAAGTACACTACTGTTGCTGCCCAGACTATGTTTCGATATCTCACATAGTCACATGATACGATGCTAACATGCTGTGATAGGGAGACCCGGTCGAGGCTCGTGCCGTCAGCGAGACCTTCGTGACCGACCAGGGAAAGACAGGATCAGTGACGGAGGCCAACCCTCTCTATGTTGGTTCCATCAAGACAGTCATCGGCCACCTGGAAGGCTGCGCCGGTCTCGCAGGCGTCATCAAGGCACTGCTCGCAATCAAGAACCGAGTCATCCCACCGAACCTGCTCTTCGATGAGCTCAACCCAGCCATCGCCAAATACTACGGCCCTCTGCGAATCCCTACTGCTCCGGTTCCTTGGCCTGAGCTGCCAGTCGGTACTCCGGCTCGCGCGAGTGTGAACTCATTCGGTTTCGGTGGCACCAACGCCCACGCCATTATCGAGAGTTTCGAGCCTGAGATGACTACCGAGGAGAAGGCAGGCGTTGCGAGCAGTGAGAAGGCTGCACTTTCAGGGCCTCTGCTCTTCTCCGCGGCATCTGGATCTTCACTTCTGCGTTCCGTCACCGAATTCGTGGAGTACCTGAAGAAGAACCCAGAGGCAGACCTTGACGCCATCAGCTGGGTCCTTCAGACTCGACGCACCACTCATCGCGTCCGTGCTCATTTCTCAGCCACTACACGCGCGGCCATAATTGAGAGTATGGAAGCTTGGATCACTGCGAGCGAGAAGCTTGCCCCAGCTGAGATCGGGTACCAGCCCAAGCTTGTCAACCCTCGAGAGATCCCCGGTGTCCTGGGTGTCTTTACTGGTCAAGGTGCTCAGTGGCCAGAGATGGGACGTGAGCTTCTCAAGACATCACCGCTGTTTCGCAAGACCCTCCAGAGCTGTGAAGATGTTCTGACCGCTCTCCCGGCTTCTGATGTTCCCAGCTGGTCTCTTATCGAGCAGCTCACGTTACCTGCTGCCTCTTCTCAGCTCTCCAAAGCTGAGCTCTCGCAGCCTTTGTGTACTGCCGTTCAGCTTGGTCTTGTTGAGCTTCTGAAGGTTTCAGGTGTCCAATTCGATGCCGTCGTTGGGCATTCCTCCGGTGAGATTGCTGCGACATACGCGGCTGGCATCATTACTCTCGAGGCAGCGATGCAGATCTCGTACTACAGGGGTTTCCACGCGAAGCTAGCCAAGGGACCCCAGGGACAAAAGGGTGGTATGCTTGCCGCAGGCCTCTCACTGCAGAAGGCCAAGGAGTTCTGCGCCCAGCCGAAGTTTCACGGCTGTCTTCAGGTCGCAGCTAGCAACGCACCACAGAGTGTCACTCTCTCAGGCGACATCGACGCTGTGCTCGAGGCGAAGAAGGTCCTGGACGAGCAAGGCATGTTCTCGCGAACGCTGAAGGTCGATACAGCGTATCACTCGCATCACATGCTTCCTTGTGCCGAGCCATACCTTGCTTCGCTCCTCGCCTGCAACATCAAGATCTCCCAGCCTCGTCAGGGCAAAGACCCCTGGTGGAGCTCGAGTGTTCGCGGCGACACCCAGATTCTCCGCAATCTGGATGACCTGAAGGGCCCTTACTGGGTAGCCAACATGGTGCAGAGCGTTCTCTTCTCGCAAGCTGTTGAATCTTCCATCTGGCATGGTGGACCATTTGACCTTGCCGTCGAGGTTGGACCGCATCCAGCGCTGAAGGGACCGACGGAGCAGACGCTCAAAGCTGCGTATGGATCGGTGCCTCTGTACACGGGTGTCTTGAAGCGCAACGGCAATGATGTCGAAGCTTTCTCGGGCACTTTGGCTACTGCCTGGGCTCAACTGGGGCCGTCTTATGTTGACTTCACCGGATACCGAACGGCATTCGCCGAACATTCTGAGTCCACTGAGCAGAACAAACCTAATGTTATCAAGGGTCTGCCGTCTTACTCCTGGGACCATGACAAGGTGTACTGGCGCGAGTCTCGCATCTCTCGCCGTTACCGCCTAGGTGATGATACCGGACACGAGCTGCTCGGTCGCCGCATGTCGGACGACAACCAGAGAGAGATGCGGTGGCGCAACGTTCTTAAACTCAGTGAGATGCCCTGGATCCGCGGCCATGAGGTTCTCGACGAGGTTCTTCTGCCTGGTGCAGCTTACGTGGCTATTGCTGTTGAAGCTGGCAAGCGCATCGCCATGGCTCAGGGCAAGACTGCGCGTCTTCTCGATGTGGAAAATGTTGGGATCTATCGTCCTCTTGTTGTCCCGGATAACAGAGATGGAGTTGAGACCCTGTTCACGGCCCATGTACTCGATTCTCCGTCGGAAGCTGGTGTCATCCGAGCCAGGTTCGCATACTACGTCTGCCCAGATACCGTGGCCACGAACGGTAGCATGATCAACACCTGCGAGGGAGAGCTCACGGTTCATCACGACATGGGTGAGACTGCTGCACATGAAGATGCGCTACCACCCAGAGTCGCTGCGAATATCCCGGGAGACTTGGTTGAAGTTGACTCGGACCTTGCCTACTCCATGTTCGAGAGCATAGGACTCAAGTACACAGGCGCATTCCGAGCTATCTCAGAGAGTGCTCGTTGTCTCGACTTCTCTTCAGCTACCGCTCGCTGGGAGCAAGGCTCACTGAGCAGTGACTATGTCGTCCATCCTGCGATGCTGGACGTGGCATTCCAGACCCTCTTCCTCGCTCGTGCTCACCCAGTCAGTGGCCAGATCACGAATGCTCTGCTACCATCGCACATTGAAAGAGTTCGCATCGACCCTACCGTTGATATCTTGAAGGCTGCTGCCAGGTCTGATGGAGGCGATATCCATACCAGGTTCGAGACTTGGGCTACCAAGCAGACACCGACGTCTCTTACAGGCGACATCAACATCTACGACGCAGAGACAGACCGTACGTTCCTTCAGGTGGAGGGTTTGGGCACCAACATGGTCGGCGGCCAGGACGCGTCTCAAGACCGTCCTATCTTTGCGAAGACCGTCTGGGCTAAGGACATCATTTGCGGTCTCACTGCTCCAGAACGCGATCCTGAGAGAGACACGCAGCTTCTCAACCTCACCGAGGCACTTGAGCGCTCGGCTTTGTTCTACACCCGCAAGCTAGTGGCGGACATTGGGAATGAGGATCGCACCCCCTTCCATTGGCATTACCAGCGCATGCTCGAGGCTTTTGAGGGCCACTTAGATCTGGTCAAGGCTTCAGAGCACCCTGTCCTGCAGAATTCTTGGCTTGCGGATGAGTGGGATATGCTGGACCGGGCTGACGCTGCGCACCCTGACTCGATCGAGCTCAAGTTCATCCATGCTGTTGGTAATAACATGGCCAATGTCATTCGCGGCAAGGCGAACCTGCTCGAGATCGTCAACAAGGATGATCTTCTGAACCGCTTCTACATGGAGGATAGCGGCTGTATTGAGATCAACGGGTTTGTCGCCAGGGCTGCCAAGGAGATTGCGTTCAAGTTCCCGCACTGCAACATGCTTGAGATTGGTGCTGGCACTGGAGGAACCGTAAGTCATACTCTCTCTACCTCTTCATTCTAGCACTTCTTACTAACACGGTATTGTGATAGACGTGGAGTGTGCTCAATGAGCTCGACGATGCTTTCGACTCTTACACTTACACCGACATCTCCTCGGGCTTCTTCCCCAACGCTGCCGTCAAGTTCGCAGACTTCGCGCACAAGATGGTCTTCAAGACCCTCGATGTCGAGAAGGATCCAACAATTCAAGATTTCGTTGAACACTCCTACGATGTCATCATTGCTGCCAACGTTCTTCACGCGACGCACAACTTGCAGGCCACATTACGCAATGCTCGCAAGCTGCTCCGTCCCGGTGGTTACCTCCTTCTGTTCGAGACCACTGGTATCAACACCCTCCGCGTGCCCTTCTGCTTCGGCGGCTTTGAAGGCTGGTGGCTTGGAGAAGAGCCCGGCCGTCGCCTGCGACCCATCGTGTCTGGCGAAGACTGGGATGGAATTCTTCAAGAAAGCGGCTTCTCTGGTGCAGACAGCATCTTCCACGATGTCGCTGATGAAGAGCGTCACACGCTTGCCCTGATCGTGAGCCAGGCTGTCGACGACTCTTTCTCACGATTGAGAGAGCCTCTATCATTTGTCTCTGAACTCTCCAAGCCAGAGAAACCCATCGTGCTCATTGGTGGCAAGAAGCTTTCTACCTCTAAGACGATCGCTCAGATTCGCAAGCTTCTCCCTTCCTCATGGAAGAGCATGGTGCAGACTGTGCCGAGTATCGATGCTCTTGACGATGCAGCACTGGAGCCGGGAAGCGATGTTCTATGTCTCTCTGACGCTGATGAACCACTTCTCGCAGGACCAATGTCCGACGCACGTATGGCTAAGCTTCAGGGCCTGCTGATGAGTGCGCGAAGCCTCCTCTGGGTGACCAGCGCCGGCAACGGACGCGGCCACATCCCTCGAGCGAGCATGTTCCACGGTATCGCTCGTGTCATGCCCACAGAGGTGCCTCAGCTTCAACTCCAGGTTCTCGGACTGGAACTGAATGGACCCGAGCCTGTGTCTCCCACATCGGCTTGTCGTCACTGCGTCGAGGCATTCCTTCGTCTTCGCCAACTGGCCGTACTTCGCGACGATGAAGATGTAGGCAGCGACGATGAGGATGAAGGTGGTGCTGCGCAGAGGGAGAGTGTCGCCTCAAGTCTTTGGGCTCAGGAACCTGAGATTGAGATTCTCTCGGATGGTGATGTCTACATCCCACGGGTCATGCCTGATCATGGACTAAACGAGGTCTACCTGGCATCCAAGAGGACTGTAACCAAGACGGTGGATGCATCTGAACTCACCATCCAGGCTGTCTCTGCTCCAGGAAAGATGATACTTCAGAACGCCAGCAGCTTCGACGTTACGGGTCAGGATGAGTCTTCGGTTCGTGTCAATGTCAAACTAGCCCTGCACCTACCGTCCGCAGCTGAGCCTCTTTATCTTGTTTGTGGCCAGACCGACTCTTCCACTGTTCTGACGGTCGCCAACAGCAACTCGTCTATGTTGCGAGTGCCGTCCAAGGATCTCGTACCCATCAACGACAACCAATGCAGCAGCGCTCAGGACCTGGCTGGCATCTCAAAGGCCCTGCTCGTCAATGCGATCTCCGAGATTGCCAGGGCTCAGCTCGAGGCCAAGGCTGTTCTGCTCTATGAAGCCAATGAAGCTTTGGCTGACGCAATTGATGCCGCCCTGTCTGCGGTGGGTGTCAAGGTCTACTTTGCATCCTCCAGCATGGTGTCCTCTCCGAAGAGGGAGGTGATCAGCTTCCACCCTCGCTCATCGAAGCGTGTCATTGAGAGAGTCGTACCTCGCGAAGTTGGTGCCTTTATTGACTGCAGCAATGCCTCTTCATCCGCGGTTGCAATTCTGAAGGAGTGCCTACCATCGACTTGTCTCGCCTTGCAGCTGGATGCAGGACTCGTCAACCGTGCTCTCAGCTCCGTCCAGCTCTCAACCATCCTCACAAAGTCTGCGACTCATAGTGTGCAGTATCCATCAGAGGTGACGGGTGTGGAAGTCGTCAAGGCCGCAGCTCTTACGAGCCTTGATTCCAGCTCCCTGGTGTCCAAGACCTACATCGTCGATTGGAGCGAGCGCGAGTCACTCCTCCTCACCGTCCCACCGCTCGAGCTCGAGGGTCTCTTCCGTCCCGACAAGACCTACTTCATGGTCGGTGCTGCAGGTGGTCTCGGTCTCTCCATCTGTCAGTGGATGATTCGCAACGGCGCCAGATACATGGTCATCGCCAGCCGTAACCCACAGATCAGCCCGAGTGTCATGGACGATGCTCGCCGTGTAGGTGCTACCATTCGCGCTGTCTCGATGGACGTCTCGAATCGTGCTTCAGTTGAGCGCGCCGTCAAGGAGACGTTGGAGACGATGCCTCCTCTGGCTGGTCTGTGTAATGCAGCCATGGTCTTGTCCGACAAGCTCTTCCTCGACATGGACGCTACACAGCTCAACGGAACACTGGCTGGCAAGGTGGATGGAACTGAGCACTTGGATGCTGTCCTTGGAGATACGCCTCTTGACTTCTTTGTTGTCCTGTCATCTTCCGCCACGACGGTCGGCAACATTGGCCAAGCCAACTACCACTGTGCCAACCTCTACATGTCCAGCCTCGTGGCCCAGCGCCGTGCTCGAGGCCTTGCTGGCTCTATCATCCATGTTGGCTATGTCTCGGATGTCGGTTATGTGACGCGCAACTCCAACCGTCAACTTGACCAGCACTTCCACAACATGCGACTCATGGCTCTATCTGAGACAGATGTTCACCATGCTTTTGCAGAGGCGATCCGTGGAGGACTGCAATCAGCTGCTACATCGCACGACATCATCATGGGCTTGCATCCAGCCTCGCATCCTATTGACCCTGAGACAAATACACCGTGGCTCGCCAACCCTCGCTTCGCCCACTTCGTGCCATCTGCCAAGCTTGACTCAGCTCAGGATAACGAGGCCAGCTCCGGCAGTCTTCGCCAGAAGCTCGAGAATAGCTCAGCCACGAGCGAGCAGGAGGCTATCGATGCCGTACTCAATGCCTTCTGTGGCAAGCTCGGAGCCATCCTCCAGCTGCCCCTTGAGAGCGTCAAGGAAAGTGCACAGAGGCCCATCATTGATCTCGGCATTGACTCTCTGGTCGCCGTGGAGCTTCGCACATGGTTCCTCAAGGAGTTGGGTGCAGATGTGCCCGTTGTGAAGATCCTCGGTGGTGACACACCATCTCAAATTTGCACCACAGCGACAAAGAAGGTCATGGCCAAGTCTATCAAGGCTCAAGAAGCTGGATCTAGCACTCCAGAGACCAGGGACAGCCCTACAGAGCCTGAGAAGGCAAAGCCCAAGGTCTCGACTGTCGCTGCTACCCCTAGTGTTTCGGACTCGGACGACAGAGGCAGAAGCGCAGAAACGACCTTGACATCGAACTCGTCCCGTTCACCGAGTGCTGGTACACCGACGTCTTCTGCGGCCCCCTCCCTGTTCTCGCCGCCCATCGGTGTCTCCAAAGAGCTGGGCGACAACAGCTACACCTCCTCGGATGCTGACTCCGACTCTGGCTTGTCTAACGCGACCAGCACCGTGACCAAGACGATGAGCGAGACCAACAGCTATTCAGGCAAGCCAGAAACCAAAACCGAGGGACTCACCGAGACCAAGGTCAACATGGGCCAAGGTGAGTCCAACCCTGTCTTGACTATTTCTCGTGGCTCGGTGACAGAGGATCATGTCTCGTCTTCGAAACCGAAGGCGAGGCCCAACATCGTCCGTCAGGAACGCATGTCACCTTCGCAGGCTCGTATCTGGTTCTTGACCAAGCACCTCGACGACGCGTCCTCGTACAACATGGTCTTCCACTACCGAGCCACGGGCAGTATCTCGATACCGAGGCTGAGGCGGGCATTACAGACAGCGACGCAGCACCACGAGTGTCTTCGGATGTGCTTCTTCTCTAGGATCAGCGACGGTCAACCCATGCAGGGCCTTATGACTTCTTCCGTGGCGGTGCTCACTCATATTGAGGAGGCGGAGGAAGGAGAAGAGACTCTGAATAACATTATCAACGAGTTCAAGACAAGAACGTGGGACTTGGAGATGGGACAAACCCTGGAACTGACACTTCTCAGCCGAGGACAAGAGCAATATGATCTTGTCTTCGGCTTCCATCACATCATCACAGACATCATCGGTTTCCACGCTTTCATGAAAGATCTGGATACCGCGTACCGGATGAAGCCACTTGACAGGAAGGCTGCAGGATCGCATCTCGACTACTCGACTGAACAGCTGGATCACCTGAAGTCAGCTGAGTTGAGGGAAGAAGGCCTTGCCTTCTGGCAATCGGAGTTCTCTACCATCCCTGAACCATTGCCTTTGCTGTCTTGCGCATCTGTCACTGCTAGACCTACAAAATCAGCAACCGCTAACAAGAGCCATCACGAATATCTGACGCTCGATGATGATACTTTCTTGGCCGTCAAGAAGGCTTGCCAGCAGCTTCGAGTTACACCGCTGCACTTCCACCTCGCTACTCTGGAAGTTCTTCTGGCTCGCTACGCAGGCATCGACGATGTCTGTGTCGGCATTGTCGACGCCAACCGTTCTGATCCCCGGATTCGCCAAATGGTCGGTTGCTTCGTCAACATGCTGCCGGTTCGCGGCCATGTTGAAGCCAAGTCTTCATTCGCCGAAATCGCACGGATGGCGTCAAAGAAAGCACTCGCGGCGTTTGATCACTCATCGACGCCCATCGACGACATTATCGATCGTGTCAACGCACCGAGAACACCCGGTGCTGCACCCTTGTTCCAGGCGGCGCTCAACTACCGAACCGGCGGGATCTGGGATCTTCCACTCGGCACCGACTGCACTATGCGCCTATCTCTTGATGATGGCAAGGACGCTGAAGTCCCGTACGACATCAGCGTCGGTGTATCTGACACAGCCAAGGGTTGCGCAGTCGAGCTTCACTGCCAGTCTGAGCTATACAGCAAGGAAGCCTGCCTGAGCATGCTCAAGGCATACGTGACGCTTCTCAAGGAAGCTGCCACAAGTCCCCAGCTTCGAGTTGATGAGTACGACTTATACGACAAGACGCTGGTCAACAAGGCCGTTTCTCTCGGCAGCGGACCCGTGATCGACTTTGCCTGGCCACCAACGCTGTCAGAGCGTGTTGCGGACATGTTCGCCCTGTACTCGGATAGCACTGCCGTCGTCGATGGACGGGAGACTGTCACTTACGCAGATCTCAACCGTCGTGTTGACATTGCGGCGGCGTTACTCTTGTCCGCTGACTGTGGCCCTGGATCACATGTAGCAGTTCTTTGTGAACCGTCAGTCGACTCTATTGTCTCACTACTGGCGATCTGGCATATCGGTGCGGTCTATATCCCTCTAGACGTCAGTCTTCCTACGGCACGACATGCTACGATGATCGAGAACTGCAACCCCTCTGTTGTTCTATCTCACGGAGCAACATCCGACAGGTTGGAGGCGCTGCTCACTCTAGTCAAGACTCCCATCAAGAGCGTCCTTCTCGATGGTTCACATACAGTCCAGTCCAGCATGCTCGCCACTTGTGCTGCCGAACCACATACACCTGCGGCCATCCTGTACACAAGCGGATCAACGGGAACTCCGAAGGGAGTGGTCATGACGCAGGCTAACTTCCTCAACCAGATTGCGCTTCACAGGCACCTGCTTCATCTCGACTCGGGGGTTGTTGCACTCCAGCAAAGCTCACTGGGCTTTGACATGTCTCTGATGCAAGTCTTCTCTGCCCTAGCAAACGGAGGTCGTCTGGTCATTGCACCCGCCTCTACGCGTCGCGATCCAACCGAGATCACGGCTCTCCAGCTCAAGCACAGCGTCTCCTTCACAATCGCGACTCCCTCCGAGTATCTTTCCTGGATCAACTATGGCTCCTCGAGTCTTCGACAGAACGCAGCCTGGAGACATGCAAACTCGGGCGGCGAAGCGATCCCGACCTCTTTGGTGACGGAACTGAACCGTCTAGGATTGGAAGACTTGGAGTTGGTGAACTGGTACGGACCTACTGAGATCACAGCCGCAGCGACATATCAACACGTACCTATTGGCGACACAGGCAAAGAGAGTCAGATCGAAGCCTTCGGTAGCTCTGTCATCGGACGAGCGATTCCGAACTACAACGTCGCCATCATCGATCAGACTGGACATGCTCTTCCCGCCGAGCACGTAGGAGAAATCGGCGTCTCCGGTGCAGGCGTTGTTATCGGCTACCACAACCTGCTCGAGGAGACACAGCGCAAGTTCATCAAGTTCCCTGGATCAGGACAGTACCAGAGACTCTACCGGACCGGTGACAAGGGCAAAATGTCCGCTGACGGAGTGATTCATTGCTTCGGCCGCATGGATGGAGACTCACAAATCAAGCACCGAGGTCTGCGAATCGACTGTCAGGAGGTTGAGGGTGCTATTATCAAGGCTTCGGCGTCTCTTCTTTCTGCAGCTATTGTCAGCAAGAGGGGAGACGTGCTGGTGGCTCATGCTACGATTTCTTCAGAGCATGAAGGAACTTCTGTGGATGAAGCTACTCTGTCAAACATCCTCGGTCGCCTCGAGCTGCCTCAGGCTTTTATCCCAGCTGCGATCATCATCATTCCGACGTTGCCAGTCACGCCGAACGGCAAACTCGATCGCAAGGCTATCGCCGCACTTCCCCTCCCTGACGATCATGTTACTGCTTTGTCCAGCTCGGAGAACGGCACCTCGCCTAATACTGCAAAGCTGACGATTCGCGAAGGCGAGCTCAGACTTCTCTGGGAACGTGTGCTCCCCGGGGTGTCCGCGAAATCAACACGCCTCGGCCCCGACTCGGACTTCTTCCTCTGCGGTGGCAACTCGATTCTGTTGATGAAGCTACAGGCAGCCATCAGGGAGTCTATGGGTGCCTCTGTACCGACACGAGTGCTGTACCAGGCTAGCAGTCTCCGCGAGATGACGAATTGCATTGACGAGCAGAAGGGTCTTGAGGAAGAGGCGGATGGTCCAGCGCAGGAGATCAACTGGGATGAAGAGACCAAGGTTCCTGAGGCTCTACGGCAGCAACTCAGCAAAGAGTCGAAGGTCAAACGGGTAAAGAAGGAAAGGGAGGACGACATACAAGTCTTGCTGACCGGGGCGACAACATTCTTGGGAGGCCAGATACTACAATCTCTCATTGCCACTGCTGCAATCAGCAAGGTTCACTGCATCGCCATCCCGGCTGACGACCAGCATCTTCTCGCACGACATGAAAAGATCAAGTCCTACGTCGGAAGTCTCCTCGAGCCTGAAAGCCTTGGTCTCAGTTCCGATGAAAGAACGAAGCTCGGAGAGACAGTCGATGTCATCATCCACGCTGGAGCTCACGGACACTGTCTCAATACCTACTCCAGTCTTCGAGTACCGAACTTACACGCCACACAGAGTCTGGCTTCACTGGCACTTTCTCGCCGCATCCCGCTTCTGTTCATGTCAACGAGCCGCGTCGTGCTACTCACAGGCGACGCAGCACCGAAACCAGCGTCACTGGCACCACACCAGCCCGTGACAGATGGCAGTGACGGCTACACGGTTAGCAAATGGGCTAGCGAAGTGTTCCTCGAGAACCTCTCCTCTCAAATTGACAAGGCATCGACACCTTGGTCTGTTGCTGTCCACCGCCCTTGCGTGGTCGTCGGCGACCAAGCACCCAACTCCGACGCCCTCAACGCCATTCTTCGCTTTTCCCTATCTATGCGCTGTGTACCGAAGCTTGCCAGACTCGGAGGATACATCGATTTTGGACGCGTCGAGGTCATCGCCGAGGAGATCGCGCAAGCTGCACTGACCCTCGCGGAAGGCCAGGAGACGTATGGTGTGCAGTTCAGACACCACTCGGGGGGAGTTAAAGTCCCAGCTGGTGATCTTGGTCGTCATCTAGAGAATCTGTATGGCGGGGAGTTTGATGATGTTGATATGGCGGAGTGGATGGTTCGCGCTGCTGAGGCAGGCATGGATCCTCTCATCACGGCCTATCTGGAGGGTATTCTGCATGGCAATGGGCCGATGGTGTTCCCTTACATGGGCGAGTCTTGATCAGGCGTCTTGGATTATTTTTGTATCTCTTTTCTATGTGTCGCAGTGACTGAATTTGGGTCGGGATTTAGGATCAAGCGGGAGTTATCTGGTTCAAGCAAGGCGTTATGGTTGCGGCTAGGCGTTAAGCATTATCTTTCCTCAATTCAGTGTTTGAAACCATTTGTGCACTCCGGCGATCACTTTCTTTTCTCAATTCTATTCAGTGTTCTCTATATAAGACTACTATACGTGGTCCGATCAGTCTACACTTCCTCATCCAGGTCTTCTATGAACCCTCGCAAATCACCACAGAACGAACCTCCCCTATGGCCGAGTTCACTCCCCACGAACCATCTATATTATCAGATGTTTCAAACTACTGTGGCATATCAAGACACAGAACAACTTTGACGTGAACATAATGAACCTCTTCTTGGACGTAAGAAGCATGGGTACTCGATCTATGGTGGGCAATCAGTAGCCAAGCAGCCGGGATATTCTCATCCCGCTGCATCCGTTTCGCTCCGGCATTAACGGAGTATTCACAGTAGAATTCCTGGACCACCATCATGCATCAGCGAGCTACGGAATATTTGTTTTCGGCGAGCCACCGGCCATTGCTCCCGGCAGGTCGCGGATACCGCTGGGTAACGTGCATCTTGGGTCTACTCAGCGGCGTGGACCGTCTATTTGAAGATGTGAATCACGAGAAGACCCAAATCATGAATTAGCGATACACCCAGCACCACTACAGCGAACGTCTTGGAGAGCCCTGAACATGCACGCAGTGATTCGTTACGCCTTGATAGGCACCGTCGTTGCCGTACTATGGAAGTAAGTCACCATCACCCTGCTATCTCAGCTTTGAACAGCAGTTTCCTTCTCGACACCATCGTCCTGACACATTCACCTTTCCCCAGCATCCGGAACCGCCTCCACCGCGAGAAACTTCGCAAACTTAAATTTCAAGCTGAGCAAGAAGTCGCTGAGAAACCCTCCATCGTCCCTGTCGCCCAGACTCAAAAAGCCATCGTCGTCGCAGAGGTCGGAAAACCCGTCGTCCTCCAAAACAACCGTCCCATCCCCAGCCCCGGCCCGCACCAAGTTCTCCTTAAAGTCTCCGTCGCCGGCCTCAACCCACACGACCAGAAGGTCCGCGACTATGGCCTCATGGTCTCCGAGATGCTGCCTGCCCCGCTCGCCAACGACGTGGTAGGCACCATTGTCGAGCTCGGCGATGCTGTCACCGACTTGGCCTGCGGCGAGCGCGTCATGGCGCAGGCTGGCATTGTCCCCGGGTGCACGCAGAACGGTCTTCAGGAGTATGCTCTCGTCGACATGCCCGGCGGCCCTACTCCTGCGGCTTGTAGAATCCCCCATGGAATCTCTGACGATGCTGCCGCCACTGTCCCATGTAACGTCGTCGCGCCGCTAATTGCTCTCTTCAGAACCCTGCAAATTCCCGCCCCATGGACGGCCGAAGCTAAGACTTTCGACTATGCGGGCACTGCTATCCTCATTGTTGGTGGAGGCTCGAACTGTGGCCGCTTTGCCGTCCAGCTAGCCAGTCTGGTTGGTCTGGGTCAGATCGTTGTCGTTGGCGGGCGTGAGCATGAGCTCAAGGGTTTAGGTGCGACGCATGTCATCGACCGCCATCTCGAGACGAGCGCGATCGTCTCTCAGATCCACCAAGTTGTCGGCGACGAGCTCGTCTACGCTTTTGACGCTGTCAACCCACCAGCCGGCCAGGTCATTGCCATCAACGCTCTGTCATCCTCGAAGAAGGGCGCTCTTGCTCGACTGCTGCCCGTCGGAGCACCGCTGGATGAGTCGTTGCTGACACCCAAGGCTGCTGGGTATGATTTGCGCCACTTGATAGGTGTCTCGCATGCCAACGCGGCAGTGGCTGGCGAGTTCTGGGCTAGGCTGCCGGCGTACCTGGAGAAGGGAAAGATCAAGCCTCTGACCAACTACACAGTTGTCCAGAATGGGTTTGATGTCAAGGCTGTCAACGACGTGTTGGATCGGTACCGGGATAAAGCAACGGTTGTGAAGACCCATATCCATCTATAAGCCAGGCCAGAAAACGTTAAATGCAATGGTTCCATAAATTCATTAGTTATTTCGATGGGACAATTCACAAGCCTTTTGCTCGTAAGATGCTCGGATCGCGGTGACGCGGTTGGATCTTTGATCTCTGCCCTGGCAGAACATAATTGTATCCCCTTTGCCTGTCATAAAACTCGAAACCATTCCCAGGCGTCTTACTCATGAGAATTCGGTATTGAAGGCCCAGTTCATGGTATCCGCGTCCTCAAAATTGATGAACATGCCAGCGTCGGATAGCTACGAACATCACATGATCAGTCTCACATGTCCCCAATCAATGTGGGCAGAATTCTGACTTACCATGAAGTCCCACTCCTCTCCCATATTTTGCGGTGTGTCCTTGTCCGTAGATGTTTGTGCGCCCTCGCTCGAGACCATTTCCAGTTCTACATCAGCCCCATACTGCGCTGCCTTCTCCTCGAGTATTGGGAGACACTGAGCAACGGCATCCCCCGCGGCCTTGAATAGATGCGGTGTCATCTCAGTTTGCGGGATGCCATTAAGAGGGCCATCTATGGCCGTCTTCAGAACGCAGATCAGAATGTTCCCTCTGACATTGGTCTCGCCAGATTGAAGGCACTTGAGACACCACACCTTTGCATCGTCCAGCACTGACAGCAAGTCCGGCCGTAGAGGCGACCCGAACCCGGTGCTTTCGTCTTCCTTTAGCTGCGCGTGTAGCACCGCAGTCAGCAGCAAGCTTGCATGCAGTGCCACCGTCCGGTAGAATCCTGATCCGTTGGTAACTAAGCGGGCCAATTCATCCCAGCAAGGATACATGCCCGTTGCGCCGTTGGGGCCGAAACCGCGTGAATCGGGTCTCGTTGATGGCGCAGTGCTAGGCGGATACGCGGCATACCATAGCTTGAGAGACATGTCAGTGACGACACTCTTGGAGTATGCATAAGAAGTAGTCCGAGATGCTGGGCCGAGGAATGGCGCGTGAAGTGCTGTCATCCAACGGTGCATCAGAAATCTCACGATGCGTATCTCAAGAGCTGACGATGAGATCCCGTTCGGCGAAGAAGTACACTTTTGGAAATTCTGGTGCATCTCTTTGAAAGCCAGACGCAACTCGCCATCCAACCGGAGTGTTTCTTCGTAGGTGCCCTTTGAGCTGAGGTCGTTCAGAAATTTGGCGATGGCTAGACGAGTGGCGAATGACTTGCGCAAGATGATGGGAATAGAGACCTGGGTGAACTCGTCTACGGACTTGGGAACAGGGTCTTGAGCCATGAGCTGGTCGTCGTCGAAGTTGCGAGGCGGCTGCGTATCAAAGTCGTCGAGGGAGATGAGTGGAGGACCACCCGACGACAGGCTCGTCCGTAAAATAAGCTCGATGATCGTGTTCCATAAACGCCGGCGCGTCTCGAGGACCAAAACTGATCGGTTTGGAAGAAACGTGGGGTCTCTGTGAAAGCCCATGCTCATAGACCGTCGAAGCAGAGCACCAGCATCGATCCAAACCTGATCGCCCCCAACTGACGACATCTCTCTCGCGATCAGCAGAAGTATATTGATCTGTAGAGCTTGGATGTTGAGTCGTGCTTTGAACTGGGGTTCGCAAAGCCAGGAATGAGCCTCATACACCCAGCGAACAGCTGACGCGCGCATCGTGAACTGCTCATCATACGTGATGGCGCCGATGGCTAGGACGAGTTTTAAGAGAATGCGGAAGGAAGGGTCGACTTCATTGTTTCGAACCCAGAGGGCCTCGTAACTCTGGCGAAAGGAGGGAACGTGCAGGACACGATAGACACTCTCTGAGGTTCGGAGGTAGCAATCGACAAGCTCATCGGCCACATCCTTGGGGGGCAAGTCGGCAGCCGGCGCAAGGTGTCGCGCCGGTGCAAGCTGCGCCTTAATGAATCGAGCCAATGCCTTGCATCTTCGCAAGCCTGAGGAGACCTCGTTGGATTCGCGATTGAGATACGGTTCGACCGGTTCGCAGATTTCCTGGAACTGGAGGCAAACGTTAGTGTATGGCCCATTGCAACATGTGTCAGAGCCTTTCATACCAGCGAAATCACATTGATCCAGTGAGTTTGGCCAAATAGACGGGTCTTGTGTGAGAGGTTCCGATGAAAGCCGGTAGTCTCACCCGTCCCTGGGGAGGCAGCAGAGTGAAGATGGATCGAGTCACACAGACGCGTCGTCGAATATTCACTCTCGCCGTAAGATTTGCGAGATCTGCTGGTCGGTGAATCATTTGTGCGCAGATTGGCGGCCGAGAGCTGCTGCTCCAGATCTCTGATCCTTCCTTTCAGCGACTCGACTTCGTGCCCTGACAATTGGGTTGGTGCGGTCGAGGTAGTAGCACCGCTTGGACTGGACACGAGCTCACTCTCGGGCTGGCTCGAAGTCTTGTCTGTTGTGGTAGTCGGAGTACTGATCGGCTTGGTTTGCGATGAGACGGCTTGAGGAAAGCCATACTCCGGATTGCGTGCCCAGCCCAGGGGAGGTGGATTATCGTAGATGCATGCGGTTTTCGAACGCACGCAACTGGAGCATGGGGTTTCGCGACTGCATTTAAGCTTTCGTCGTCTACAGAAGGAACACGCTCTTCACAAGTATCATCGTCAGCGCGACATGCGACAGACTGTTAATCAGTGACGTTGGGAATAAAGCTTACACTGCTGGTCTCCTCCGTTTGCGACCCTCAGGATCGGTCATGATTGCGACCTATCAGATCCAGGATCTGCCACCGAGCTTCAGGCGATGGTAAAGGATCTCAGATCTAAATACGAGTATGCGAATGTGTCTGATACGGTTGTGCAAGGTAGGAAATGATTGCCTCATGGATGCATGAGATTGAAAGAAGGGAAGTAGGGTACCTTAGGCGCCACAGCGACGGACACACTGTACACACTGTGCTCCCGAACGGACCCTGGCACTCTCGTGCCAGTGCAGGCGGTATACAAGCTTGATTCAGACAACTCAGGGCTTTTAATGAGATAGAAAAAGTATATCGTCAGCTAGGCTTCACTCGGAAGCTATCAATGAATGTGATTTTATCACCATTGTGTGTGTTCTGCTTCCAGCGTGTCATTGTACCGTGCGCGCAAGTGATCAGTCGCGAACCAAAACACAGTACGAGGGAATATTCCGTCCACTTTCGCACTGTATTTCCCGCTCACCCATTCCGGATCCGCCTCCGTCGACTTCCGTCTCCGTGTTAGCAAACCACGCATCGTATTGTCCGTCTTGCAAATTCTCGAGGCGGAGATCATGGAGAACCCAATGTATCCCAGCGGTACTTCGCAGGTATGCGTCGAAGTATATCATCAGACGGCGGGCTTGGCTCCTCGCTTCGCTCACCTCCCTTCTCAAGCTCAACACAGACCGTGATCACCTCCCAACCCAGCTAAAGCGTCGTGAAAAGAAGACATCCCTTCCTCCAAATTTTGAAGGATCTCCGTCAGGTCTCAACACCTGACTCAAATGGCATCCATGACAAGCAAGGAAGACAAACTGATGGACTCGGAGGCGGCGCCTAGCCAGGGCACTCACACGAGAGATCACTCCACAACCGATCAAGAGAAGCAGCACTCAGAAGAAAATCAGGCCGAGAATGAGAACCCATACGGTCCAGCACCGGAAGGCGGCCTTCAAGCTTGGCTTTGCGCAGCCGGCGGAGCTTGTCTGTTCTTCTGCTGTCTGGGCTTTTCCAACTCCTTCGGCTCGTTCGAGGAATACTACCTGAGCCACCAGCTCCAGGGCGAATCACCCGACAGAATCGCCTGGATCGGGTCTCTCTCTTCGTTTCTCCAGTTCGCATCTGGTATGCTTGGAGGGCCGCTGTTTGATAGATATGGTGCCTGGGTAAGCTGAACGTGAGCTGAACCAATCCCTCAACAACCACTGACATATGTCGTATCGCAGGTCATCCGCCCAGCCGCCATTCTTTACGTCTTCTCAATGATGATGCTCAGTCTTTGCAAAGAGTACTGGCAATTCATGCTCGTACAGGGCATTCTCATGGGCGTTGTTATGGGCCTTCTGCAATTCCCGGCCTTTGCAGCTGTCTCACAGTATTTCGACAAGAAGCGCGCTGCTGCTCTCGGCATCGTTGTCTCCGGCTCCTCAATAGGCGGCATCATCATCCCGATCCTCGTCTCCAAGCTGCTCAATGACACGAACATTGGCTTTGGTTGGTCGATTCGAATCATCGGCTTCCTCATCATCCCTTTTATGGCTTTTGCCATTGTCACTGTCAAGGCGCGCGTGCCGTCACGTACTTCGAACTTCTGGATCGCCTCCGCGTACAAAGATCCCGTCTTTGTGACGCTCATTGTCTCCCTGTTCTTCGTCTTCGTCGGCATGTTCACGCCTCTGTTCTACCTCCCGACATATGCTGTCTTCCAGGGTGTGCACGCCGCACTGGCCGGGTACCTGCTCGCAATTCTGAACGCGGCTTCTACCTTCGGTCGCATCATACCTGGCGTATTGGCCGATAAGTACGGACGCCTCAATATATATGGCCTCGGAGGCATCGTCACCGGCATTATCATCTTCTGCATGAGCTCAGCTAAGAGTGTTGGTGCGATCGTTGCCTATGCTGTTGCTTTTGGCTTCGCTTCCGGCACCATCATTTCAGGAGCGTCTGCCGCGTTCTCAGTCTGTCCCAAGGACACACGCGACATCGGAACATATATGGGTATGGGTATGTCCATCAGTGCACTTGGAGGCCTTATCGGACCTCCCATCAACGGTGCATTCGTGGATCACTACAATTCCTTCTTCGAGGTGTCCATGTTCAGCGGCGCCATGTGCACAGTGGGAGGCTTTATTGCCCTCACGGCTAAGCTCAGAAGCCCAGGGGGGTGGTGGGCAAAGAACTAAGCCGCTCGGGGGAGGACTCTTTCTCGCCCATGCTGTAAGATGATTTCTCGGGTTCTTCAGCTTCGGGAGTTGTCATTGAGGCTATTGCCAGTGGGATGAGCAGTCAAGTCAAGCCTATGCGTACGACCCTGAGCATCCACTGTCCATCAAGCCTCTGATGTTTGGTGGAAAAGAACGAGATGGTGTGATGATTATGGTTTCGGATCGTTTCTGTCGGACATAAGTAGACAAACCTGTACATAAATGCATCGGAAAGGTAGCTTAAGTACCTGGTGTTGGTTCTTTACTACTACGGATGGGCGATACCCAATCCTAAAACAAAAGTCTACTTCCCAGTGCCTGTGCTTACCAGTGTTTGAGCAATGCACCGCATGCTGAGCAGGGATATATGGGCCTCGTGCAAGTTGTAACGTCGCATGCGAAGTGGTAAGGCGTACAACAATATGGGATAAGCTGTCTTTCGCTACATCACAAAGCCTTTAGTATCGTATCCTCTCGTGTGATCTGCGCATACCCAACACTCTCCCTCCAAAGTCTCTCTCTTTTCTCAGCATCCTCCGCTTCTAAGCTTACTCCAGAAACCTCAGAGCCAGATAGATACAGACCGTTGACACTCTGCCCTCCATACGACGCACCTTCTTCAAGTCCAGCAGCACGCAGCACATCTTTTGCCGATTTGCGAGTCGTTCTCAAGGGCCCGTTCGGCCAGAAGAGAGAGCAGAGAAATGCGGCGAGACTCAGCATGAATTTGCTGATGACCACACGACGGTACCACGTGTCGCGACGTGTGAGCTCGCTAGGCATGGCGCCAGGGTCGACGCAAAGAACGGAGATCTGGGAGAGGGTAGTGTCCTTGGCAATACGTGCAGAGAGTTCACGGCTTGGTCACTACAAGTTAGTCATGGAGACTTGGACTGTGTCGATGGGATTCCGAGTGCAACGGGTGGAATGAAACTTACAACATCATGACCTCGCAGAGCTTTGCAGCGCCATAGCGTCTGAGGCCAGCTTGAGGGTTGCCAGGATGATCCTTCTCAGAGCTCCATGTTCCACGAGCAATTCTTTCGGTGCTATCGTCGTAATCGCTCATGATCTGCTCATACTTGCCGGAGTACACATCAGTGAAGCCACCCAGCTTGTTGTTCGGATGCGCTGTGCTGTTTCATGTCAGTCAACCCAAATACATTGCTCGCCACTTCGAGAGACACCATGACTAGTTGTGAAGTAATGTACATACTCATGCGTCCAGCTTCCTAGAAGAACGATTCTGCCACATGTCCGGTCGAGACTCTTCAACAATAAGAGAGTGAAGAGGAAGTGGGCTAGGTAGTTGACTTGAAAAGACATGTCGAAGCCGTCTTCTGTAATTGTCTGTGTTGCCTGTTCCTGATATCCTGCGTTCAAGATCAACGCCTTGATAGGTGGGATTGAACCGTCTGCTACACCCTTGTTGATCCTCTCAGCAGCCTGTCTTACGCTGGCAAGACTCGTCAAGTCGAGGGCGAGAAGGTCCTGTGCGCCGTTGTCCACCCTCTTCTTTCTCTCTAGAATCTTACCGACGTGACTGGAGCTGCTTCCGTAGAGTGAGCGGACTGTGTAGATACCGTGGTAGCATTTTGAGAGGACTGGGTTGCCCAGGATGCGCTTGACCATCGCACGGCCTAGGCCACCGTTCGAACCGGTGATGACAACTGAGCCCTGAACATTCCCAATGGCGTGAAGCCTTTTTGTGTACCATCCCTTGAAAGTGTCACTAGGTATCAAATCGTGTCGAAAAGGGAAAATCATACCGTCTCAGCACCCACGCCCACCGCTTTGATCTTGAGGAATCGAGCTGGGCCTGGTGGCAGGATCTTTGGAGCAGCCGCTATCGCATCACTATCAGAGATCTCAGGATTTAACAGAAGCGTCCGTGGCAGTTTCGGATCAAGCGTTGCTGGTCGGGCAATCCCGACCAAGTCACAGCTACCCTCCGTGATGGCAGTGTGCATAGCCGATCGTGTTCGGAACCCTCCCGTGACGATCAGAGGGACATCGGCAGACTCCTCTCGAATAGCTTTGGCGAACTCGAGGAAGAAGGCTTCCCGACTGGACGTACTCTTCGAAGACGTAGAGGCAGATGCTGTCTTTGTCGCGTCCGCCGGTCCTGTGTTGAACAGGGGATCTTCAAAGCTCCCTCCACTGATCTCGATGAAATCAACTCCCGCCTCAACAATAGCTCTCAATTGGACAATACAAGCATCCAAGTCTGTTTCAGACTGGTAGTCGACCGAGTTGAGCTTGATGCCTACACAAAACCCCTTGGGCACAGCCGCGCGAACGGCATGGATCACTTCCAAAGCCAGACGCGCGCGTTTGAGAGGAGTGCCACCGTATGCATCAGACCTTCGGTTCGACTTCGGAGAGAGGAATTGGGAGAGGAGGTAGCCGTGCGCGCCGTGGATCTCGACACCTGCGAAGCCAGAAGAGGAGGCGAGCCGGGCCGCGTGAGCGAATTGCTGGATCACTTGCTGGATCTCGAGGAGAGTGATCTCTCTGGGCTTCTTGAACACAACAGAACTGATGAGAGAAGGCAGGACTCCAGAGCCGAGCTCCAGTGGGACAGCGCTTGGTGCAATAGGCGTGTTCTTCCCGAAAGGCGTCTGGCGGCCGGGATGGCAGAGTTGCACGATTGCCTTTGTGCCGTTTTGTGAGCAGACTTCAGCCCAGGCTTTCCACGCCTCGAAAGTCGTCCTGTCTGGAATTGAAGGATCTATGGCGTAGTCTTCCTTGCCGCCGAGGTAGTCTGAGTCGATCTGTAGATTGCCTGTGTCGTAGTGTAAGTGCCTATGCGTGCATCACCTAAAGGCTTTGGAAGGTTCACCTGTGATGACCAAACCCCAACCTCCTTTAGCCCATTCTCGATATACTCTCAAACACTTCTCATCTCCTGGTAGGTGATCACTGCCAGCCATGCCTTCAGCCATGGCGGCCTTGACGAGCCGGTTTGGAAGCTTAAGGCCGCATGCTAAGGTGATGGGCTCGGAGATCGAAAGTGTCGCCATAGCGTCAGAAGAAGGTGCCAACAGTGGAGAATGCAGCTATCATGCAACGAGAGATACAGTGAGAGACAATCGCGTACGGGGATTGTCTGTACCGTAACGAGGTAGAACGCGATGCAGTGTCAACGGGGACCGTGACAAGCATCATCATCTCCTGCGCTGGGCTTAGGCTAGGTCGCATTCGAAGACGATTCAAGAAGAGCAAATCTTACTACTTTACTGATTCTTGAATATCTAAGTTTCTTTACTCCGGCACCGACTGCGTGCTGATACCTTCGTCCCTCACAGGCGCAGACCATTGGCTTCCACCCATCCAGCCCAACGAACCGAAGCCCGAAATCCGACAAGCTCCGTCACAGCAATTAGGAACTCATCAATACCGTTCATTCGCACGTATGACTATACGAGGAGCCTCAATAATCCGCGCTGGTCCATGTCAAAAAGCCATTGCCGCTCCGGTGTGGAATAATCCGCAATAGTCCGCGGTCACTTCGGGGTCAGCAACCAAGGTCTGGCCACCACTCAAAGTAACTCAATAATCATCTGGAAGCTTTTCTTCAGGCTTTTGGCCCTATCTAACTCATCTCTGCTCCAAGGTCCTCTTCCCAAAGACTCACGATGGATCACGCTCACGCAGCTGCATCTGCTTTGATGGACTTCGTCACATCGCTGCCGCCTGAAGGCGTCAGTAACACGACCAAGCTAGTAGGCATTTTCGGCATCTCTGCTACCGTATTTCTCGTTGCCTCTCTCTTCTTTGGTCCCGATCCGTATCCGAATGTGAACTTGGTGGGCGAGCCTGAGGGACGAAGGTGGTTCAGTCTCAAGACTCGCTGGCGCTATTACACAGATTGCGCTTCACTCTACGATGAAGCATACAACAAGGTGAGTCTTGAATCCCGGTAACAGGCAAATCATAGCTGAACTTGAGATCTAGTTTGCCAAAATTGGCAAGCCTGTCCTTGTTCCTGGCTTCGGCACCCGCGCAGAGATGATTCTCCCTGAAAGCGACGTCGAATGGGCCATGGCTCAGCATGACGATGCCCTCAGCGTCAAGTTCGCTTTCCTTGAGGTCAATCAGTCCGAGTACAGTCTTGGACACACCCGCTACTGGGGCGACCCGTGGCAGTTCACCCTCGTCAAGACGCATTTCAACAGCATCATGCAGACCATGATTCCCAACATGGCTGATGAGCTGAGTCACGCCTTTGATCGCCGTCTTGGCAACGACACGGAGAATTGGAAGGAGATCAAGCTAGAAGAGACGGTCAGGAAGATTGTTGCGCAGGCAGCCAGTCGGTTTATCGTTGGGACGCCATTGTGTCGCGATGATGAGTATCTTTCGCTCGCCAACAAGATCACAGACGGTGTCATGTTCACTGCTTTCGCCGCTGGGACTGCCCCTGCATTCTTACGCCCTCTTGCTGGTAAGCTCGCAAGCTTGCACACGCAGCGCAACATCCGACGCGTCAAGGCCCTGTTCACCCCCTTGTATCGTGAAAGACTCTCAACCCTCTCTCGCGACAAGAGAGAAGCCGATGCCGCTGGCGAGGAAGCCCAAGACCAGCTTCAGGTGATGATGCGGTTCGCGCAGAAGAAGCGCGCATCGGAGCTCGCCGACCTCGACATCATGACTGCTCGTCTCGCAGCCTCCAACTTTGTCAGTATGCACCAGACTAGCATGACTGTCGTCAACACCCTCCTCAACCTCATCGGCTCTGACGCAGAGTATGGCACTATCGGCAAGCTACGCGAGGAGGCTGACCAGATCCTTGGGGGGCTGAGTCCGGAGGACTGGACTAAGGAGCACTTTTCGCGTATGGTCCATGCTGATAGTGTTGCGCGCGAGACTATGCGTGTCAACTTCCCCTTTGGAAACCGTGGTCTTCTTCGCAAGGTCCTCAAGGACGGCATTGTGACCAAGGATGGACTGAAGCTCGAGAAAGGTTCACTCGTCTCTTTTCTCGCCTCACCTGCGCAAGTCGACCCCGAGAAATTCCCCGAGCCGCTCAAATTCGATCCCTTCCGCTTCTCTCGCCCGAAGACTTCGAAGAAGAAGAATGGCGCAGACGAGGGTGCGACGACCTTCGTCTCCACGTCAGCGGAATATCTGCCCTTCGGTCACGGCCGACACGCCTGTCCGGGCCGGTTCATGGTAGACTACCAGATCAAGATGTTCATGACTCACCTGCTCAAGAACTACGATATTGAGTTCCCCGCGGACTACAAGGGTCAGCGTCCTCCGAATGTGTGGATGGCTGAGCTGGCTATTCCGCCGCCGGGAGCCAGGGTCCGCATCAGGCGTCGCAAGGATGCAGTCTAGCTTCAATATCTATATACTCCGATGTCAATGAAGCCCAGGCTGACTGCATGATAAATGGTGCGCTGGCTTCCCCTTGTAGCTTGACAGGCCTATCGCTCTGCTTCATGAACCTCTAATACCGTGTGTCCCTCTTTCGTGTAAGTGGTAAGTGACTTCATGCTCACTCAGTCATCTGGGACTGTGCGATGAATTCCATGACACATGCGAGTATGATCACGTTTCATGTAGATCATGAAGAAGCGGCTGGTCTTCTGATTGATTTCCAAACCATCAGCCTCACTCTTGTGAACAATTGAGCTCTAGTGGGTGAACCGGGATTGTTTGTCAGTCTCTTTGCCACGACACTGACATACAACACCCACAGTCGTAGACATGCCGACACTTGTTCAATTCTCGTATATCTCCTCTCACGACTCACACTACTCCTAGCATCCTATATCATCGGGAAACTAACTCCCTAGAGCAGCAACCCAGGAATCCCCGTTGTCAGACTAGTCTTTGTAAAAGGCAACCTTGACACCATTCCTGTTCGATGGGCCAATCCTCATCACCGCCCTATACGGCTCCGGGTCCCTCGCCTCAATCCTCTTATACTTCCTCGCCAGCCTCACCAACATATACGACGCCTCCGTCTGCACCATCATCTGCGCCGGGCACCTCCTCGGTCCTCCACCGTACGGCAGGAAACCCCAGGTGCCACGCAGGCCGTCGAAGCGCTCGGGGCGGAACTCGTCGGCATCCTGGCCCCAGACGTCCTTGTCTCGGTACATCATGGTCTTGGTGACGGAGACGATGTCGCCCTTTTTGACGGCGATGGGGTACCGCGCGCCGGGGCCGCCGCCGATGGGGAGGACGGTGTCGTTGATGCAGGCCCGGATCTGGGTGACGTTGTTGGGGATGAGACGGTGAGCTGTTGTCGCGGTACGTTAGCTTCATTGACCAGGTCGATAATCTGAGGGGGATATGCGGGACTCACTCTCGTTCAAGACACCGTTGAGATACTTCATGTTGCGTAGGATCTCAAATGTCACAGGCGTGTCCCCAAGCTCAGCAACTTCCTGCCTCAGCTTCTCCCAGGCGTCGGGGTACCTGGCAAGATACCAAATACAGTTGCTGATGAAGATCGACGTAGTATCATTGTTGGGCACAATGATCAGACACAGCTGAGAGCGCAGAAGCTCCTCATCGCGGAGCATCGTGGCCATGGACCAGAGGAGATCAGTGCGCTCAGGACCGACGGACAGACCCTTGCTGATGCGCTGCTCGCGCTCATCGATCTCCTTGTAGGTGGCACGAATATGAGGGTTGACAAAGTCGTGCATCTCATCGACGGCCTTGAGCCACCAGTTCCAGTTGAACGCCCACATGAAGCGGTACGTCTGGGCACGGAGTCGTCCGCCGCGGAGGATGTCCGTCATGGTCCAGGCGATCTTGGCTCGCTCAGGGAACTTCATAGCATCCATGGGTTTTCCAAAGATGAAGTCTGTGGTCAAATCCAGGAACTATTCCGGGGATATTTCTCCCATGTTAGTCACAGAAGTCTCATAACAGCTAACACACAGAATCCTGGTGAAAGGAGTAAGAACGAACCCAAAGCTGCACCAGCGGCTGCACGTCAAAAGTGACACCATCCTCCTCTGGAAGCAGAGTGAAAAAGCGATCAACAAATTCGCGAATTCGGTCAATGCTGGTGTAGACATCGCGCTCGAAGAAGGGCTTGATCAGCAGCCGACTGAACGACCAATCCTCGCCATCCGTGGTGTTGACGCCCTTGTCAGCAAAAGGCATGGATCCCTTCGTATGTCTTCGGATAGGCTCTACGCCAAAGTCCTTGAAGTTCGTAGCATAGACAGCCTTTAGGATCTCCGGCTCTATGGAATAGATCCATTTCATGCCAAAGTAGTTGATCGAGAAGGTCTTGGGCATACGAGCGTGCAGGTCTCGCAGCCACTCCAGGTACGAGTCAGAACGGAGGGCGCGCACCTGGCTGATGACGAGGTCGAGGCCGAGGAAGGGCTCCCACTGCCAGTACTTGGCCACTGGCATGGTCTCATTCTTGTTCTTGGGGTCAGAAGAGCGACCCTTGCTGTGGTGATGGCCGAAGAAGAGGCTGAGGAGGACGGCGAGCGAGCCGGAGAGCAGGACAGCAGGCGGGACTCTGCGCAAAGACAGCACAAGGCCGTCGATGAAGTTTGTGATCATCCTGGACTTTTCCAAGTTCTTTCTCTCTATAGCCAAGTCGTGCAGTATTGATTGGAGCCACTGGAATGATTTGTCTTGTTCTGACTTACACCGAATTGCGGATCGAGGAGGCCGGTGACGACAGCGGCACACCCAAACAACACACGAGTATCACTATAAAGTACTATTGATCCCGACCGAGAACACTGATTATCCGATTTTATTCAAACACTCAGTTCCGTCTCCAATTCTCGGCCCCTTGTCATCGTCGACATATCAACATGTCTTCGCGATAGAGGTCCCGTCGCTTGTAAGCGCGTAATACGGCCTACAATCGCGGGCAATGGGCGTCGGGCATACAACGGCGCGGAAAATCACATCTTCAATGCGCTTCAGCGATGCAAAACCCCCGCGTGCGAATATTCCGTCTTAGTTTTCCGTCGCGACTCTTGAATGTAACCCAACCGGTTGACAGAGCGCAAGAGTATGTATGCCCTGAAGCGACGACTGCAAGCCCTTGATACCCGTCTGTGGAACCCGGACGGTTTACGTTTCCATAGGAGGATGAACTCACGTAAAACTTATGCATCGCGGCGGCGTATGGCCCGAGCGAGATCAGTAGGGGTCTCGGAGGTGGTTGACATGCTCTGCATATACGTCCTTCGCGGGAATTTGCGGTCTTCCCCGTTCCAGCAACCCAAGCGAAGGAGGGGGAGTGCACATTGAGGCGCCAGGTATTACATACACATGCTTTGCCGCGCCCAAGATAATCAAACAATCGTTTTTGCATATCATACATAGAGCTTTCAGGGTCCAGATCCCTCGCCAGATGCCGTCTTAGCCGGAAGCAAGATACAGAGTCAACCTAGTCCAGAATCTCGCAGCTGCGCCGGTACAAGCAACCAGCACGCAAGAATTGGCAAAGCTTACGATGTCGCCTACAGAGACTCTGGCTGCCGTTGTCGAGACGGACAGGACGCTGTTGCGCACCATCAAAGCCTACTACGAGTCCTGGGAGTCGTACTTCGGATACCACGTCGCCCTCGGCGGCGCGCAGCACTATGGCTACTACGACAAGGGCACCTTTTCGCCCTTCCCCATCCCCGCGAGTCTCGAAAGGTTAGTAATAGCTTACGATGTACCCAGAGTCATGTAGCGAGGGTATATGCGCGCGCAACCAGGCACACTTGAATTGACTGGTTTCGGCCATCGTGTCGCAGGATGCAAGACCAGGTCCCGAAACTCCTCAAGCTCCCTGCTGGATCCAAGGTCCTCGATGTCGGCTGTGGTCTCGGCGCTGTAGCTGTTCGGGTCGTCAAGCAGGCCCGTCTGCGCGTCACAGGCCTCGATGTCCTCGACTTACACGTAGATGGCGCGAGGCAGCGAGCGGCCGCTGCGGGTCTCAGCGAGGACCAGCTGGCCGTTCGAAAACTCGATTACCACCATCTTGAGGGCCTCGCCACATCCTCTTTCGACGGCGCTTACACCGTCCAGTCCCTCGCCCACGCCACTGATCCCGCTGCCGTCCTCTCTGGCCTCCACCGCGTCATCCGTCCCGGCGGTCGCATCGTCCTCCTCGAAGCCGAAGGCCGTCGTCGCAACATCCCACGCGATGACCACCTCGGCAAGAAACTGAGCCAGTTCAACGAGATGGTCGGATACACGACCAACGAGGTGACGCGCGAGGATTTCTTCAAAGACCTGGCAACCCAGGCTGGGTTCGTTGACGTGCAGGTTCACGACTACACCGAAAACATCTGGCCCATGCTGCGCTTCTGCTATCTCTTTATGCTTTTGCCGTTTGTCTTCGTGAGGCTGTTGGGGTTGGAGAAGCACTTTATCACCATGTTTGCGACGCACTATGGATGGGTGGGACGGGATCGATGGCGATTCATTGCCGTGTCTGCGAAGAAGCCGGAGAAGAAGTAAATAATATCGTTCGTTTATGCAATAAATGCAGAAATCTTGAAACAGACTGTACAACGAATGACTCTTTTCTTAGATTGTGCACTATTCGCATATGCGACGAGACCTTGATGTGACTGGACAGCGCCAGATACCAAGCCACACCAACAGCAGCGAACGACCAACAACCGACCATCACCACGGGTATTCTTATGCAAATTGCCACCAATCCCAGATGCTAAATCAACCTTATCGCTATAAACCAAGATCATATAGTCTTTATAGTCGTACTAGTCATCAAATTCTATGCCCACCAAGACATCGCCTCCGCTTCCAGTGCACCGCCCTTAAGGAATGCATTCACCATGTCCATGCTTGATAAACTCATCCCGTTGAGTGACGCTGCCTCCATCCTATTTCCCTCGGGCACCGATTTCGCTAGGCCGCCGTCTGATGTCTCACTCTGTGACCGCTGCAGCAGTCCCACCCCGTCGTCGATTCTCTCCTTCCTCTGCATAACGTCGCAGCAAAGCTTCAACGCGGCGCTCGCAGCCTCAACCACAACAGAAGCTGTCGATTTGTCACGGCCGCCGCCGGAGATGAGAGCCCCAATGTAGGCTTCGGCCGTCGCAAACAACAGGAATTCGCGGACCGAGTGTGCGCCGTCATTGGCCCGCATACGTCGCTGGAACATGCGCACGGTACCCCGAAGGATGCTACGCAGATGCGATCGTGTCGAAAGATCCAGCGTCGGGAACAGGTTCTCCTCGAGGTCACGAATCAGGTCAAGACTGAGCGCCAAGGCAGCCTGCCTTTCGACAAGCGCAAAGTGACCATGACCGTGGATTCGCGTCATCATGTACGGACGCGAAGGTGTGATCGCCGAGATCGAGGAAGAGGCGGCGCTGTGAGAGTTGCTGGTCGATGACGGGCGGCTCGACCGAGCCGATGAACTCGCTCGCGAGCGGTTGCTCGACTCTTGGCTCGACGTGCTGGCGACCGGTGTCGGATGCTCACCTGGCGGCAATGCTGTGAGGAGAAGCTGAGCCGCGACTTCCATTCGCTTGCGCCGCGAGTAGTAGTAAGCCGGGTCCGCAGCCCGGTCGGCGAATGGGCCATGAAGGGCGAGGATGAAGGGTCTGATGAACATGTTGAGCATGTACACCTGGAACTCCGATATTGGCGGCCCCCCTGGCGGGGACAGCATCGCCAGGCCAGAGTTATATGCTGCCTCCAGCTCAGCAGCCAGCTGAAAGGTATCATTGTATGCCTTCGACGCACCCGGTGCATTGACGACCTGAAGAATTCGGAGTCGCAGTCGTTGCGTCTTCGCAAGGACCACCAGCGACTTTGATGACGCCGCATGACTGAGGGCCGCACCCACGGTCGCAGCGTCAAGTTCGTGATCGTTGGCTGCAGATGGCGGTTCACAGTCATAACTCTCTGGCGAGAGTGGCGCCGGTAGACCTTGATCGAAACATAGTTGCAGTGACAGCTCGACCATGGTTGCCCACAGCCTGCGACGCATTTCAGCGTCCTTTATCGACAGATGAGGCCCCTCTCCAGATCGAGGTTCGCGGTGGAGGCCCATCTGGATCCCGATGCGTGTAAGGTCGTTGTTCCAGGGAAGCCAAGCAGCACCGCCCGCGCCTGGGTGCTGAGGTTGGGTATGCTTCGCCAAAGCTAGCAAGCAGATGATGTGAGCCGTGTCCATGTCGTGAGAATGGCCCTCTGCCATCCGTGCGGTCACCCATCGCGTTGCATATGCAATCCAGTTGGCCGCATGTTCTGCCAGGGGAACCGTCTCGAGGCTCCAGCCTGCCAGTTCAGTCAGAGTAATGCTCTCGAGACTTACACGAGCCGATCCGAGCGCAATTGCAACCCACAACTTGGCGACAAAGGGTCCGTGGGTCTCGATCGAAGGCGCCGTGGCGGAGGAGGTGGTGGCTTCCCAAAACTGTTCATACTCGCGCATGAACGAAGGGACGTGCAGAATGCGCAACATGTTCTCAAAGGCTTCGATATAGGCGGCGAGCAACGCATCGCACGCCGGACGTGGTGGCAGCATGTCCTCGATCGCCAAGACAGGAGGGGCTATTGAAAGCCAACCAGGTGCGGCGTTCTGGGTGCTCCCATTACCGCCAGCTGTTCGGTGTCGATTGGCCTTCTCCAGTTGGGCAAACTTATCCATGAGAGGTCTCAATGTCTCAAGGCCTGATGTAGGCGGCGACATGTCATGAATGCCCTCGAGACGTGTCGGGAAACCCCAAATGCCGCGGAGAAGAAATTGCATATACTCGCATTGTCCGAAGGCCTCAAACCATCTTTCTTTCTTGGGCTCGATGAACTTCAGACCTTCGAGCGGGTTCTCGAAAGTTGGCTGGACTCGAGGCACCGATGGTCCCGTCTCCGTTGCGAATGAGTCAAGGAACGGATCCATTGGAAAGGGGGCGAGGTCGGTGAACTTATTGGCAAGCACCACCGAGTTGGATGAATGGGTTGAGTCGGTGTTGTAGCTCATTATGTCCAGTCGGTCGTTGTCAATGCACATTGTTTCTGTCATATCCAAGAGCGGCGATGGGTCGAAGCAGGAGAAAAGATCGACGTCTCTAGAGTTGCTGTTGGTGGTTGTGTTATTGGTATTGTTCTCATCAAGGAAGTCCATCCTCAGAATCGCGTCGTCAAATTGGAGAGGGTTGAAGGCCTCATCTGGGAGGCTTCCGCCATTGTCACCAGCATTCGCAGTACGACTATTTGTCGGCTGACTGTTGAAGAGACAACGAAGACGAGGAACTGATTTCTGGCAAGGTCCACAGGGCCAAGCTCGATCGCATCGGATCTTGCGGCGTCGACATTCGGTGCAGGCAACCGCAGGACGCCGTCTTTTGTGTGCCGGTCCCAGATCCATATCCGGCGAGTTCGTTCTCAAAGCTGTGATGTTGCAGAAAGTCCGCCTGACGTATGTCGTACCAAGACTATATCAGTCACCTCAGCTTGACATCAGGTATGACGGTCGTCCGATCTGATCATGGGTCCCCCTCTTTTGTACCTGTACGAGGGTGATGCTCCGGCCCTGGTGTGGCTTGCTCGGTATGAAGCGCAGCATGATCCTTCGGCCTAGATCTTGGCCTTTCAGTGCCGCAATCCGAATCAATCAATAATCCTGCAGGGTCGTCATCGTCTACGACGGTCTCGCCTAAGTGCTCCCCTCACACTTGAGTGCTGTAGGCGCGTGGACAAGAACATGGGTCCCCGCCAGCCGCCGAGTGCTGCGAAAGCACCCTCGGGAGGAAGAATTAAGGGCCTGTCACCAGTACAGAAATGGTACACACCTAGCTCTACATTGTCAGCTCGGTGACCTCGAGGTGCATACACGAGTAGCTGGAGATACGGGTAGCGAAAGAGCCCTGAGACCTGGACAATGTAAGGCGCTGAGGCTGTGAGACCATTAGAACCTGAGACCCTGAATTGCAGAGCGCAACGTGCCACATAGGGAATACTCCGCGACCCGAGCTCTGGAGCAAGCAGGGTCTGGAGAACTTGTGTCTTCGCTTCCAGGGTATCATCAGAGATAAGTTTGGTTCCCACGCACGATGCAGAGATGACCCGGTCCAGTAGCGGGTACCTTAGGCAGGACCTTAGGCAGGGCCCCTACACAGGACCCTGAACTTCATGCCTCCAGGGTCCCCACCCCCACCACTCACACCAACCTGATTTTCAATGGCGACGCCTTTGCAACCTAAACCACCTCGACACCATCCTACATATACGCTTATACGCTTATCCCAGCCTCCAACGGCCGGCCCATTTCAGCTGCGCATCCCGCCTCGGAACGTCCAATCCTCGTCAGCGGGCTATATTCCGTTGGCAGACCGTGGCGTTCTGCCCCACGAACCCTTACACCCTATCTATATCCTGCCGAGCCCCCTCCCTCGTAAGTCGCGACAAGGTGTGGCAGCGGCCCGCCCGGAGGCTGTTGCCGTGCCTCGACGCCCGATCCCCCTCGCCCTGCCTGCACTGAAATGTCCTTTGACAGTTCAAGAAGCCTGGCCTAGGTTCATCTGTCCGTCTTACTCAGTCCCTCGTGGCGTTTCGCAGTCGGCACCACGGCACTGACGCCAAGACCGATTTCGCGAATCAGTCCGGGAAATAACTCCATTTGGCAGGTCTCGACTCTAGTCGCGGCTATCTGTCAAGGGTAATTGACACCATACACGATAGCTAACAGTAGGGCAACGTGAATCAGTCCTAAGGCGTGATAGGCACTTCGCATTGTGTCCCCAAGTGATGTGCGGGGAGCACCTGCGACTGGCACCTTGGATCTCAACCAATCTTGAGAGAGACGAACGTCTTCTTACTTTTCAGCTTCCCTGCCGCTGGTGGTCGCACGCGAACGTTTTATTGGCTCGGATGCCATCCACGGGCATACCGCTGCCTCCTTCTGGGCTCTTTTGACGCATTCCAAGTAGGATTCTCCGTGTGAATACCAATGGCGACTTTTCTAGCCCCTAAGGTAGTACGATCCCAGGAACGAGATTCAACAATCGACGGGTCTAGGTAGTCGTTGCCCAGAGTACCAAGCCGTGGTGGCTGGCTGTGGCACGCATGCCGATGCTACAATCCTTGGCATTTTACAACTGCCAGATTTGGGTGTACTCATGGACTGCCTGACCATCAGGCACATCCTTAGGGATTTTTCCACCCTTGATACTCTCTGATATTACGTGCTATGGACTGAAGTTAGAATGAGGACCAGAGATCATATTCTTCCGCGGCAGAGTGTTCACTGCCAAAAGATCTTCTGTGAGGTCGATATCACCCCAATTACACACACGTAGACCCACCGTCTGTAAAGCCATCGCACCAAGCAACCCAGCTTGATTGCAGCCAATATCTAAGAGGATGCTGGACTTTTGAAGGCTGAACTAGATGTTTTCGTAGACATCTTCTCAAGCGTGAAGCTGGTTCTCCAGCCAAGCCACCAGACGCATGGTCCCGTCTCCGAGGGCGTCGGCGTGAGGCGCAGGTGGCTGTTGCAGGTTAGCTCCGGGACACCAGATGGGGCCACGGCAACCCGCCTACCCTATATCCGCACTTAAGCGATCACGATGCCAGGTCCAGAAACAAACTCCCGTCAAAGATGGGACGCTTTCATGTTCGGTCTCTGGTCATCCTACTAGTACAAGAAGGTAAAAAACACTCAACAATCGAATACCATATCAAGAGCCGGCCGAGCAACCTCTCACAGAGTAAAGCCCCCGACAGCAGAACTGTACACGGGCTCACTCTGTCCGAGATCATCCTATGAAAGAATTGCACGCAACGATCACACAGAGAATCTGCGTTCCTAGCTCACGCTCACGTATCTGCGTGCTCACTTGTGAAGTGTTTCCGATCACTGCGCAAATCTCGTCTCGAGCGCCTCGATGAACCGTGCTCGCCATGATGTTGCTGTTGGCACGTCGCCCGTCGCCATCTTCTAAAGCAACGGCTCCCTTGGGCGAGAGAGCAAGAACGCCCACAAAAGGCGAGTGCTCTTGACTCTATCTATGCTATGCCCAACGACGGGACCCTAGTCGGGTACTCTACTGCTTCGACTCACTCCCAGATCCCAATGCTAATCATGCGACAATGTCATACGAACGTTGGGCGAAGCATCACCCAGTCTCTATTTTACGCTCATCATCCCTTCAGAACTCGTCTGTTCATGTCTTACTGAAAACCAATTCTCACCGCTCTGCAGCCTTCGCCACGCCCAAGAACAAAACTCCCCGCAAACAATGCCACCTCACTGTATCCATCGCCGCCGCCACGCTTCCCACCGTGGATCCTATCTGATTCAAGAGACAAACACGAGCTGTTAATCCATTCCAACTGCTGAGATCCTAACGGGAAAAACGGCCCAATCCAAGATCACATATCATTTGCTCACAATGGAGCTAAATGATTCGATGTCACTTTGCTTTTTTTACTCCTCGTCGAGAGTTTGCCTTCTCCGTGTAGTGTCGTGGGCTGATTCGATGGGTGGCTGATCTGTGGGGCTGGAGGTGCTCCCTTGCATTCATCCTGGTGCTTCTCTAGACGAGATCTGACCGAGAAAAGATAATGTGGCATTTGATCTGATAGGAGATTGGTCTCACGCACCGCAGATGTGTGATTGATCTGGTCACTTCCTGCAAGGTCAAATGTGTGGTGCAGCGGCAAGGTCTGCATCATTACATCGTTGACAACCTGGCTCTTGCCTGCGTTACAGGTAGTCGGCGTGAACATCCATCCACCCGCACGCGTGAGTCGGTCAAGGCGCAGCCGTCATCTGCAAGGCGGGCCAACTATCATCACTTGCATTTGAGTAGTTGCAAAGTACAGCTG
This sequence comes from Sarocladiaceae sp. R1802, assembly GCA_023628655.1. Classification (NCBI taxonomy): domain Eukaryota; kingdom Fungi; phylum Ascomycota; class Sordariomycetes; order Hypocreales; family Sarocladiaceae; species Sarocladiaceae sp. R1802. The sequence continues at coordinate 375,355 of JAMAKF010000026.1, forward strand.
AACACTGTCAATCGCGGCTCGTGGCGAACATCACACACAAGGCCTCAATTCCCCCTTAGTGCCCCAGCTTCGTGAGAGCCCTATACCACTGGCCATTTTCACAAGCTCGATCGGCCTACTAGGCAGGCCCTGCGATGGTATGTCTGCTTTCGCTGTGTCTGTCCAGCAAGCACAACAACGGCGCATAGACATTATGGCAGCCACTGGCTTCGTGGCGTATGCAGCTGAGCGGAGTTCCCCATGCGTACAACGGCCTCTCTCGCGTCGACCATGGCACTGCGGCTTTGTTACTCCTCCTAGTGTGTCATTCCAGAACAGACGCGAGTGTAAGTATGTGGTTTCTCAACCTGCAGCATTGGGCAGCAAGGAATGCCATACGCCAAGTCCGTTAAAGTCACGCTGCACATGATGAAACGTTGAAACAACCTCGCGATGCTCGTCGACTCGGGAGTTTTTGATGACGCTCAGACCCGATCGCTCTTGGTGGCTCCCATAGCCGTGTTCCTCTTCATGCGACATGCCGCATTACCTGCTAGCCATTGCTGATGCTATAGCTCGACGCAGGGATCATCCTAGGCGCGAAGCTGCGCACGCACATTTCTTGACTAGCGGTAGGCCTGCCCAGTCCACCAACCGCCATCGCATGCGGAGGATCTTCCCGATGGTCTTGCAAGAACTCATGTGACACTGCGAGACCAGCAAGTGGACTTGTACGACAGTCAGGCTGACGAACGAGAATGACATGCAGCGGACGATGAAGCTCCTCGGAATGTGCACAGACGCAGGTCTGAGACTTCGACGCAGCTGCTACCTGAAAGAGGCTCGTTGTGCATGGTGGCAGGGTGGAATCGGGTGGAATGCAAGCACAGTCGCAGACTCAGGCTGCGACACCTCGCAGGAAAGTTAACGACTAAGATGCTGCATTGGGCAATAGTAAACCTCCACGAAAGATCGCCATGGATCCGATGTTTAGGTGCCGGGCCTTTTCAATTGAGGATGGATGCAAGGAGGGGCACTGCAGGTTTCAGTAGTAAGCTGGGAGGTCGACTTGAATCGAGCTTGCGACCTTTCAGTGACTTGTCCGCAGAGGTTCCGGATCAATCCTGGATCCATGTTGTGATTGTTGTGAGGCGCATAATCGTTGACCTAGGCCAGCGAGACTGTTCCGTACTTTATCGAAGGTGCCATCGGGCGTCGTGTAGAGCGTGCAGAGCGTGTAGCCCAGTTTTGTGCGACTCGATTGTGGGGACCATTTGACGTGTTCATGAGCCAGCCAGGATCTGGAGAAGGCCGTGTCTTGGTTCAAGGAGAGTGAGGACACGATGTGGCTTCCTCGTGACACACGAGGTATGGATTGAGTGAAGTCTAAGACACGATGTCAAATAAGTATGAAGATGGTCCGAATGGATCTGAGTCGGCAGGCTTTGATATGATCGGCGCCTTGTATGCTGCGTGGCTGGGAGCAGGTGGCAGGGAAGTGGTCTGAGCTTCCGGAGGTGATGTGAATAGCACCCTCGCTGTCCGCCATGCTATCTTGACGCCGCGTCCAAGGTCAATTTCTACTTCGAAATTCTACGCGTTTAGGAGCGGAATAATGCTGCCTGAAGGTGTAACCATGGCGTCAGTCGTCCCTCGTAGACCATGCTGCCAACGTCGGGAAAGGGACGGGTGCGCGCGCGCGTGCATATGTGTACGGCACACCAATACGACCCTGCGGTACGAAAATGGCACCAGAGGCTGACTTGCTCGAGGGACGAGACCATCGGTCCCGAAGAAGGTTGCTGGAAGGGCAATGAACCGGCATCTCCTGACCCTGTGAGTGGCCAGCTGCAGGCAATATGTGCGATGCTGCCGTAACGGAGGCGCCCTTCGTCTGTATAGAGAATGTAGAGGGACGGGTTAGGAGGGCACGAGGCGTGTCTTGACTCACGGAAGCCATGGGCGCAGTTGGTGGTCAATATACCAAGTGATGCGGCATTTGCAGTGGAAGCTGTGTGCACAATTAGTGTGAGTCGATAGAGCGCTTGTCACGGTCGATAGAGCGACAGTAGTCGAGGGAGGCGATGCACGTCCTTGATAGCAGACTGGCGGTGTCGACTGTCTCGCTTGGTAGAGGGTCGACGGCGTGCACGCCAAGGGGGGCTCGGACCACCAGGGATCGGGACGATTGCGTGGCTGGATCTGACCTTATTTGAGATGTCTATCGACGTGGTCGATGGCAGAGACAGTGAGGTTGGGAGCACGAGGCTGGAGGGTGGTGGCAGAGGCTCTAACCTTGGAGGGTTGAGTGTGCTCTGTACGATTGAATGAACTGTGGCGGCAGCAGAACTTCGTGAAGCTACATGGAAGTTGATGCTACGCTCTGCTGTTACTGTGCTGGCGATCTCCAGTGGGTGGGATTTGATGGGAAACTGACAGCCGAGGACGGCGCATAGACTCAGCCAGTGGCGTGGCAGAGAAAGGCCTCACTGGCCTATCCAGTACAGACCGGTGCCTGAAGTCCAGCGATGATTGGTGTGTAGTAGGTAGTTGGCGGCCGCTTCGCCTCCAGCCCCTCAGGCTCTGGCTTCCTCCCCACAGCGCACCGTCGGTCCCTGACACGGGCAGCATCTGGACCAACAATTTAGTAGCGTCAGGGCGGCCATTGTTAGTGCTCTGCTCAGTGGATGCTGCGTCGATCTAGTGGACCATTCCCGGCCAAGGTCCGCTGCAACGTCCGCTGCTGGTGCCGGCGTCGGTGACCCACTTGAGCTGCATGCCCCTCGGCCCACCCGATGCACGTTGCGACTTCTTGATTGGCCATAGCTCTGGAGCCGACATCTCACCGCTTCTTCGTCCTGCACCTCGTCCTGCACCGCTGCATCCCGTGGCCCTGAAGGAGATGCTGCTGATGCCGCAAGCAATGGCGAGACTGTGGGAGCGTGAGATAGAGCATGAACATCGCACCAGGTGCTGCCACTCACAGCTCACAGTGCACCATTCGCATACCTGCCGGAGGATCTCGTGGTCCGTGTCCTAGCCCTCTCCCCTCACCCAGGCTTCTCAACCACCTCCCCACCTTCAACCCACTCCCGGCCGCCGCACATATCGCCAACCGCCCACCGCCTCTCTTCCTCTTACTCTCTTCGCTCTAACCGCCTCCGCAGCTGACTTCCTCTGTCCTGCACAACGATCCCAGGATCTTTCCCACCAAAGGTCCTCCTTGATTCTTTCTCTTTTCCAACCTCTTTCACAACCCGCCGTGCAGTACCCCCGGAACCAGGTAGTTGAGTACCGGGCCATATCACGCTTGTGCCCGCCTTTTCCTCAACATCCCTACGCCATCATCCCCTTGCAAGCCCTCCTAGCCAGGGCCCTGTTCCATATCCACGCCTCGTCCGGTCTTCGAAAGAGCGGTGTCCAGAACTTCTTCTTTTCCAACAAAACTCTCACCACCGCGCCGGCCCTCATCGCGGCCTTTTCCCGTTCCTCTCTCCTTTCCGCTTCTCAGGATGAACGCCGAGTTCAGCAATCAACATGTCGGCTCCGATGGCTTAATCGACGTCGCCTTTGACCACTCCCAACAAGAACAAAGAAGCATCGCTGCCTCGCTCTATCCTTACACTGCTGCCACGCACACCAACGCTGCGACCTCTGCACCTCTCATGCCAAATACCACCACTTGGTCAATTCCAATCAACATGACGGCCATGACGAGTCCCCAGGCGCAAGCATCTTCTGTCTCCGACGACCAGCAAGCTTCCTCTCCGCTGTCACACGCCTCAAGTCCGCACAGCCATCACTCTTCCTTGCAACACTCGCCGTTCCAGCAACATGTCAACCCTCTGACCGACTGGGCGCTCCAGCATCAGCAGGCTGCCATGGCTGCCCAGCAGCAACAGCAACATGTTCAGCAGCAGCAGTTCGCGCAACAACAGCAACATCACCAACATCATCACCAACATCAACAATTCCCAAGCCCGGAGATGTCGCAGTTTATTCAGGACCCCGCCATGGCTGGTTACAACGCCTTCCCCGGAAACTTCTCTCATCAGCACGCGATGGAGTTCATGCCAGCCACAACTGAGGCCACTCTGCAGGCGAGTCTGATGGCTCCAAACTTTGGAGCAATGGCTACCCTGCCTGAGGCCGCGCAGGCCCTGCAGTGGGGAGGAAGCCCGGAGCTTGGTGACTGGCATGACTTGCAAAGCACACTCCAGATGGAGGCATTGGCTCGTAATGGCAGCGTCGGAAGCAATTCGCCCACTAACACCTATCTCGAGGTCCTGTCGCTATCCTCCTCTTCTGGCGAGAACAGCTGGGCCATGGTCGACTGGAACCGCCAAGGTCTTGAACAATTCCAACAGACACAAAATGCCGCCATCTTCAATCCTTCTCAGACGCTTCATCTTAGGTCAGACTCGAACTCATCTGACGGCGCGAATTCGCTCGAATTCGGCAGCTTCGAGGAGATACAGCCTTTCCCCTTCTCACCCTTCTCACCGGAATCTGATGGACATGGTGATCATAGCCATGGTCACAACCACGCCAACCACCGTAATTGCTACTCCTCAGATGGTCAGCATCACTCGCATGAGACTGTGAGCCCGACCGCAGCCGCCAAATCTACGCCTATCAAGGTGGAACCCGTTGTCTCTCGCCATAGCCCGGGTAGTGGTAGCGGCGCTGGGTCATCGTCACCTCCGTCGACCAACAACACTCGACGTAACTCTGGCCCTCGCAAGATCGTGCTCGGCAAGACCACCACCAAGACCATTCTGCGCAGGAGCTCTAACGGCAAGAAGGATGGCTCCATCGAGAAGAAGGTTGGAAAGAGAAAGGGTCCCCTCCTACCAGAGCAGCGCAAGCAAGCCAGCGAGATCAGGAAGCTCAGGGCGTGTCTTCGCTGCAAGTTCCTCAAGAAGACTTGCGATCCTGGTGAGCCTTGCAACGGCTGCCAGCCTTCGCACGCTCGTCTGTGGCAGGTTCCTTGCACGCGCATCGACATCAAGGACATTGGCTACTTCATGAAGGACTGGAAGGCCGACTATGAGATGCACATGGACCGCAACGTCACTATCTTCAACGTCAAGGGTTTCGATTCGAAGGAGACTCTTATGTGGATCACCCACGGATATGGTTTCGCTCTCCCGGTCATGGTTCGCCAAGTCTATGTTGCTGATGAAAGTTGCCTTTCCGTTGAGTGGGTCGAGTCTTACCAGGCTGATGACCCGATCGACTTCGAGACCCGCACGGAACGCCTGGATGTTGGTCGTGATGGCGTGAACCTGACCGCTCTTTCCGAGTATCTCGACAAGCACATTGAGGGTCCGTTCGAGCATTTCATCGATGACCACTTCGAGGGCACTCCCTTCATCACCGAGATTCTTAAGACTGCTCACCGCTTCTACATGAAGGAACGTATGCCCGTTATCTGCAAAGCGCTTAAGCTTGTTCTGGCCTACAACCTGACGGTACACATCACGATGGTCGAGAACCAAGGATCTGAGTCCAGTCTCGATGGCGTCATTGATGACGAGGACTCCAAGTTCTTCGGTCGCACCGTTGCGCCTGTTATGATCAACTTCCAGATCAAGTGCGCACTTGCAGACATGTGGCGCGAGCTTCAGAAGGACATTCTTGAGGAGCTGTCATCACTATACTCCGGCGTATACAGTGGTGAGAAGATGAAGAATTGGCCAACCATCTTCATGCTTGCTTCCATCCTGCTCGCCGTTTGGGAAGAAATCGAGTTCGATAGCCACTACCGTGTTCCCGACCAGGCCGCGGTTGAGAAGTTCTGCAATGACATGGAGACGACTCCTGTGGGTGTCATTATCGGCCTCTTCCACGCCATCTCGCAGAAGTTGCCTGCGTTCGTGGACTGGGACACTGAGAAGCACGGCCACCTGCTCCACAACAATACCTCCGTTTGCGAGGCTATGACTGAGGTCCGAGACCATGTTATCAAGCACGGTAAGTCTCCATCAACCATCCACCCTGTCCGCAGTCCACTGATTGATCATCCGCAGAGAGCTACCTGCGAACCCGCAAGGAATCGAAGTTCGACCGCTACGACTTTGACTCACTGTCCAACAAGTTTCTGTCAAAGCTTGTCATCAAGGCAAACTAGTTTCTAGCACATACCTCTTCGTCGCATGAAAACCCCTTCTTTCTTTTGTTTTGACATCTTCTCGGATTTCCCCAGCGACGGCGTTTACACCAAAGACACGATACACCATTCGTCCTACGCGATTCACCTTCACCTCTTCTCCGCCACGATCCACTTCTCCTCCTCACGACAGGCCTCCACTGAAGGCATTTGCCGTTGATGATTATGGAACAAACGACATTACGGAGCATGAAATGTCCCTTTGATGATTTCTTTCTATGAATGTATGACTCGAAGAAAAGCGGTCAAAGTTTTCACGAAACTGCCTTTTTATTTCCCCCCTTACCCCCCTCTACCCACATCTGCACTTTTGGAGCACATCCCTTGGAATTTGATGAGCATCAGCGAAAGGCATGCTACGGAAAGCACAGGACGGAAAGCGCGCGCACACATGGTTGGTCGTTTGGAGCATCCAGAGGTTGTAGTGGATATTGGAGGAGCGAGGCATGGGATTTCTAGCTCGATAGTTGAAACCGGCTATCATTGATCTTTGGTCGGGGTATGACAGCATGCATACGTGGACAATGATACTATGGGATGATGGTTGGAAGATGGAGATGTCACGTGGATCGGACACTCCTACGTTTGCTTTGATACAGAGAGAGCTTGGTTTCCTCAATATCGACCAATTTTTCCTGAGACTAAAGGCCCTAGTCTTCTATGACATGTACAAACATGATCGCTACCCTGATACTCAACCCCAACAAGGCCATGAGGCTGATTGACGCCTGCGTAGCGCTCATGGCTATCTGAACGTAAGCGGGTAGAGAAGCTGCGCGAGACTGGCCAAAGGACGCATGCGAGAATCGCGGACTTCCTCAACATCCGTACCTGACTGTCCGTTCCGCCCCGCAATCACCAGATCCGTATTATAAAACAACTGTTGGAGCGTAGGGTGCCTCACCATGGTTCCGTAGTTCAGCATGTTCAAGAGCTCATATCGCGGTCGAATATGGCTCAAGAACTCCTCGTCATCCGGCTCTTGGCAGCTTCCGAGTGCATACCAGACCCTTCCTTCACATTGCCGCAAGTGCGGAACGACGGAGTACTCGGTCATGCACGAGGTGCATGAGCCCCTGAACTCACCGCCCACTGCCTCCTCGGGGACCACGTCGTGGATTGGTCCGATGTAGCTGTGGCCGATCCTGCCGATCAGACCCAGCTGCACGCCGACGTTCATGTGCGGACAAAACGTCAATCTCGAGAGCTCGGCAAGCCTGATGTTTTCATGCGCATCTTGCACGGTCATGGTGGACTCCAGCATGAACCTGCCGTTCATGATCTTCGGGGTCACGCGATGATCGATCTTCAGCGTGCGGGAGTACCATCCACTCTCAACAGTGCGCGTGTACGGCTTGAGCAGCTCGGCGAGGTACTTGGCGTAGATATCTTTGAGGTTCTGGCGGCCATGGTACTTGAACGCGAGTTGGATGTGCACCTCTGTGACGCCGTAGGGTCGAAGAACGAGATGCTTCTTTTCCTTCAGGCAGAATGGCTTGCTCTCCCTGATGCCATAGTTCACTGGCACATCGCTCGTATTGATGGGATGAAGGCAGACGCACTGTCTGCAAGCCCAGACGTCGTCGAGCCCAGCGGCAACCTTGTACATGAAGTCCAGTCTCTCCTTCTTGGAGAGCTTGGTTATCTCAGCCTTCCAGTCTCGGTTGGTGAGGGCGTGAGTCCAACGGCATGTCAGGTGGGTGATGTACAGGTCGTGCAGGTCCAAGTATCCGATGATTTGGTAGCCAATCTCGTTGGGAAGGCTCAAGAATGATGTCTTCTTTTTGGCGTCCGTGACTGAAATCTTCTCAAGGCGTTGCGCGAGGCTGGCGGTTGGAACCGAGAGGTTGGCCATGATGTCCGTGTTTCGTGGTCCCTGAGTTATTGATGGTGGTGATGGAGGTGAGGTTGATGGCGAGGATGGTTGTGTTGACCATGTTTTGTCTGTTTATGTCTTTGTATATATAACTACTTTCGGAGTTGCTCTGTTATACTTTTCTCTTGTTGACTCCATCACTTCGTGCTGGATTACACAAAACATGATTAAACTTAGTTAAGCGCACGCGAGTCTGAACTCAGTCTAAGTGCGCTCATGATCCGGACGTTGTGGCATGCAGCAATGGAAACTTTGTCGAATCAAACTCAACTTATCGGTTCAGTGGGTGACACATGTTCCATCGCTGCGGTATTGAACATCCTATGCTGGGGCATAAGTGATAGTGGCGATTCGAGGCAGGTCGGTCATGTTGATGTGACGAGGATGGATCGCAACATCTGCAGGGCCACGCGAATTCATCTGCTTCCTCCATATCAAAATTGAACGCGACTTTTCAGTAGCTTTCGACTCCAGCTTCATGTTCCTGATTTCAACTGAGTATTTCTGCACCCAAGGGACTACACCTTCAATCCCATGTCTCCACTGGCCTTCCCAAGCACCACTCCCCAGTATGAAAGCCTATTTGCATGTGATCCGCCCGGAAACCGTTCATTCTGAGAATCTAAAGCCTCTTTGTTTATTTTCGGCAGGAATACTGGGCAGAGATCGACCGCTGCATGCTGCGCTGGAGACCGACCATAGACGATTGTTGACAAGAGGCTCTCTCCACGCTTAAGGTCATAGGCGTACTTGAGAAGGGCTGACGAGATCCTATTTGTCTCAAAGAAATCGGGCATCTCTTTTGATTTGTCTGCTACTATTGAACGCAGTCCTTAGATGTCTATGTCGGGCACACTGACTACCTGTTCCCCGATCAGCAGCACACGATCACATATTTCGCCTTCGCTCATTGCAGTAACATCAAATTACAAGAGTCGCTTCCATGTGGTGCATCGGAATCATAGACCCAAGTGTCCATTCATGGTCTGTCGGAGTCCTTGACCGGCTACAGTCTGTCCTGTGGTCACATATGCCGCGGTCTGTAGGACTTGTCCCTTTCCTAACAACGCCCGTCAGCATGGCCAGCTCGTTTAGGAACATTACATTAAGCCGGGGCTGACAATGGGTGGTACCTTGCTATTAGTGAAGGGACTTTTGGCCGTTATGTCTTTGGTACGATTCGGTGGACGACCTTGCCCACTCACACGGCTGATGGCACCTCTATCAAGCAACGTGGCCATCGTTAGGACTCGTGCATCGGTATCGCCATGATTGTCAATTTCGTTCGGTAGGCCTCGTGTAGGACATGAATGGGCTTCTACCTTAGGTATAAAGGTCATCGCATGTCCCTGAGTTGCCCTCCTGATACAAGATACCTGACCTCTTTCGAACTTGATCAACCCCACAGCTTCTAGCAACCCACAAACATTACCATCATCTAAATAGCCTTCACAATGAGATTGATCAGCTTTCTGCTTTGTGCCGGCACTGCAGCCGCACTGAGGACTCCAATGGAACCGTCAGTTCCTGAGCCTGACGTGGTCGAGAACGCTGAGCGATCGGTCGAAACAATCTATCCATGCATACCGGCAAGGTACGACTGCCAGAACAATGCGTTGTTCGTCTGCACTGCTCAGGGTTCTTGGACTTTCACTTCCGACTGTAATGATACTCCGGGCAATTGTTGTGTCATCGAGGGCGACGGGATCAGAGGATTCTGCGTTCCGTGTTAGCTGAACAGATTTGGTGAGTATCCTGAACGTAGGCAGAGGCTATTCAAAGACAGCCGTCTAACACATGCACTTAGCACCACTCTTCTCAGCTTCTGGTAGCGCAAAGGTTGGCTTGAACAAAGCAAGGCGTCATATTCCTGCATGGTGTCAAACTGGCTGGCTAGTAACATGTACGGAGAGCTCGAACAAAACAATACACGGAAGCATGCGAAATAAATTTTGCTTGGCGAAGCCGCAACACGTCTCAAAGCTCTGTTGGTTTGCTGGCAACAAATAGATGCGCGATGCCGCCAAAGAATGTCAGCAGCTATGACACTTGTGTTAGCAAGACGCTGTGATGGCCCTCGATTGACTTGTACGTACTATCTCGTCGAAGATCTGGAAGTAGAGTGGGAACGCGGGATAAGCGTCTCCGTCGTAGAAAGCCCTCATGCTCTTCCAAAAGCCCCCAAACCCTCCGTCTGACAGAAGGTCGTTGAAGAACCTGGACAGCAGTGCCACATCAGCAGCCGGGCAGTTAAGCGAGAACAGGAGCGTCTAAGGACTTACATGGCTTTGTACATGCCCGGAGGATCAGGCCTCTCCTAGACGACAAGTCTTTCACCCTTGAAACTGGTGAAACTGTGAATCGCACGTCGGGGAATTCGGAACGCAGGATCACCAGCTTTGAGCTCGATGGTTTCGCCGTTACAAGTCATCATCAAGCGGCCTTCGAGAACGTCTATCTGCTCTGAATGATACTTTCAGAGGCATATTAGTATTGAACAGCCATCTGGCGGACACGGCCTGCAATGAATCAAGCTCGCCCGAGGAGTCGATTACCTTGTGCCAATGCGGCGGGACGGCCACAACTTCCTCGCCGGTTGACGTGATCTCTGAGGCATATCGCTTGACAGAGTCTTCAGGCTCGCTCTCATCTATCTTGATCTCCAGAGTCACGCCCTAATTGTACACTCGTCAGCTATCCAATCCAGCTTATTTCGGTGAAGCTAGTTTGCTGACCTTGCCCATCGGGATGGTTTTGAGAACCTTGATGCTTGACATGGTTCAGTGAATGTTCAGCCTAGTTCGACAAGGTTGGCAATTTGGGTCGGATTCACGCGGCACGAGCTGTTGAAATTGTGTGATCCTCAACAGAACGAGCCGAGGCTGGTCATGAAATGGTACTATATGCGAGAGCAAGATCAGGCCGGCAACATGATGCCCATCTATACCCCGCAAGCAACGGCGCAGCCTCCATTAAGCCTCATTCGGGCTCTGTATCGTTATTGGCTGCTTGGTCGGTGAATCAAAATGAGATATTACTATAAGCAGTTCAGCTGCGAGAGCGCCCTATCGGTCCTAGAAGCGTCAGCACGCGGCTATCCTGGTCGATATGTGCATGTGCGGCTCAATTAGCGCTGACGGTATGGAGATTTGAGAGAACTCCAGAAAATGGATCTTCCTTTCCTCCGAGCGTCGGCACACTGAGTCTCGAACGGAACATCACAGTCTCGGTGAGTGAAATACGGGATGAGGTAGTGAGCATAATATGGTGTATGAGCTCCACGTTATGGACGAACCCTTCTCAACACGGGAATGCCCGTCCGCACCAAGATATATGGGGGTTCGTTGGGCGTCTTCCAGTCACGGGCGTCTGTGCCCGCAGTCAAAAGTTTGCCTGGAGAGTGTTTACATAAGGTAGATCCAAGTAAGGCTTTCACCCAGACCATGCGACACGTACAGACAGACCGGTCAACCACATGGATTTCATGGCGTTGATGCAACGACGGAAGCGATGCAGGGTAAGTTGCCTGATGGATGTATTGGTCCGGAGATGGACAGCCATGAACTTCGTCCGTGGCGCTAGAAGATGCCATGTGGAAGGGACGGAGAGCGCACAGCCACACTGAACGCCACCGCTACTGGTACTGTGAGACAGGCTACAGGGGCGCCAGTGAGACACTGCTGAGGTTAGGTTCGAGACGCAAACGCTGGTTCGCGCATGAATGCGGTGATCGATATGAGACTTTCACCATCGTGATCCTGCCGCCAAACCGAGTCGCGCGCCTGCAGCTCGGAAAAGGCCGCTTATTCAACCCAAGTCGTATAGCGGTTGGCAAGTCGCAGCGAGCGTCACTGACATCAGCGACCGGGGTTTGCGGCATGGTGGCCGGTCTGATAAGAGAGGAAGGCTGGTTCCTGCACCGGACTTGTGTTGTCTTGGGAGGCTTTGGGAGCTCAAGAGGCCATAATGAGGAGGGGTACCTTGTCGGCCATCTAAAGATGACGCATGCAGAAGTATCACCCCCTGTAGACACCAGCCAAGTAGCGAGAGCGCGTGCAGCAAACCAGCCCCTCCGGGACCCACCGATTCGATAGCATTCTGGATCCTTCCTCCAGCAACGGCCCTGTGATTGGGTGCTGAGCAATCAACGCTGCAAGTGTCTCAACAGGTGGCCCCGTTTCCCCCAGACACTCGCCGAGCTTCAGTGGGCCTAACCGATGAGTCGACGGCTACAGTGGGTTCCCTCTCGTGAGTTTACGCTGGCAGTCGAAGCGTAATCCGAGCCCAAGTTGATGTGCTCCAAGCCACTCTCCAAGTCACTGCGCCTCGCAAACGGCCTGTCTCGGTACCGCCTTCCCTCCCTATCGCTGACACTATCACCGCCAGTGGCACCTTCACCCGTATGGTTCAGGTGACTGTTGCATTTGCCCGTCGGTCCCGCGCCAACCCAACATTGCCATCCTGCCTTTCCCCTCGCTTCCATCTGCCTCCCCCTCCTACCGCTTCTGCCTGAACACCACCTTCACCACGCGGCTACTTAACTCCGCCCCAGCCCAGTCATCGTCTACTATCTTCCTCTTCTTCCCCTCCTCCTCCTTCGCCATCTCTCAACTTCAACCTCCTCCATACACTTCCCCGATCCTCAATACCAGCGATCGTCTCTACTCCCTTTCATCAACACCCAACACAGCGATACTCCTACAACACCGCCATCATGCAGATCTTCGTCAAGACTCGTAAGTCCCCTCGTCATCGACGGCATTCTTGCCTCGCGTCTCCCCTCGCATTTGATGTCAATAGACCAAGACGCTGACCAATACCGCAGTCACTGGCAAGACCATCACTCTTGAGGTCGAGTCCTCCGACACCATCGACAATGTCAAGTCGAAGATCCAGGACAAGGAGGGCATTCCCCCGGACCAACAGCGCCTGATCTTCGCCGGAAAGCAACTTGAGGATGGTCGCACTCTCTCCGATTACAACATCCAAAAGGAGTCTACCCTCCACCTTGTCCTTCGCCTCCGCGGTGGTATGCAGATCTTCGTCAAGACCCTTACTGGCAAGACTATCACCCTTGAGGTCGAATCCTCTGATACCATCGACAACGTCAAGTCGAAGATTCAGGACAAGGAGGGTATTCCCCCGGACCAACAGCGCCTGATCTTTGCTGGCAAGCAGCTCGAGGATGGTCGTACTCTCTCCGACTACAACATCCAGAAGGAGTCTACTCTTCACCTTGTGCTCCGTCTCCGTGGTGGAATGCAGATCTTCGTCAAGACTCTGACCGGCAAAACCATTACTCTCGAGGTTGAGTCCAGCGACACGATCGATAACGTGAAGAGCAAGATCCAGGATAAGGAGGGTATTCCCCCGGATCAACAGCGTCTCATTTTTGCTGGCAAGCAGCTTGAGGATGGCCGCACCTTGAGCGACTACAACATCCAGAAGGAATCCACTCTCCACCTCGTTCTCCGTCTTCGTGGTGGTATGCAGATCTTCGTCAAGACTCTGACCGGCAAAACCATTACTCTCGAGGTTGAGTCCAGCGACACGATCGATAACGTGAAGAGCAAGATCCAGGATAAGGAGGGTATCCCTCCGGACCAACAGCGTCTCATTTTCGCCGGAAAGCAGCTTGAGGATGGCCGCACCTTGAGCGACTACAACATCCAGAAGGAGAGCACCCTCCACCTGGTTCTCCGTCTTCGTGGTGGCCAGTAATCAAGTGGCAATGCCCTACAACGACTTCACGGATTTCTCATGACCCGGCAAGCAGTCGGCAGGGTGGCGTTTCGGTTATTTCTGCGGATTCGATAGTAGAGCATCGGGAGCTCCAAGGCCTCGATCTCGCCTTCTAGTTTAGCTTTCAGGCGCTGCTTTTTGGCAGCTGAAGATATGATCATTTCTTCTCCCACATTCCCTCTGACACCTTTTTGCCTTGTGACAGTACTCATGCAAGTATGAAATGATAAAGTGGTGCTGAATACGGGACGCGTAAGCAATGCAGTAGTAGAGCATTGCATTTTCAGAGTGATAAGCAAGATTGATAAAGGTGCTGTTGACCAAATCATGTCCGAAGCGTGGTGTTGCGCGAGAAGGAAGCACGTGAATTCGGAAGGCTAGGTGGAAAGTTGCAACTCCGCCACGAGGCCAGCCCACCTTGTCCACGCATGTCTCTCCCACGGGTCCATCCTCAGCGGCTCATCTTCTGTCGCACCTTCGACATGAGCTCGCAACTCTGGCTGTTGGCAAGTACAAGCGCCACGGAGGTCCTCCTGCTGCCAACTTGACCTTTTGCTGCTTGGCCGGCTTCTACAGCTTACAGTCCAACTCTTGCGACACCTCCCGAAGCGACCGAAACCACACTACGCCTCTCTCCCAACAGAGTAGAACTGCAACGGTCGCGAACAAGGCTATGCCTTCATACTTCTATCACCTCACGTTTGAGCTGTATGCGACATCGGACCCGAGCGCCGACGCACCGACTGCCACGGAAAGCTGCAGGGAAGCAGCAGTCTGGGTCCCTCCGGCTGACGCGAGCATTTTCGACGATCTGCCAGCACATCCACCCAAGACGAGGAGTTCAACGTTTCTCTTCAGCCGCTCCCACAGCTATCAAGCGGAATCCCGAACGAACCAGGCGAAGGCTGTGACCTTGGTAGACACACCGGCCAGCCCGAACGTGATCGATTGCGGTGCACCCAGAGCACCAGAGCAGGAGCCATCCCACAAGCCATACGAGACTGGACCAGAGAGACAGTGGCGGCAAAGAACTAGAAGTCTGCCGCCGCCGCCCTCGAAGCTAGCCCTCACGCCCCAGATTGCCTCTGCAGACTGGCGGTTCGGACGAGTCAGCATTGAGACAATAGACCTGGGCTGGGACATGGCGAGAGAACCAGATAAGACGGGTGCCTCCGCTGCACCATCCCTGGGACCCAGCTATGGTGGCGCCGGCACGGCCAACAAGGCGGAGTGTTTGCTGCTACAGAGCAAGAACACAGAGGTGGGCTGGGGCGTCGTGCACTTCTACCGTGAAGGAGACGAGTCAATTTTGCCGACAGACCTTGATGCCGAAGTCCCAAGTGAAGGAAGGGAAGAGGACAACAACGATGAATACACAACGGTGTGCATACCTGCAGTGCCGGCATATATGTCAGCCGGTGACTTCCTCGGCTTTGTTGGAGAGAGGTGGCGGGAGGACATCAGTCACTGCAGGCTTGTCATGACATCAAAGATGAATCGTTACCTGGCTCTCCTCAGGTTCCGTGACGGCAAACGCGCGAAACTTTGGAGGCAGGAATTTGATGGCAAGGTATTCAATACGATGGAGGTAGGTTTCCTTCAGAATCTTCAGCCCCAACGTATGAAGATGCTGATGTTAATAGCCACAAATCTGTCATGCCGTCTTCGTCAGAGAGATCACGTTCGAAACACCTGGCACAACAAGCGATCCCATAATCGGTAGCCCAGGCTCGTCAGCGCACATGTCGAGCAGTATGAAACCCTTTCCACCTCCGACGCCAAACCTGGTCGAACTGCCGACGTGCCCGGTCTGCTTAGAGAGAATGGACGAGACCAACGGACTGATGACGATCCCCTGCTCGCACGTCTTCCACTGCACCTGTCTCCAGAACTGGAAAGGCGCAGGCTGCCCTGTTTGTCGATTTACAAACGCAACGCAAGAGGAAGCCTACGACCCGGCAAATCCTTATACACAACCATTCGGCGCAGACGCAAATAATCTCTGCAACATATGCGATTGCGCGGACGACCTCTGGATCTGTCTGATCTGCGGGTACCTGGGCTGCGGGAGATACAAAAACGCCCATGCGAAAGATCACTGGAAAGAGACAGCACATAGCTTCGCGCTGGAGCTGGAGACGCAGCACGTGTGGGATTATGCGGGAGACACGTGGGTTCACCGATTGATCCGTGACAAGGGTGACGGCAAAGTCGTTGAACTTCCGGGGCGCAGCAACGAGCATCATGGTGGAGGAGGTGAAGACGTCGTGCCCAGAGCGAAGCTGGAGAGCATAGGACTGGAGTATACGCATCTCATCACCAGCCAGTTAGAGTCGCAGCGAGCTTACTACGAAGAGATGATCAGCAAGGTCGTTGATAAAGCATCCAGTGCATCAGCAGTGGCTGAGAGCGCATCAAGACAAGCAGCTGCCACGGCAGAGAAGCTAGCAGTGCTGGAAGAGAAGTACAAGACCTTGTCAACAGAGACGGTACCTCAGCTGGAGCGCGATCTGGAGAGAGAGCGCGGCAAGGCAAGCAAATCGGAAACGTTGGCACGCAGCATGAGCAAGGCTTTGCAAGAAGAGAAGAAAGTAAGCGAGGGTCTTATGGCACGGATCGAGCATCTAGGCCGAGACGCAGAAGCAGCTCGCAACGAAGCGGCGGCCTTGAGGACTGAGAAGGAAGACCTGCAGGAGATGAACAGAGATTTGAGCATGTTTATCAGCGGCCAGGAGAAGTTGAAGGAGCTGGAGAAGGAGGGGCAGGTTGAGGAGGGAGAGGTGGAGGGGGCGAGCGCGAGTGTACCAGAGAAGAAAGGGAGAAGACGCAAGAAATGAGGCAAGCTGATGTGTCAACTGATTCAGGACGCCAAGGACTCGAGTGTTTGTGCTTGCATTATTTGCCAATGTTTGTGGCGTGGGCTGGTGGCTGCTTGGTATGCCTCATACAGTGTAAAAATGGCGATGGCTTCACATGTCAGGAGTCAAGAGACCCCTTGGAGGCTCGTTCAACACACTGTGACGTAAATAAGCGCATTACTCAATTTCTCACGATCTCAGTCTAGAATTCAGTGGCTTGTAGAGATACTGATGAAGTGACTGTATTCCACCACGGCTCCTAAGCCACGGATCGAAATTTACATGTGAAAATGTCAAGGCTCCTGATCCTTGATGCGAGGTCCAGGCCAAGGTTAGGATGTGGGTAGCGGGCCGTAGCGGCTCCCACAGAAGACTTCCGAGGATTCCAATCTTTGCAAAGCAAATCGGATTTCGCCGGGGCTGCTCGGCTGTAGGAGGAGGCGAGAAAGGAAAAGCCGGATCCCTATCTTGCTTGGCTTTGCAAGTTCAGCTCCAGGATCTTCCCCGTGTCTGCCCGCACGTCGAGCCTCAATCCAGCGGGGGAGGGAATTTGCGGCGGGTGGTGGCGCTGGAGGGAGGAAGGCTTGTGGCCGCTAGAGGGATTAGCTTTAGGTGGGATGAGCCGCTGGAGGGGAAGATGGTAGGGCCTTGGCGGCCACTAAAAGTTGGATGGGAGAGCCCACCAGAGCTGAGAGCTGGAGCAACACCTCCAGCAGAGTAGTAGGTATTACAGTATGGCTGCATCATCTTATCTTGGGTTGGTGGTATCGTCAACCTCCTCCTTCAGTGCCCCAACACACCCCGCGCGCTGGCACAAACAGTCCCCAACTCTCCCTTCAGCCTCGACAGTCGCACTCGGCCTACCGTATATCTTGTCCTACTCGACTCGCCTCGATCTACGACCTACATAGCTTCCCAACAACCGAGCAAGGCAGCAGAGGCCTGCCCTCTACCTTCGCCCTCAGCCTCTCTCGCCCACCATGGCCTCCAACGCAGTCGACCAGAATGCGCCTGCGCAGTCCGAGGCCAACCCGACACCGCCGAAGGAGCTGTATCCCATGGTAGCATGGAAGTATGACCTCTTCCTCTATGTACTCGGCAACCTGGCCGATCTCTTCTTCCGAGAGGTCGTCCCTCGTGGGTCATGGAGGGTGCCTCAGACGGGACCTGTCCTCTTCGTCGCTGCACCGCACGCGAACCAGGTATGTTGATCATTTCTTCCCGACAGATTCTATTTTCCTCTGGGTAACAAATATTCTGTATAGTTCGTCGACGGCATGGTCCTCCAGCGGATGCTAAAACACGACGCCAACCGCCGCGTATCCCTCCTCGTCGCACAGAAATCCATCCATGGCTTCATCGGCTGGGGCTCTCGACAAGTCGGCTCCGTTCCTGTCGGCCGCGCCCAAGACTCGGCAAAACCCGCTACAGGCACAATATACCTCCCTGACCCGATCAACGATCCATGTCTGGTCCGTGGTGTCGGAACCCGTTTCGGCGAGGGCGAGGGCGAGGTTCACGGTATGATCTTCCTACCCTCGGGGAAGAAGACGACCGGTGCGAGCATGGATATCGCAAAGATTGTGGGACCGGAGGAGGTCAGGGTCAAGAGGCCTTTCAAGGGGAAACTGGCCATGTCGCAGCTGACTGGCCGGGATGATATTGACGAAGATGGCAACTTCACGAATAAGGACATCAAGGGACCAAAGCCTGGCTACGAGGGGACAAAGTTCAAGCTTGCACCACACACTGACCAGACGAAGGTTTACGAAGCTGTCTTCACCCGTCTCAGGACTGGTGGCTGTGTGGGTATTTTCCCTGAAGGTGGCTCACACGACAGAACCGAGCTACTACCCCTCAAGGCTGGTGTTGCCATCATGGCCCTTGGTGCCCTGGCTGAGTCGCCCGATATTGGCCTCAAGATCGTGCCTGTAGGCATGAACTACTTCCACGCCCACAAGTTCCGCTCTCGTGCGGTAGTCGAGTTCGGTGCGCCCTTCGAGATTCCCCGTGAGGTGGTCGACATGTACAAAGGCAACCAGAGGCGCGAGGCTATTGGCCAAGTGCTCGACTCGGTCTACCAAGCTCTCAGCTCCGTCACCGTCTCGGCACCCGACTACGATACGCTGATGCTGATTCAGGCGGCGAGACGGCTTTACAACCCGACAGGCAAGAAGCTACCCCTGCCAGTGGTGGTGGAACTAAACCGTCGTCTGTCCATGGGTTACGAACGCTATAAGAATGACGAGAGGATCCAAAGGGCATCCCAGCGCGTCAAGGACTATAACCGACAGCTGCGATACCTCAACCTGAAGGACCACCAGGTGCAGTATGCTAAGATGAATACGTTCGTGGTGATCTTCCTCATCCTCTACCGGTCTATCAAGCTCCTGCTCCTGTTTCTCTTTACGATTCCGGGGCTGGTCATGTTCTCGCCTGTCTTTGTGTCGTCAAAGATTATCTCACGGCAGAAGGCCAAGACGGCGCTGGCAGGATCGACAGTGAAGATTCGTGGCAGAGATGTGGTGGCCACATGGAAGATCTTGGTGGCCCTCGTCGTTGCACCGACAGTTTATCACTTCTACTCCATCATCCTGGTGTCCAAGATCTGGTACGACCGGTTCTGGGGATACGTGCCACAGTGGGTGCCGTTGTGGGTAGCGTACTTTGCAATCTGGCCGGCCATGATTGGCATTACGTTCGCGGCTCTGCGTTTCGGCGAGGTCGGTATGGATATCTTCAAGAGTCTGCGGCCGCTGGTTCTGTGCCTGTTCCCTATGAGCGAGTACAACATTCACAAGCTGCGAGCGCGTCGAGCGGAGCTGAGCGCCGAGGTGACGGATTTGATCAACACTCTTGGGCCGGAAATGTTTGACGACTTTGACAAGACGAGGCTTGTGGCGGATGCGTTCAAGCAGGAGGGAGGTGGCTCGAACGAAGATGCGTCTGGCAGGAAGAGACGGGACAGCGATCAATCGAGCACCGCTGGTGGGTTCGAGGTCGAGACGCCACCAGCACTATCTCGGCGCAGCACCACGCAGTCAAGCCGCGCCTTGCCGCGCAACGACTCGTTCAGCAACATTGGATCTGTGGGTATCTTCAGCACTCGGCCGCCGTCGCGGAGTAGGTCTCGCAGCCGGTCGAGCAGCGGTGGCATGGGCTTCCCGATCAGCGGGTTCACGACGTTGGACTCGGAGGGAGGTTTCGGGGAGGCGAGTAGGAGGATCCGGGAGGCGATGACGGTGAGGCGGCGGAGGAGCGAGAAGTTGGGGGTTGATGTGGAGAGCGAGAGTGAGAGCGAGGAAGAGGGGAAGAAGGACGAGTAATTGTGTTGAGGTTGCTGGCTGTGATATTAGAGATTGGAGGCAGCCGTTGCGTAATTGAGGCTGATTGAATGTGACCTATATTGAAGCCTTTCTTGGATGAACAGTGTTGTTTGTTGGTGAATCGACGGGCAAGTTGACCAGGGTACGGATCCCTTACGTGATAACAACAGCATGATCTGATTTGAGGATCGTCCGAGCGCTGTGCCGCCGAATGTGAGGTGTTCATCACGCGACGCGTGGCATGCCGGTACAAGGTCTCGGTGAATCCATCCGTTGGATGTGCAGCTCGGAGATACGGCCTCAGGTACGGGTCGTCGGCACGAGTGACATGGAGAGGGGATAAGGGATCCTAGCCACGGAAGAAATACATAAATCACTGTCTGCCTGCTTCTCCTGCTTTTGATTTCTTTGTCCATGAGACTCCTCTTGTTTTTGTCAAATCTATCCACTTGGTGTTTGAAATCATCTGCCGAGCCAAGAGCTGAAAGCCAGCCCGCCCGCCTCTTCCCTCCCCCCCCCTGGACCGTTAGCTCCGTGGTCGGATCTGATAAGCGAATTGCGCGACCGCTGATTATCGCGAATTTTACAGAGGGGCAGACCCTTTTGGCGACGGTACATTCGGGTAGATCGGATTCCAGCGGGTCGAAATTCCTCATTTTAGCCACTGGAAAGTCAGGCAAGGGGATCTTCTTCTAGACAAGAGGCCCTGTGAATTTTCTCTGATTTTTAAGACGTTTCTGAGACGAGGTACGTCGCCGAGTGGGATGGGCTAGCCACGAGGGTTCCCCCCCCCTCCCCCCAGCAGCCCCGAGTCCATGCTAACGACTGGCTAGAGTGAGCAGCTGGAGTTTTCGGGTCTGGGGGAATCCACCGCCAAACCCACTATTACCGCATTTCATCTCAACCTCCAAGATCCTTCTCTCTCTTTTCTCTTTTTTCTCTTTTCTTTTTCTCTTCTCTTTTCACCATGAGGGACACCTCGACACAAAACCCTTACCGCCAAAACCACCGCGTCAAGACCCTCATGTTCAACTTCATCCGCAGCGCCACAGGGCTCTCGGCCTCCTCCGAGTCCACCAAGACACCGGCCTTGTTCCCGCGCACGGATCCGGCGGTGGATGGGGAGGAGTGTATTCGGGATTGCGAGGCGTGCACGGTGCGGTACCCAAAGTCGTTCAAGATCGATGAGACGGATGAGTTGTATGGGATGGTGAAGGGGTGGGCGACGCATTTGGTCGTGGGGACGGGCAAGAGTGATTGGAAGAGGGAGGTGGAGGATGAGGAGGGGAGTGTGATGGAGGCGGTTGGGAAGGCGGACAAGCCGGAGAATGGGGTGAGTTCTTTTCTTTCTCTTCGCCCTCCCTGTTGAGTCTGTAGGGAAGATGAGGGTATCGTGAGAATACTGACTGGTCACAGCGGATGATGCTCTCGGCGTCCAACATGCCCACGCCAGACGACACCCCGGACTATAACCAACCCACAACCGCCCTCCTCCTCCCGGCCTTCACCCTCATCTCAAACGTCCAGCCCTCCAACGTTCCCCTCCTCATGTCTTCTCTTATCCCCCTCTCACCAACGACCACCTCCCCTTTAACCTCAACATCCCTGCCCGCCATCTACCCACACCCCTCAGACCCCTCCATCCCCCCTCTACACACAAAATCCTGCCCTCACAGCGCCGTCATCCTCCTCTGCTCCCAGAGAACGCGAGACGCAAGATGTGGCCAGAGCGCGCCTCTGCTGCGGAAGGAGTTTGAGAGGGTGCTGAGGCCGCTGGGGCTGTACAGAGACCTACATGACGAGAGGCCCGGGGGCGTGGGCATCTACTTCATTAGCCATGTCGGCGGACACAAGTACTCGGCGAATGTCTTGGTGTACAGGAGGAGGAATGCGTTTGGACAGGACGAGCCTGCTGAGATAAAGCAAGAGGAGAAGAACGGGGCCTCAGAAAACGGACACTCGGAGGAAAAGAAGAATGGCGAGAGTGGCGAGGCGAAGGAGGCGGAGGGCGCGGCGCAGTGTATCTGGCTGGCGCGGGTGTTCCCGGAGGACTGTGAGAACCTCATCAGGTACACGGTGCTCAAGGGGAAGGTTGTCAAGCCGGAGAGGCAGCTGAGGGGAGGGTTTGACAGGGAGAGGGGCGTGATGAGCTGGTAGATCCGGACACACGACAAGACGCTAGAAGTCGAAGCGAGGGAGTAGACGAATGGGTTACAACATCATAGAGCAGACTCGGCGCCTATCAGCAAGATCTGGAAGCGGAGTATCATCTGCCAAGCAATAGAGCAGAGCGTTATGGAATTGGATTCGTGATATGCCATAGACTCATAAGCATTCCTCCTTGTCTCGCATGACTGGCCGCGAGAGTCTTCTTCTTCTTCTTCTATGTCTGCTTCATCTCCCGTCTCTCATTCATTCCCCCATCTTCTCATCATTATCCAAAATCTGCCTCACTCCTTCATACCGCCACCTCTTCACAAACACCTCAAAGTCCCCCTCGCCATACCTCCCATTACTCGTCGCAAACGCGCCCACCACCGTCCCCGAATAATACGGGATCAGCTTATCTCCCGTTGCGTGTCCGAAAACCTGCATATCCCTGTTCTCCTCCTCGCCGCCAAGGCCAGCTGCGAACTCGTAGTGTGTCGCGTTGAGCGCTTCGACTTGAAGACGGAGGGGTTGGCCGAGCCAGGAGGGGCGGAGGGGAGTGGTGGAGGAGACGTGGAGCTGGTTCGAGGGGAGGCGGAAAGGTGTCGTGGATAGACCGCGGAACCGGATGTGAGGAGAAGTCTGGTTTGTGTTTGCATCAAAGAGCATGACGACGGAGAGGTCAAAGTGCTGAGACTGGTCCTGCAAGATCGTCACTCCGACTTCGTGTCCGTCTTTCGTCAAGTGGCCTTCCCACTCCACGTCCACGCTGAACCGGAACAGCGAATCCGTCTGCTTCCGCGCCACAAACGTCTGTCCCCAGCCGCGTGTAGAATCGCCATCGAAACCCGTCAGGTTCAGCCTCGAAGACTTGAGAGCGAGGGTGTTGGGGTGACCAGTGGGAGAGATAGCGTAGTGCTTCGTCTTGGGGAGACGCCAGTGGAAGAGGTGGATGGGGAGAGAGCTGCCGGGTTCAAAGTCGAGGACATCGTTGGAGCCGACGCGGTGGCCTTCGCCATAGGGGATAAGGCCGGCGGGAGGAGGAAGGGTCCAGTTGCCGGACATGTGAGCCGAGATGTTCTGCATGACGGGCCATCCGTCTTCCCAAGTCACCGACGTCAAGGCTGTCTCTCGTCCCATGGGAAAGTTGGAGTTGTAAGGGTCTTCGGCGTAGTCTCCTCCAGCACGGTTCGCAAGAACCACAGACCACCATTTCCCTGATGCGTCTTGGAAGAAGTCCGCATGGCCGACAGCTTGGAACAGGGACTCTTCGTTCTGGTATGCCGTCAGGATGGGGTTGTGAGGACACGGCTCCCACGGGCCGTCAATAGTCTTCGACCTTGCGACATTGACCCGATGACGCTCTCGCGTTCCACCTTCTGCGATGACGAGGTAGAGCCAGTCATCTTTCTCGTAGATGTGAGGAGCTTCAGGGGAGGGAAGACCGGTGCCGTTCCACGTATCCTGCAACGGGTTGAGCCACTCGCCAGTCTCAAGATCCATCTGTGCTTGTGGCATTGTTTTTCCATCCTTTGAGCCAGTGACGATGACCGACCCGTTGGGAGCCCAGTAGGGACTGGGATCTATTCCAGGATAGTCAAACCGGATCGGATCCGACCATGACTCCGATGTGTACGGGTCATCAGAGGTCACGATGAAGTTATCCCACCTCGTATAATTCTCCCCGGGGAACCCTTGATGCGCCACCGTCGACATGATCACCATCTTCCCATCCTTCCACCTGATCGTCGGCGCATAGATCCCCGACGTCGCTCCGCGCACGATATTGTCCAGCGAGGGGATCTGATCGGCGCGGCTGAAGGCGTTGGAGACGTGGCGCCAGGTGACGAGGTCCTGGGAGGCGTAGATGGGCAGGCCGGGGAACATGATGAAGCTGGAGGTTGTGCAGAAGAAGGTGTTGTTGAGGGAGGGGACGAAGGTGCATGTCGGGTCCGGGTGGAAGCCGCTGAAGATGGGGTTCTGGATGGTGTTGCTGTCGGCTGCTGCCAGTGTCCCGGCCAAGAGACCGAGGAGGCGAGAGGACTTCATCTTGACGGTGTCTTGATGACTGTCGTCGAGGAGGAGAAGTTGGTGATGGAGGTGTGAAGTCGGAGAAGAGAAGATGCGAAGTCGGACGGGACCCGATGCTCTATATACTCCTCATGACGATCTTCTCCCCACAGCCGTCTGCTTCCATTTCGATGAGGAGCTGGCCGTACAGTATGTAGGCCTTGCATCCCCATATCGACCCAAGATCCTGGGGTCGCAGTCTTGGCTTGCATACACACAGCCATGCGTCAACCAAGCCTTTTGGCGTCACCGACGCAACACCCTGAGTCGTGCGCTTCTCCATCTAGCCTGTCAAGTGGGAGACCCAAGGCTACATCGAGGTCTGACACCCGGCACTTGGAACAGACGCCAACTGCCATTGGTGACAGACCGAACAGGCCCAATGGGCTGCAGACTGTGACAGGGATATCGGCGTCGCTTTGTAGTGGGAGTTGGGGTCATTGCGGGTCAATGAGATGGAGATATCGGGGAGTGACCGAGAGATGGGAGTCTGCCGAATTCATTGACGTCAGCTTGAGTGGCTTCCATTGCCGGCTAAATGAGGATGATCTTTGCAATGCGATGGGTACGATGAGTTGGAGACGCCAAGCGACGAGTCTGAGAGGAGACGCAGAGGCAGAGGCAACCGCGGTAACATCGATACATGATGGGCTGTCTTGTGGCATGTTTGATGCTATAGGGTGAGAGCAGCAAAGTAACAGATATATAGAGGGAATGAATTTCGATAAGAGAAGATGGAAACGTTGGGTTCCGGCAATCAGGGAGTCGTGATCGGCGTGGAGGTGGGAGGGGAGGAGAGTCAAGAAGAGTGTGGGGAAGATGGATAAGAGAAGATGGAAGATGCGGGGAGACACGAACCCCAGAGGCACATGAATGCCAGACTTGTGCCTCCGAGGATTGTTGATCGCTGATTTCATTTCCAGATATTGTTTGTGTTCTTAATCGAGTTACGGACTCAAGGAACGGCAAAGCGGTGTCAACAGCATTTCACGGTCCATCTGCGTTGCACGCTTGACAGCTTCGTCCCTCCGCTTTCATATTTTACACGCACTCGGGGTGATCGGATATGAAGAAAGGAATAGATGAGCTAGAAATGCTTCGACTTGTCGGCTCAGAACTCAGTGCGTGAGCGCTAAATAGTTCCCACCTCAGAAAGAACATTGTCTTTATTTTTGTCGCGAGTCTACTTCGAGAAAACGACATGACTTAGACGAACTTGTCAAGGAACTCTACCAGCGTCGCTGGATTCGGATCCAAGATAAGATCGGATTTTTCTCCATCCTTAAACATGAGAAGTGTAGGCATAGCCTGGATATCCAGGTCATCGCTCAACTGAGAGAGTTTATCCACATCGATCTTGGTGAAGAAAATATTGCTATACTTCTCCTCTGCTGAATGTCTGAGTCTTGTTAGCATTATTATTTGAGCTAAAGAATGCGTGGACTTGCTTACTTCTCAATAAGAGGCGTAATCATCTTACAGGGCCCGCACCATGTCGCAAAAAAGTCAATCATGACTGTTTTGTGCTCTTTAATGGCTTGTTGAAAAGCATCGTCACTGCAAAGTACGACCGAGTCAGCGTATACTTGCGAAACGCCTCAGAATTGAGAAGAGGCATGTGAGAAGGCTTGTACCTTAGAATTTCGTGGATTGCCATTGCAAAGATATGAGGCTCTCGGAACACTCTACAACCACCTGAAGAACTTGTTGCTGAAGAGCCAGGCTGGTTTTCCGAGCGAGCATCAAATGTCGAGCAACCAGCGGGAACTATTGTAGGTATACGATCATCAGGGACGGCGCTAGCGGAACTCGGTTGAAGGGTACGCGTCCTGTTTCCTTACTACTTTCGTCCTTATCTGAATTAGAAGAGAGGGGTCTGTTCTCATAGGAACTGAATTAGAGTTGCCCCCCTTCCCCCCATGATAATGGAACTTTTGATGCTGATCTTTGTTGTTGACCATGGCCCTGAATCGGCAAACCCGGCATCGTGTATGCGATGTGACAGCGCTGAGGTTAAATCGGTTCACTCAGCCGACCGCCCACAACAACTCTCCGAGTGTTACGAGACATTC